>WKFP01014177.1:413840-444903 GCA_011057875.1 Pterocles orientalis
CAGTTGCAGAAGCTGGCAACAGCTGTGTGGGACTCACTAGAATGTTTTCAGCATCTGTGGAGAGGGTACCTTGTGGGAAGAGGGAGGGAGAGGGCACCCACTGGTCATCTTTCTTCAGTGGAGGTTGGCAGAGTTAAAAATTGCCAAAAACAGGCTAGAAACTGGGGAGGGTTCGGCCACTTAAATTCAGGCGGCATCACCCAGCAGCCCCAGCACAACCCTCTATATGGCACTGCCAGTGGAGAAGGAGCCAGGCTACGCGGGCCCCGTTGGCATTGCTGCCTTGGGGTTTTATTGCCTGTGCTGCACCCAAACAGCAACAGCCCTCGGGAGAAGCAGCCTCGAAGCACTTCCAAAAATGCATGCAGGGCCTTGCTGCTGAGGAGGCTGTGGTCAGCCCCAGCCAAAAGAGACATGCCTGGACTTCTGCTCCCCAGCTTGCACCCAGGGTGGCCCTAGGGTCAGTGCTCCCTGCTCCTGGGGTGCAATCCTGCTCCACGCACACCTCACCAGGGTGCCCTGCAGCGGTGCCTGGCCAGAACACCAGGAGCACAGGGGAGCAGCGAAGGGGTGCAGGCTGCTCCCCTCCAGCCAGGCGTGCTGCGGGGCGGCACAGTTTGCCCTCAGTCCCCATCCCGCAGCTGCTGCTGCAGGGCAGGGGCAGGACTCTGAGCCAGGCAGACCTCTGGACTGATCCCTTGCATTCACGTCACTTATTTCTGGTAAAGCTCCAGTTTTCACATCTCTGCTGAAAATGCTCGATGAGAACACAACTGATTGTTTCCAGACAACTCCCCTGGCTTGTTTTTTGGCATCTCCTATCCTTTTCCTGGCTGGTTACTTCACCCCGGCACTTTTTCTGCTCCTTTTCTGTTTACAAGCCAGTAAGATGTGGCATGATAGAGAAGGAGCAGAAGTGGGATCACTGCTGACAGAGACATTACAGACCCTCTCTGGCTGCCGTGGCCAGTTGAGACAGCGGTTCACTCAGTGCATGGGCATTCCCTCAGTGCACAGTTATCTCTGCAGCATCAACAACAGCCAAATCCCTGGGCACAGGCTATTTGTGGGAAAGTGAACAGAGGAGTGTGAGCATGATAAAATAGAAACCATTGAGCACTCACACAGTCTTGGGCCTCATTTGCACAGCAAACATGAATGGCCAATGTTAGTCTCTTTGACTGTTGTTAAGCCAAGAAACAAAAGGGGACCTGTCTGTGCTGCCCTGGGGGACACGCTGACCCTGCCTGCCGGGAAGTCAGCACTGTGCTCACCAAAGCACCACACTGGCAGCAACGTGGAGTGGCTGCTCAGGAGACATGCCCCCCACCCCACTCTGGCCCTGCTCCAGGGGCTGGTGCAGATGTAATTCTTTCTGTCTTTGCGCTAGACATTATACATGGGGGCCTCTGGGGACCCCTTTGGGAGCCCTTGGCAGCCCAAATCCCTGTCCGGCAGCTCTGAGGCTTGGTCTCACTTTCGGGATGGTATGCACATGCCTCTTACACTCACAGACATAGTGAAAACTGTGCTATAGAGCCCCTTGCATTGCTAACACCAAGGGTAACCTCCTGGCAACACAAACAGGCTTCACAAGAAGCCTGGAGCATCTAGTGATGCCACCATATCAACACTCCTCTGATAAGGATTGGTCAGGGAGTCTGCTGAAATTTCCAAACTAGGATACCAAAATACAAGTATGTGCATATTGGCCAAGCTGGGAGTTTTGACACAGAAGATGGAACAGAACTATTATTGTTGTTGTTGTTATTTTAAAATTACCTGTTTCCAGGAGAATTCAGGAGCTCCAGTCCTAATCTGGGCTCCACACATAAGAGAAGGATGTTTCTGTCCCAAAATTGCTGCTCAGCTCATACCAGACCACAGACTAGCAGCCCAAGGTAGCAGAGATAAAATCACAGCTGCATACCTTTGTCTTCTACCGCCAGCCCGGGCTGTTAGGAACGAGCATTGTTAGGCTCAATCTCCTAAAGCAAGCATGGGAGCCCTACTTGAGCCGTACTTTTGCTTGGGAACTTAGATCACACATCCAGGCATTTCACGCTGCAAAACACCTCCAGCCCAGCATTATATGTTTAAATGTCAGTCTACGCTGAGCTTCTGTATCAAAGGGCAAACGCTGATGGGAGAGAGGCAGAGAAGTGCAGCAGAGAGGTAAATAAAGGAAAAGGTCTTCAGAGGCTCACAGCTGCCCTGGTATAAAAGAATCATCTTTCAAGCTGATAAAAATTATGTTACAGGCTCTGATAAGAATAATCTCCCGGGCTCTGATAAGAATACAATGAGAACAAACCTTTTACAATACAGCACTAGTGAACCACAACCCCATCCTGCCCAGAAATACTCTTTCTAGCTGCCACTTCCTTTTGTTCTCCAGCAGCACAAGCACTGAAAAGAGCTACTTTAGCTTTCCTCCTCATCTAGCAAACTTGAGCAGTGCAGCCAGGAAAGGATTCGATGGGCTCCACCCTACTGAATATGGAGCAATTCACTCCAAAGCAACTAAAGCATGCAAATAATTGCATTGACTTCAAATGAAATTATTCCTATGTTTAAGTGCACTACTGAATCGGGGCCAGGATGCTCGGCACTCTGGAGTATCAAGTCTTAAATGTTTTGGAAAGCTGTAAGTGAGAAGGAATGGTTTGGGAAATAAGGGGGAGGAAAGTGGGTGGGAAAGGAGTTCTCCCACTGAATAACAGGACAATTATTTCTGAAGTTTGTGATGGATACAAATAGAGAGAAGAATAATGGTGGAAGGTCTGAGTCTGTTTGGACATTTGTGTCAACCATGACTTACCACTTCATTTCCACTCTGACCCAGAAACTGAACAGGCTATAGAGATGAGAAGAGATATCCTGTAGTAGCCTATGCACACAACTCACCTGCTTTCTCTCCCTATTTCCACTGCAATACAAGAACATATTCAGCCAGCCTGCTATTCTTGAAGGAATGGGGTGGGTTCCATGGCACTAAAAGGGGCTGAAATTCTGCACATCCCAAGCAGAAGAAGGTAGAAGAAGAAGGTAGATTTCTTTTTTTTTCTGGGGGGGGGGGGTGAAAACTTGAACTCCATGAAGCTCCATGAAGCCAGCTGAGAAGAAACACCTTCCCATGGACACGGGGGGGATGCCCACAATGCCAGGGGACAGCTCAACACTTGATGCCAGGCACAGAGCTGTTTTGCTGGGTGGGCCCTGTTCACAGTGGCAGGCACAGGGATGTCTCCCCCGGAGCCACTGGTTTGGCAGGAGGGACCAGCACAAGTGCCCAAGAAAATGACCAATTGATTTGGGCACAGCTGAGTGCAACACAGGTGTCTGGCTGCAGCCACCCAGGGGGCCTGTGGGCAAAATTCATCAGAATGAGAAGCGAGAATAGAAAGCCATAACCTCAGCTTTATGCCAAAAGACCACAAGCATCCTTCGCCACATTACTCTTCTAACAGGTCTCATCCCAAGGACCTGGACATACCAACCAGTTCATTCACAACCTCTCCCAGCACATCACCAGCTTCCTCCTGCCCTAACAGACATACTTTGCACTTCTCACGTCTGATCTCAGTTTATTCCAAAAACAACAGATGAAAGCAAGCGAGCATTAAAGTAAATAAGAGTTTTGCTCTCAACCACATTTGGAGCAGAATTTGACCCAGAATTAAGAGGACACTTTCTACTGGAGATCCAGTAGGTTTCTGATGCTGTTCCAGTAGCTCCAGGAGACACACCTGCTCTTGGATCTGCATGGCAATTTCTGTGGTTTGGCCACTGAGGTTGGTTTTATATTATTTTTTAAAGTTACTATTAAAAACAAGGAGCTTTTTTTTCTCTTCTTCCTCCACTTGTTTTGCAAAAAGCTTAGACAGAACTGAATAACCATGCAGGTGACAAAGCCATATAGAAAATATTCTCAGGGTTGTGCCCAGAAAATATCCACCACAGTTGTTCAGGATGCTTCACCCAGCCTCAGCTTCTCACCCAAAGCCCCTTTGCCCAGCCACCTGCCTCTTGGGGCTGACCCCAAGCAAACCAACTGCAGCAGAAGTTGCACCACTGGTGTGTGTGGTGTGTTCCCAGGGGACTTCAGTAGCCTCTGCTCTGTGTTTCAGCCTTGCTTCTCTCCCACTAATCACAGGAATTGAATGGCAGGTGATACCAGGCTGGTACACCCTGTAAGCTTTGCAATGCACCCATGCTATTGCCCCGTCTTACCCAGGGAGACTGAGGCACAGCCACTGACTCACTCCACAGCACAGAGACAGGCTTGGCAGGAGGCCAAGGCTGTGTGGTCTAGTGCTTCCCATTGCTGATCTTTGGATATGTCTTATGCTTTGACCATTGCATAAAAAACATCAGATGACATTTGCTATAAACAACCAAATCAGAAATTAAAATATTTATAAAAACATGTAAAGCTGCCTGAAGTGCCATTGACCAGCCGTTACAGTAGTTTTCCACAAATGTTGCCAGTGGTGCAGAGGATAATTCCAGTTCAATGAGGAGCACACGAGTCATAGTGAAACAACTTTGTAAGATGCGCCTGCTATAGGAGAGTTAAGCCAAACACCTGGGTGAAAAGAAGAGTCTTTAAGACAGTGAATATGATTTTAACAGAGTTTTTGATAATAACAAAAGTATGTAAGGTAAGCATGCCTGAAATGATGCTCAAACAGGCACCAAGAACAGTTTCTACATATAGTAAGGATGGGGGAAAAAAAACCCCACAGGTTTAAATCAGAGCAAGGGCCACGGGAAACAGTATTTCCTCCAAAAGAAGTGAAATGCACCTTTCAATGTAACCTACATATGGCAGGAGCGCAGCACCTGGGGAATTTGCAGGCCTGCCTGCCACCAGGATATGGAGAGCAATAATAGTCGAGCAGGTCATTCCCGTCTGGGAGCCAGCAGCAGGGCTGAAATTGGACCCGGCATTTGCGTCATCACCAAACAATCAGTAACCGCTTCAGGTAACTCGGGCCATCAGCCAGCACTTTCGAAAATGTCTGTGGCCGGATAAGGGCTGTCATATTCCTGATGTCAACACCAAGGTTTTTGCAGTGAACTCTGCACAGTCACGTAAGAGCGTCCAGGCCGGCAGAGAAAAATGCCTCCCAAGGTAAAGAGCAGCTCAGGGTAGCGGTAGGACAGATTTGGGACCTCACAGAGGGAGACACTGGGCCAACCTGCTTCCCACCAGTCTGCAAAGATTGGGTTACAGCGGGGATTTCCATGGTTAAAGGCTTATCAAGACAGCTAACCACACTCACAGATGAAATGCCCACGGCTTGCTGATGCTCACATTGGCCAGTAGAAATCATAACACGGGAGACGCTCCTTTGTCCGGCTTCGTTCTTAGCTCTTCCCTAATCAAACTTGCCTAAAAGCTGTTTCTTGAAGTGGGAAGAGAAATAACATAGCAAAATTGGGGCCATTATGGAAAATGTTTTGGCATTTTCTATAATGAGACATTTTCATGATTCACCCTAGATCCAAAGGGAAACATTTCTGTTACGTGTCTCAAGCTGGCTGATCTAAATAACATCTGTGAGACGTGGTGACTCTCTCTTTGTCTCAGCATCTCTCAGTTCTTAATTTCTCTACCATCAGATAGATGCGTCAACAACCAGAAAAGGCTGTTGCTCTCTCAAGGAAACCTGCAGACCCCAGTTTTAGCCCTACCAAAGAGGCAAATATTTTTAAAATCACATACATAGGCAATTTTTTGTCTAATTTCAGAAACAAAGATGGAAAACATAACATTACTGCCCTTTCCACCAGATGTCCTTTTGGATAGACTTGGACAGACCAAATGAGGAGTCACCGTCTCCACTAGCAACAAACACTTGTAACCTTTTTGCTGCATTGAGTTTTCATCTAATTTTGAACTTTTCTGGGGTATCAGAGGACGCTCATAGCCAGACAGGATAGGGATAAGTGATAGGCAGAGGTGTAGGGGAGACATTCAGAGGATTTTAGACTGCTAGCATAGCAGTGAGTTACCACAGCAAATGCAGAGGCATCACTGTGCATCAAGGACCCATGAGAAGCACGAGCAAGTGAGGCAGGCCAAGGACGGTGCTCTCAGCAGGCTGAATGCAGCAGAATTTACAAACCAGAACTTTTCAGATATTGCTTTTTTTCCCTCAACAACAAAACATCAAAGGTTGACTGGAGGACAATCTACTATTCATGTAAAATTTCTTTCACTCCAAATCCACAGTTTCTCACTAAAAATTATGTAACATTACCATACAAAAACACTTTGGTTGAAGAGAGGGAGCAAAGGATCAACCACCCTAGTCCATATGGATAAAAAGAGTAGCCAGAATTTCTGCTGCAAAAGTGTGGAAGAGTTAGTCAATCTCTGTTTCAGGTCTTAAAATAATCCTGTTATTAACTTGTTAGTCTAGTCCAGCTATTAGCTTGTTAGTCAGTTGATCTCGTAGGCAAGATAATCACTGACTTTCACAGCTTTCGGATTAGATCTTTAATAGGGTTTAGGCCCTGGCATCTGCTGCCTTGTTTACAAACAAAACCAGGAAAAAAAAAAACCTCAAAAACAATAAGAACAGCAAAGCAATACAAATACTACAAAGCTGGAAGGGAGACCAACTCCTTAGCAATGCCGCCATTTTCCAGTAATCACTCCCAGAAAAAAAATAATTGCTATTAATGTGCACATATTAATTCTAGATCCCTCATACTTATAACCCTTAGATGTTTTCTGTGGATTAAGTCCATTGCTGATGTAATAGTCTGGAGCCGAGTGGAGCTACACCTACCATGGTTTGGGTTCCACCTGTTTTTAGGTAAACCCCACTTCCCGCAGTTAGGCATATCCCTCTTCCAAGAGCCAGAAAGTAAAGACAAACTGTTTGTTTTCATTACTTGGCCACCACTGAGTTATATTGTCGTAACATCTAGGCCCAGTTCCAAAAGGCAGCAAAATCATACCGAACAGCCAGGATGGAGGAGGGTGCCAAGCAGGCTTGATGGTGCATAGGGTGCATGTGAAAGTGCCTATTTGCTTTAACAGATAGAAAGGGTGTACTGTAAGAGTGCAAGAAGTATTTCTGTGCCACATACGGAAGTTTTAGAGAGAGTGAGGGAGAGGAAGAGAGTAGAGAGCTGTTGGACTAAGCTATTAGTGCCTTTCTTGAGAGGACCTTGTATCACTGCTGTTCTTTTCCTGTCATGAAAGCCTTTGTTTGAGGACCTCAGAGTATGTGTCTATGTAACTTACCATCAAAAGAAAATCTCTATGCAGCTTAACGGTAGCATTCACCTGCAAACCCAGTCTCACAAGATACCACATCTTCAAACATCAGCTGTAAGCCTCAGACCCCTTGTAGTAAAGTAACATGATAAAAGCTAATCCAAAGCAAGCGGTAGGACTGAAGTCCATGGCAGCCCTGCCATTACATGGGGGGCTACTGTACACAGCCTTGGGGTCATGAATCAAGGCACACACAGTAATCACAGAATATCTGTCCAAGTGTGGAGAGATCTGTACTTAATGGGAAGACTTAACCTGAGCTAGTAACGGGGAACAGCATGCCTGTTAGAAAGATCTCTTCAGTAGAAAGTAATGAAATCCATTTGATGCAAAGGTAAGCACTATTAAAAAAATAAAAACCAGACACTGCGTGTGCATTTCCACACCAGCATAGGTATTTTACTTTCACTCTGCGTATATTCCCATAGATTTTCAGAAGAGGTTTTCAGTTGTCTGGATTTTACTAGACAAGACATTTCGTCTATTTATTCACAGAGTGGTTTGGTCTGATAAGCAGCCATATGTGCACTTTGCCTCTTCAAGTATCCAACATTTCTGTTTTCCATAGGGAACAAGTCCTTTTATAGTCAGTTCAAGCAAATTATCAAGGGAGATGGTTGATCTTCACGGGTTCCAAATGCTTTTGTGTACTTTCATTGCTTGCTTTAAGCCTAAAGCTAAGATCATTCTGTGCAAATATTTTTCCATCTGAGAATTTTTTTTTCCATTCTAGGGTTATAAGCCATTAACAAACCACGTCGTAGTTGGGAATTAAGTCCTGCCAGAAATGAATAAGTGCACGAAGTTCTGGGAAAAGGAAGTCTCTAATCACAAGAAAATATCCGTCGGAAAAAAAAAAAAGGGGGGGGGAGGAGGCAAATGCAGAGCAACTGGTTAGCTTAAACTACCCAGACTACCAGCGAGCATGTAGTGCCTCCTCTTCTGCTAGAGAAGGTTGCCTACCAGAGAAATAGCCCATTAAAAATTGTTTCTTATCAGTTTCATTTTCATAGCTTCTGGCCTCATGGAGGTGGTGGGAGTGAAAGAGAGTGGCAGGGTCTTGAATGTACCCACAGTCCATCATTTCTCAATTCAGTTCCCTGCACTGGTGGGTGGAGGCCACTGGAGGCCACCATGACCCGCACCCATCCTCCCCTCACCGGGTAGTGACCACCTTGGGGCTTCCCCAGCAAGAAATGGGGAGCGGCGCCATGCCCAGGAGTGGAAACAGGAGCCCACCCAGCACTCCTTCAATGGGATATGAAACACACCCCTGCCACCTAAACCTTCCCACAGGGCCTTGAGCTGAGCCGTGCTGACAGCAGGCTCCCCACAACCAGGCTGCACTGTGGTGGCGGGCTGAAGCCACGTTCCGTCTCTGCCGACTGTCACCTTTTCTCTACTGGCATCAAGTGAGGGTGGAGTTGAAGTTGCATTTTTCCTAGTACTCCTCATTTCCCAAGAAAACCAGAAGCACAGCTGTGTCAGAAGTTTGTATGTTGATACGGAGAAAAAAGAATACAAAAAATAACACAAAAAAGATGTCAATACAAAAAATAACCAAAAGCAACACGCTATATTTTCAGGGAAGCAAATGCAAGGAGCTAAGTTTAAATCATTATATTTTTATTTAGCAAATAAAAGAGCAGTTTCTTCCACTTCAGTCCAAAAAGCATGTCATACACAATAGCAGCACAGTGGCAAGACTTAACCACACAGATACACAGACATGTGTGGTGTAGCTTGGATTTGTACACTGTATAATAATGTTACCTGCTCCTGGTTTCTTCGCCACTCCGCATGTTATGCAGACACCAAATATTTAACCAATTGCATGTTATTTCACCTGATAGAAACATCCATTATAAAGCACAGACAGCGTTTATTCACAATTCATAAGAGTTTTTTTCTACCCCTGGCGAGATCCCACATGCTGTCCAGCTACAAATGCAGACACTGGATGTCAGTTTAGTAAATGGATAACACATAAACTCCGAAGGTTACTAAGGATTTCCCCTGAATAGGCAGAAATTAGCTAGATTTATACCAGGATGAGAATTCATAAAAGGCACTATTTTTCTTTAAAAAAGGAGAATAAGGTCAAACCATCTGCTCTCTGACATCCACATGATCACCAATTTTGACAGCATGGAAAGAACCTGGGACAAGATAACATCTGAGTCGCTCAAAACACAAGCTTGCCCTGCAAGACACTGCTGGAGCTCGCACAGCTCCTGCAGCCCATGATTCACCCCAGCTACACACAATTTTTTCTCCATCCAAATTATCCCAGCGCATCAAACACAGCTGTGTTGTGCAGCCAGTGGCAGAGCCAACATTACAACACGACGAAATGGCCTCCCATTGCGCTGGTCAGCCAGCTATGATTTCTGACGCATCTTTCTGAAGCTTCTACCTGACCTGTACACGATAGATTTTTCAGAGTTTTTCCTGGATCAGCAGCAAAAAGGAAGGCAGGCTGACTAAGCAGGTATCCTGCACCTGGGCTCTATGCAAGAAAAAGAGCAGGAGATCCCTGAACCCTTAGAAAGCCAGGAGAGTCAAATAGGATGCACAGCACACAGCTCCTCCCTGTCATCCTCCCGGGCAATGCAGTGGTGTAGCTGGAGACATCCCAATTCTCAGCCTCTGCACGCCAGGAGCCGGCAGAAAGAGGAGCCCTGAGAAAGATGCATTTCACACAGTGTCAGAATTGAAGGCAGGGAAATACCCAGTCTAGCAACAGGAGTATCATGCACCTACCGAGAGAAGGTTGAATCACCTGGTAGCAGTTCACAAACTATGTGAAACCTTGATTTATTGGTAAATTGCGACAAGCGGGCTGGGCAGTTCATCTCCTAATGCTCTCTGCTGTTCAGGCGAATACCTTCAACATCATTTGCAATGTGAAGAAGAGCTGGCACAGAGCTCGAGCTCATCGTCAGGAAGGACTCAGTTTCTTCAAGTATGGTTTTAACCCAAAGAGTGACAGCCTGGAAAAGTTACCTTCCCTCCATGGACTGTGTCTCTGTGGGGTGAGCTGGAGTTTAATAGATGTCTTTGGTAACCAACAAAAGTTTGCATGGCCAGATCCATACTGTGCTCTGCATCATGAGCTCAGAGCCCAGCCACTTCTGGGGGTCAAGGTCACTGCCCTCCAGATGGGCTTGTGCCTGATGATCTTGGGTGTCACAGCAGCACCTGTGCCTCATGTAAGGATCCTTTCATTTTCAACTGCTTTGTATTTAAAGTGCCTCTTGCTATTGCCTCCAGATGCTTTTTACCTTGCAATATTAAACAGAAAAGCAGTCATAAAAACATGCCGTTAAAATGCAAGAGACCCAATTTCTGCTTTGCACAACACTAGGAACTTAAAATAACACAGCACCATGATTTCTTAATAAACTGGACGTTGAGTCCTCAAATGAGAAATGCAGCAGGTGTGGAAACAAGCCCTCCCATTTTCTTTACCCTGCATGTGCCACATTGCGTATCTGGCTTACCATGGATTACAAAATTTCCTCTGAAGCATCAGGTTTTGGTCCCCTCCAGACCCACCATACTTGGGCAGTGGCCGGAAACAAGATTACTGTCACAAAAACATGTCACATTAAAAGTCACCTGGAAGAGGACGGAAAATGCAAGTTCTCTAATTTGCTTCTTTTCACAGAACCATAGAATCACAGAATCACAAAATGGTTTGAGTTGGAAGGGACTTCAGAGATCATGAAGTTCCAACCCCCCTGCCATGGGCAGGGACACCCTCCACTAGCCCAGGTTGCTCAAAGCCTCATCCAGCCTGGCCTTGAACACCTCCAGGGATGGGGCATCCACAACCTCCCTGGGCAACCTGTTCCAGTGCCTTACCACCCTCATAGCAATGAATCTCTTTCTAATATCTAGTCTAAATCTGCCCTCTTCCAGTATAAATCCATTACGTCTTGTCCTGTCGCTACATGCCCTTGTGAAATCTCCCTCCCCATCTCTCCTGTAGGCCCCCTTCAGGTACTGGAAAGCCACTATAAGGTCTCCCCAGCGCCTTCTCTTCTCCAGGCTGAACAACCCCAACTCTCTCAGCCTGTCCTCATATGGGAGGATCATCTTCATGGCTCTCCTCTGGACCCACTCCAACAGCTCAACGTCCTTCTTGCGTTCAGTGGCCCAGAGCTGGATGCAGTACTCCAGGTGGGGTCTCACGAGAGCAGAGTAGAGGGGTAGAATCAACTCCTTCGACCTGCTGGCCACGCTTCTCCTGATGCAGCCCAGGATCCAATTGGCCTTCTGGACCGTGAGCGCATACTGCTGGCTCATGTTCAGTTTTTCATCTACCAACACCCCCCAGTCCTTTTCCTCAGGGCTGCTCTCAATCCATTCTCCGCTCAGTATTTGTGTTTGGGATTGCCTCGACCCATGTGCAGGGCCTTGCATTTGGCTTTGTTGAAGTCCATGAGGCTGGCATGGGCCCACCTCTCAAGCCTGTCCACATCTCTCTGGATGGTTGACTTGGATGTCCTTCTCGCTCTTCCCCAGAAGAGGCAACGGTGGGATTCTCCTGCTGACTTTTGCTGCTAAGCACCAGTCCCTGAAGGCACCAGAGCTAACACAGAGAAGAAAACCCTGCAAAACAGAAGAAAATTGTTTGTTGGAGACCTTGTTTTACCGCATAGCTTGAATACCTGAACATCCTTTTTAAAAAAGTATTCTTACTTTAAAAGAAAAACCTGCAGATAATCCATCAAGGCACAAGGAAAACTAGTCAACATGCTTAATTCTTCCCCAAGTCTCTGACCATTTTCCAAGGAAACCTATAGACACATACTATGTTTTTAATGACCCAAGTTATGAAAATAGGGAACATTTCAGGTCTCAAGTCAGTAATCTCTGTCTTTACACATAAGCTGCCACACTCAGGCTGTAGCTTGAGGATGTCATCCTTTATACTTAATTTAAAAGAAGTCCTAATTAAAGTTCCTCCCCTTTAGAACTTCTCAAAGGGGAAAAAAAAAAAAAAACAACCAAAAAAAAAGTTTGAAAGTGGGACATGGGGGTACCCTAAAAACAGGGAAAAAAAGCGCTGCTCTAAATTGCCTTCAGATCAAGTCATTATCCTAATTCCCTTGGTTTAAGCTAAACCTGGGTTAATACTGAGTTGGCAAGATCAGCACTCCCTATGGAACCAGTCAGTCTCTGCTTACATATCAGGTTGAGGAAAAAGGAGTGAGAAAAAACATGAACCTACGTATGTGGTCAGATCTGTCCTAAGAAACCAAGAAACACCTGATTTTTTTTCGTCCTCCAACTCACCTTTCTTTTCTTGGGTGCTGCTTTGAAGGACATACACACGTTTACGTTATCCATTCTTCTGGCCTGCACTGAGGTCTCACAAAAATAAATGCAAGCTTTAATCAATTCACAGAAGCAGAGGAAAGCCAAAGCCCCTGCATGAGGCCTTTGACAGGCTGAGATGAAACAGCAGGCTGAGTGGCAGAGCCAGATGCAGCTGCTGAACACACAGATTTTGTGGCTGGAGAAACATCCCTGCCGGAGCAGCAGCAAGGGCTTCAGTCAGGGTTTGCACACAGTGGGGTGCAGGCAAAGGGGAGCCCTGTGAATCATGATGGGAGCTTTCCCAAGGGCTTCTCGGGAAATTTACAAGTCTGATCCTAATCTTAGTTTACTCAAGCATGGCCACTAGCAGAGCTGCAGGCACACCACCCCCTCCTGCTCCACCCTCACATCCTCCAGGCAAATGTCCCGGCTCCTGGCGGTCCCTTGTACCCAAACACCCGCGTCCCCAGGCTCCAACCCAGCACTCGTATCCGCCTACACTGTCTGGGGCCTGGCCCCATCCCTCACCTTTGGGAGCCAGGAGCTGCCCGCACAGCCCCTTCACCACTAGCCATGACCCATCTCCTCAGTCTGCGAGTAGGGCTTTTACTGGAAAGGCAAAATAGGATTTACCCTCATTTTGCAAGCGGTGGAAGTCTCATTGTTGGATCCACCAGTTAGCATGCTGGTGGACCTCTCTGAGGCACCCACCATGCTTCAACAAGACTTAACCTTGCTGCTGCCCTGTCTTCAGCAGGTCAGCTTGCCCAAAGCTGCTTAACTCTTGAGAGATAATTCAGTGCCATGAAAAATTGGGGACAGAGAAAAATATGAGCTCACGTCCACTGGTTTACATGAAGAAAGGCTGACGACAACAGTGGGGTGACCTTCACAAGGGGCCCAGCCTGGGCTGTGGGAGGCAAGAGGATTGGGAGAAGCCCAAACCAGAATCAGTACATCTACAGGGAAGGGAGGGATGGTACTGGGACCAAATATCTGCAGCTTCAGACACAAATTGATCTCCATCAGCAGATATCTGTGTGGGGAGGAAATACTGGTACAAAGCACGCTGGTCAGAAAAAAATCACCCTTAGAATTTGGGCAGACTATTGTCTAGGCAGAGTATATGAAACTTTTTTCTCTGAAAACTCCATCAATGTCATTGATAGAATATATTGCTGACATTTAACAGTTTGCTCAGCCCTTCAGATTGTTGCTGACGATTTCAACTTTTTCAGCAGAATTAGTCATGCTATAAACTGTTACACTTGAAATGAGAACCACAATCACCAGATTATCATCCATCTAATTAAAACAAAGCTAAGTATTTCACTCTGTATATATGGTACTGTGTTCATGTGCCAAATATCAAGATACAGAGTGCTTTGGAGTTTATATTGACGTCAGATTTTTGCTTCAATCAACATTTACCTTTTAGGTCAATACATTTTCATGTTTGCCATAACAGAAGCTAGAATCAACATGCTTACACTGTAGTTATTTCATTTAACTCTTTCGGTGTTTGAAATAACGTTTGCAAGGAAAAGGAAAAGCTGAACACAGGAACACAGTGGCTTTGCCTGGCCTTTCTCTTGGTTAAATCCAAAAAAAATGCTATTGCATGGTCGTTATCTGCAAGAATCACTTTGTACTTTGCCAGTGCTGGCACAGAATATATAACAACACTGCCAGTAATATTAAATACCAGTAATAGCCCACCTGAATAGCCGGGAGACAAACATTCAGTTATTAAATGTGATGGTACAGAATTGCCTCATTAAGCCCGGTAGCTTGCTGTTTACAATGGGCTAGTGCCAAAAGAAGAACACAGTTTTAGAGCTTTTATTGCTATTGTCTCAGTGCACTGAAAAAGTAGTCTGTTTTCAGATAAGCTACAAAAAAAAACCCCCCGATTTTAATCAACATGAGGTATTTGAACTCTGCGGCCATTGTTCGATTCATCCCTGCAGAGATAAGTAGAAGAAAGAGTGTTCATCTGTTTGGTTTATACAAGAAGTAAGTAAACTGTTTGCTTTAGTTTACCATGCTCTGTTCGCCAGCATTACCCACACCAGCTCAAGCGCTGGTGGAGAAAACAACATCTGCCCAGGGATGGATGACCTGTGCCACATGTGCCGCAAAAGCCGGTTGCAGGTAAACCGTGACTGCGGATACTGATGGCTTCCTTGGCACTGCCATCCCAGGGAATCCTTTCATCTTCCCAGGCATTCAAGCTTAAAACAGGCTCAGGATGAGAAGAGTACATAGAAATGGTATAAAATGTGCAGGCGCAAAGTCACGTGCCCTGTCAAAAAAACAGGCGCATGCACTCACATGGTAGGCTTCTTGGCAGATTCTCTCCCTTGCATTCTTTCTCATATGTTTATGTATATATGCATATATATGTGTATATATACAAATATGTGTGTGTATATATCTTTTCTTTTTTTCTGGGCCACAGGTCTTCCCTGCAAGCCTAGAATTGCCAAAAAACCCCCTTCACTGGCCTTGCTCCAAATTGTTGACAAGACCAACAGCTGTTCTGCTTCAGCAATAACAGGGAAGCAAGGAAAAGGCGTGCAGTACATACAGGGGCAAACGAGAGATGTTCTCGGCGAGAAGGGGAAAAGCAGGGAGGAGGTTTCACCCTTAACAGGTAAAGCACACCATCACGGAGGTGTGGTACCCTCCAAAGGGTGCAAACAGGAGTTTCTAGGCATCTCCCTAATGCAGCCTGTCTCCAGTCTCAAGCTGGGAACACTACCCCCCGTTTCTCTCCAGGATGTGAGCACGGGGTGTTTCAGTGGCTGACCACATCCAGGGCAGAGCCCTGGTGCTGATACTGGGGCATCTCTCATGCAGCACCAGTTCTGCACCTCCCTGTACTCATCCCCATCCCAATTACAGCTCCTCAAAGCAGAAGGGAGGTGGAAAGTCAGCATACTCCATTGCAGCCTGAAAATAAGGATTAAAAAACATGTGAAATTGGCTATTAGCGCCTAAAAGACAGTCTTTCCCTCACTTTCCAGTAACTCACTACCTTAACAGCAGAAGACAGACAATTAATAGTGTGGCTTCCATGTTAAATCACATTGGTGGCTATGGCTTAAACACACTTTAAAGAAACTAGGCCAGCCGTTTTATGAGGCATGGGAATTGCTAAATTGGGCTATCCCTGTGCTTCATACAATTGCATGAAGTCTGATATTGTGGAGAGGTTTTTAATGAGGGCCTTCTATAGCTCTGGGTCAGGACATTTGCATTTGTGAAGATTACATTTAAAGCACAAGAAGCAAAAGAGCGTGAACAAACAGCAGTGTTTTCATCTTAAAAAAAGAAAAAAGACAAAAAAAAAACAACAACAACAAAAATAAAACCACATTCCGTCCGTGGGAATATGGTACGAAGGACTGGGAAACAATGGTTTCTATTTCCAGCTCTGCTGTCAACTCACAGGAGTCTGACCTTAAGCAAATCATTTTACTCTGGAACCTCATTTATCTGCCTCGGGTGTGTAGAGGCTCATTAGTATCCTTACTAATGAGCTTCATATAATCATATGCAAAGCACAGCATTTTAGTAGATTTTGGAAGACTAGGATTTGTGAAGCCCTTTGAAATTCAAGATGATGTAGATATGTAAAGATCTCCCTCTTACTCGCTTGCTCTCTCTCACATACACTCTCTCAAGGCGATAAAGACAAAATCCATTTTAAAAACTTCAATTGACAAGCACAAACAGCATAAACTCAAAGTCCAGTTTTTGAAGTTTTATTACTCCTTTGAAACAGCAGTGTTAACACGCATGCTCAAAAGAAACCCAAACAGCAGCAAGTTACTGTAACAGTTGGTCCTGAGCAAGCAATAAAAGCCTTAACAAAGTTGAACTTTGGATTACGTGCCATGTTGAGTTACTGAATTAGACAGGTTAATTTGTTTATTTCTTTGGCCTGATTTATACACTCGCTATATACTTGCAGAACTCCTCCTGTTGTACTTCTTGCCCTGTTGTTGTCTCAACAGTACAGAGGCAGTCACCTGCTATGAGTGCACAATTGCAGACCTGTGTGTTTTATTAAACTAATTGGTACAGGTGGAAAAAAAAAGTTTTCACGCCTACAGCCCCAAAGCAAAGAATGACTCTGTTCCCAAAAGAGTGTCAATTTTTTTGCAGTTTTAACAGTTGGTCTAACAAAAGATTTTACCTTTACCTGCAAATCTTGTCCACCCAATGTCCTTTGAACAATGCACTTGTAACAAAATACCAGGACAAAAGGGAAGAAGGAGGAAGGGGGAACATTTGGAGTGATGGCGTTTTGTCTTCCCAAGTAACCACTACACTTGATGGAGCCCTGCTGTGCTGGAGATGACTGAACACCTGCCTGCCATTGGGAATTAGCAAATTAATTCCTTGTTTTGCTTTGCTTGTGCATACGGTGGTAGCTTTACCTATTAAACTGTCTTTATCCCAACCCAGGAGCTTTCTCACTTTCACCCTTCCATTTCTCTCCCCATCTCACTGTGGGGAGTGAGCCGGTGGCTGGGGGTGCTGAGCAGCCCACCAGGCCTCACCCACAGCAACAGGCTATTTCTAGCAATCTATGTGTGCTCACAAAGGGCTGGAGTCCAGCCGCGCTGCTTTAATCAGAGCAAACTGTAGTTACTTACACTACTTTAAAAAGATGAAGTGGCAGGTTGAACATCTTCCAAAATTGAATTTAATTGCTTGATGGGAAAACAGAAACAAAAATCAAGAGGGCTTTCTAGGAAGCGTGCTAAAAACTGCCTTACAAGCCAACCGCAATATCTTTGCACAAAACAGGGTCTTATTTCCCCTTCCATGCACAGGGGGCAAAATGCGTACCCTGATGACTTTTATTTTTATTATGGGGTCTAAACCAAGGATATATCTCCCTACAGACGTCTCCAGTAGGCATGCTGGTAAGTCTTCCCTGTGCAACCAGATGCATGCAATCAGGGAATAAAAAAAATCTGCACATGGAAGGCTAATTTGGACACTGGGCACTGAGGCAGGACTCAAGGAATCCATCTGTTATGCTCACCACAACCTCTTCCCTCTCCCTCCCAAAGCCTCCCAGGAAGGACCATGGCCATTTCACGGCCGTGAAGCTGAGACCTCAGTGCCATGTATTTTTAGGATATGTAGGTACGCTGCGGAGACTTCCTGATCTCTGTCAGGTGCCTAACCCTTATAGGCAGCAACCACTTTCAGAGGTATGGCCTGGACAGACTTTGGGCAAGCCTCCAGACGTGGGCACAGAGGAGAGATGTGCTGGTTTCACCTCCGCGCTCTGGCAGCACAGGTGAGCCCTCGCTACTTGGGGAGCCACGTGCCTGCACTGAAGCCAGAGCACTTTTACTGGGGAGAAAGGAAGGATCTGCTGTGGGAAAAGTGGCCAGAGCAGCCCTGTACAATGCCTTGGGGCTCTGGTGAGCCACAGCTTCCCTGCAAGGGTATCCGGCTATTTGAGAGCAAGGAATAGTGCTGGAGGATAATTACAGTGGTGGGGAAATTGTCCTGGTTTGTTTGGTGCAAGCTTTGCACACGCTAAATATTTGCTTGGCTGGAGGTTTTGGGTGTTAAAATTAAAGAGGAAAGATATTTTTGAATGATAGATGAGGCAAAGGTCCCCTTGGCAATTGAGGTTTTGCCAGGGCGAGGAAGTAGCAGAAAGACCACCATTTTAGAGGAGATGAAATCAGATTCTTATCTCTGATCAGTTTTCTGTCATTTGTTTTTTTTTCATTGAACCTAATTGCAGCACTTTGCATTTGTCCTTGGGTAAGGAAAAGGAAAGCAGATTTAAGGTTCGATTTAAGGGAATTAGGTAAGGTGAGGAGGTTGGAAGGCTTTAATTATAGCCTTGCGTCATGAACTGAGCAGCTTTGGCCACCCTTTGCACTTGCCGTAACCCCTCAGAAACATGAGGAAAGCCCTCCACACCTTTCTCCAGCTCAAAACCTCACCTCCCTCCACATCCCAGAGGAGCCACAAGGCTCCCTCAGGATTTCACCGCATTGGGAGCAGATCTTAGACTAACTCCCAGATCCAGTAGGCTGCAGAGCTCCCCAAGCCAGCACTGCTTTGCCTCGACGGGCCAGGCAAACATCCAGCACAACCCCCTCACCATGAGATGTGGGGAGAAGGCAACCACAGCACGGTAGCCAGCTTTCTCTTCTCATCACCTTCCTCCCTGCACTGCTGTTCATCCATCCCTGTGCTGCAGGTCTTGTTTCTCTTAATGGCAGGAGCTGTCCATGGCACCAAAGCAGACAGTGAAGGGGCCCAGGTTAAAAATAATCCCTTAAAAAATAATAAAAGCATGTGGGAAGAGTTACAGAAGCCATGAAACATTCAGCAAAGCCAAGGAGATGGCAATACATGTGAATGGGCATGAAGAAGGATGGGGCAAAACGCAGCATCTCAACCCATATCCCTGAAGGACTCAGAGCTGGGGTCTATTTTTTGATATCCCCATCCTGCAAAAGGAGGCAGCAGTGCTTGAAACGCTGGAGGGATCGGTGCCAAGCCATCCTTGGCGGAGACAGGGCTTTCCCTAAGGGCAGGGAGCTCTGTTCAGAGAAACAGCCTTCAGGGAAACAAGACATTTTTTCCCAATGAGGGGCTGGCAACTTACCACAGTGTCCCTCCCTGAAACAACCCCAGTTAGCATTACTGACCCCCCCCACCTCCAGCCCATGCCAGCACCCAGGAGAAGCTGTGTGCGACTGAGGCAGGGAGGGTGCTGGAGGAGTCACCTGGACCGCTGCCAAGAGAAGCAGACAAGCCCAAGGGCCCAGTGACCCAGGGAGAAGGTGCTGCTGGTACCCAGCACCTCGGCAGCCTTTCTCACGGAGGGAGAGGAGAAGCGGCAGAGCCCCCCATGCTCCCCACTCTGCCCCGTACTGAGCTACCCCTGCTACGCATGATTTTTCCAGAGGACATCATTACTTCACGCCACTAAGGTGATGGCTGATGCACTAAAATGTCAAGAAGAAATGGGTTTAAGGCACATCACCCTCCAGCCAGCTGTGCCAGCACCACTCCCCACACTGTAAACTGGATATGGACCGAAACGGAGAGGAGAGCACGTGTTCCCCTTCCCTCTGCTGCAGAAAAACATCCTTTTCCTTCCAGACAGGGATGAGCCAGCATGGGGTAGGGCTGTCAAAAGTCCCTACGCAGCTTGTAATCACAAACACAGTTGTGTTGCCTACTTCTGGAGCCAGGACTGGCGCTGGGGTGTTTCCTACCTCTCAGGCCCAGACAGCTCACAGGCCCACCCACTCCTTAAGGGAAGGCTTGTTCCCCGCTGGGTGCATGAGCTGGCTCTGCATGCATTTGCATGTCTTCTGATAGCGCCTGGAGAGTCACTCTTCTAAAATCCTCACATTAGAGACACTGGGAGTCTAACACAACATTACAACGATTAGCACTGAATTTGGTCCCCATCACGCAGACCTCTGTCCCCGTGCATGCATCATGAGCCTGTGCATGGCTCCGGGATGGGCTGTGTGTGATGATACACTGTCCCTCGCAGGGGCAAACAGCGCATGTTTGCCCTTCAGCCCCAGCCCTTCCCACACATTCACACACACATTTGCACAGACAGCTTTGGGAGCAGGGTCACTGCCAGAGAGCAGCTTAGGGTCTGAGAGCATCCTCCTGGCATCACCATCCTAGGCAAGCTTCTGCATGGCCCTGGGATGCGGGAGGTGCTTTGCTGCTCTTCTGAGAGCACAAAAGGGAGAATAAAGAGATTATTTTTAAGAACAATCCTATGGTCTCCCCACTGCTGAGGATTTCCTTCAATCGCACCAGTATCCCTCCACTTCCAAAACAAGGTTTAGCTCATCAGGAAGCAAAGAAAAGCAACAAGGAGAATGGGAAATGGAAGAGGAGCAGCAAGGAGAGCCAGGGCCACAGCCTGGCAGGGCAGGGGAGAACAAGCCAATCTAAGACACCGAGAGCTCCCAGGCTCACATCACCTCCCACTCACATCTGCTGGTGCAGGCTGGGGCCATGATGCCACTGTGGTGCCAAGGCATATGCCCCCCACACATGCCCCTCCTGCTCCTCACCCATCCCAGAGCAGAGCATGCCAAGACAGCTAGGCATTGGGCTGCAGCCAGGCACAGATTTTTTTAAACTTAATTCATCCATCTTTTGCTCAGCAGCCCAGTCTCCATATTTGCAGCTTAAACATCAGTCTCATCATCACAGCCCATACTCACTCCAACCACCCACAGGGCATGAAAAGGGCTACACTGATGCTCCAGAGATTTTTAAGGGAGTTGTGTACTGTATGATCACAATGACCAGGTATTTCCAAAACTGTTTCTATGCTGGTCAGCATATCTTGTGGAGAAAAAGCAGAAGATGGTCATTAACACCCCTTAAGAACAAAGCACTGTGGTGACGACTAGGAAATCCTCCCCTCCTGCCATGTGTACCAACAAATTGTTATCAAGTTCCACACCAAAAGAGGCTGGCGGTATTAGAAACTAGATATGAGGATGGCTATAAGAGCTGCAGTGTTTCTCTACGTTGCCTTCCCCCTCAAGACACCTCCACTTGCAAAGGAGTTTCAAGCTGGGCTGACGGAAGCTGAACTTCTATTTAGCAAGAGATCTCCCCGCGGCTTTCTGATAAGGACATGGCAGTCAGGAACCACACCTCAGGAGGCTCTTTCTGGACTTCCTGCAGTTTGCAAGATCTCTGCCAGCCCTGGCTGAAGACAGTGCCCATCAGGTGGAGGAGGAGCCGCACCGTCCCCTCCCCAGAAGCCCACCAGTACAACCCCCAGACTGGAGTACAGCCAGGGCAGCACAGGGAAAGTCAGGCACCATGGTGGCTCTCAGGCACAGTTCTTCAGAGAGGGAGTGATTTCCACAGGGGCATTTTGAGAGTTTGCTAAGATTTACTGTTCAGTCAGCACCTTGACTTATCAAGAGGCCCTGCGAGATGCAACAGAAGCTGTTAGCTGCCATGGCACTACAAAAGGACAGTCAGAAAGCTGTGGCCCCTGCTTCAAGATACTACAGTGGTTTTATACCTTATGCCATGCACCTGATGTGTTTGGAAGGGATAAGCCACCAGGTTACATCCTGGTGACCCATGATGTTAGCACTTTATTAAGAGGGAGACCAAAGACAGGCAGATAAGGACATGCAGGGAATACATTGCTTAAAAAAAAAAAAAAAAAAAAAAAGGAGAAAATATAACTTTCTGTGGGAGACAGTCTCCCCACAGGAAGAAGCAGAGGTTTGTTTCAAGTGGGTTTATTCTTTTTTAACATTACAAGTACTTAGTGTTAAAGGAACGGTGTTTCACCTGCAAAACCAGAGTTCATTTTATCTCCACCCACTCCTCATTAATCAACCTCAAAGAGCATTTTTACAATAAAGAGATACAATATTAAACTAATGACTTACATAGGCAGAATCGTTCCCGCAATCTCACCAAATGCTTGGGGCAAGCAGACAGGCCCTGAGAACTGACAGCGCGGGCCAGGGGGAACAAGGCTCTTAAACAACAGTTGCACCATGGGGGACTCCCTGGTCTCAGCAGAAGCCCCCAGCCTCACTAGCCTCCATCAGCAGCATCGATGAGGCACACGACCATGACGGCGTGGCACAACAAAGAAACCACTTCTGGGTGCATACAGACAGCAGCTGGAAATTTTCACAGCCAAGTTTTGGGAAAGAAATGGCAATGCCAAGGCAATTTCTGGCCCCCATGTTGAGAAGCAGGATGCAAAGCAAGTCAGAGTGGCTATTCTAGACAAAGTCTAGTCTGCAGCCAGCCTACAGCATGGGTGAATGAAAAGGCACAAGGGCTGCGGGACTGTGTGAGTGGTGGAACCTGCTCATGGGGAAGAAAAGCAAGCACACAACATTTCAGCAATGTGTTGTGACCAGAGAAGTTTGAAGAGGAGACTAAGATGACAGAAGAGGAGACTAAGATGATAGAATAGGCACATCAGCAAGGTTTGGCTGTTTCTGGATTTGACCATTTTCCCTTCCTCTTCTAGTCTCCCTAAGTTTCAGTTTGCCTTCTCCATCACCAACATTTTAGTAGAAGCAGACACAAAAAGAAACACATTGGTGTCACTAGAAAGGAAAACTGAAGCCAATAGGATTTGCACAAGTGGGAAAACAGGCAAGGAAGAAGATGACTGCAATGGCAAGACTTCGAACAGACGCGAGTCTGAGAACAGCAACACGGAGCATGACAGAGAGGGTGGTGTCTGGAAACTGAATGCTGTAGCAATGCAGCCTGAGCTGGTATTGAAGGCAGCTAAATGGGGGCCAGGATGGAGAAATGAGTTTGATTAGGGCTCAGGTGGAACCAGCCAAGGAGGTGAAGTAGGCACCACAGGAGAGAGAGATGGAGAGCTCAAAGGCAACGGGAGAGGCAGGATCTGGCAGCCTGAGCACAGGCACGGTGCTCTAGGGAGGAGACCGAGCAGGAGATGGGGAAAAAGCAAGTACTAGAGGTAGACACAGTAGACTGAATATAGCAGGATAGAGGCTCCTGGGAGCTGCTAAAGAAAAGAAAAGAGGCACCAAAGAGGCATCAGCACAAATCCCGAGTAAAAAAGCAGGTTTCAAAATGAAGTTTTGCAGCAAAAGGAAGGAGAAAGTTGGGAAGTGTATCCCACCAAAGCAATAGGAACAGCAGCAGAAAGAAAAAAAAAAAGCAAAAACAAAACACACAAAAAAAAACCAGTAGCAAAGCAAAAATTAAGAGAGATGGGGGAAACTGGACAGGCAGAAGACAGCAGAGCATGCATAAAAGCAGAAAGAGGGAAGACAGAGCAAAAGAAATCCACCAGCACCCAAAAAGGAAGGTGTGATGCAGGCTGCAGAAGAATGAGACAGCAGAGAGCTGGTGACATAGGACAAAGGAATAGGGTTGCAGTAAGACCATAAAGGCTCACAGGAAAGGATGGGGATGAGGTTCCACAATGTCAACACAAGACAAAAGGAGCTGGGGAAAGAGAGGCAGGGAGAGATGAGAGAACAGCCAAAGAAAGCCAAAAGCAAAGCTAATGGATTTAACAAAAACACAGAGGAGCCTGCTCCAGTATGGCAACGCTAATTAAGAGGATGTGGCACAAAGATATGATAGCAGCAAATAATTAAAGGTTGGTAAGAGGTAGTAATTTAAGGCTAATAAGAGGCAGTAATTTATCAGGAGATGACAAGAGTAAAGAGTCCAGAAGCGATAAATTCAACAATGGAGTAAAAATAAACAGGCAGAGCAAGAACCAGAGCCACCAGTGTGATAAGAAGAACAACAACGCAGCAGCATATAAACTGTGTACACAAATGGGGAGCAGCTGACAGAGGCCCAGGTGGAGCTGCCAGACCTCCTCCCTCTCCTTATTCAAATCCTCCCCAAATACCCATCTGCGCCGGGAGGCTTTGGGAAGACAAGAAGCCAGTGACCAGAGAAGATGCATCTTTTTGAAGTATGGCCCCTGTTGCACTTGTCTCTGCACCTGGTGTCTAGACCAAGAGTTCTTTGGGGCAGAGGCCATCACAAGATCCCCAGCGCATGTGGGGTGGACAGGGCGGGGATGGCTGCAAGGTTGGCGGGGGGGCATTTCCAGGGGATGGCACCTCCCAGCAGATCCCTGAAGGAAGGTACCATTGCTGGGCTTGTGGAGCACAGGCAGCACAAGGAAGAGGCAAGAGGGCTTAATAGTCGCAGCCTCAGCTAAGGACCAACAACCATGCACCTCCCTGGAGAGCCAAGGACCATCGTCCCATGGCAGTGGGGGAAACAGGAGCCCAGGCATCAACTGGGGACCAGGAGAAGCAGGCTTCTTTCTCCACAGCTCTGTTACATCTTACCAGCAGCTTCCTAGAAAGCACATAAAGCTTATTAGCCATGCTCCTGGTGCTCCTGCTCCGTCCAGCTCAGATGAACAGGGGACAACATTGTCCCTGCAGCAAGATGCCTCTCACTCGCTCATGCCCAAGACCAAAGCCAGACAGCCAGAGGTACGCACCCACCCCATTGCTCTCTGTGTCCAAGCTTGAAAATCCTGATCCTCAGCTCAGGCTGCTCCAAAGGGGGTCAGTGCCCAGCAACTGCACACCAGCAGTCAGGATTCCTCCAGTGCTCCCTCCCGATGGCTGTCCCCAGGCTGAGCCACAGCCACCTCAGCCCATGCTTACAGCTGGGGACACAAGGCATGGAAAGGAAGGGCTGCCATGAAATCAAGAGAAGCGCCTTGAGACACTGATGCAGAGACCGTGGGAAAGAGGCTAACAACATTCATGTTCATCAGGAGACAGATAAAACCACCACAGTAATAAAATTTCATTATGACAGCTAAGGAAGAAGAAACAAAAATTCTTTGTTTACTGTGTCTATAATAAAGTACAAAGGTATCTGCTGTTGCACTACTGGTTGCACAGGCAGGTTTCAGCCCTGGGTGAGGGCTCCAAGTTGCTTATGCTCTGTTATGTCATTTTCCAGGCAGCAGATCAGCCCTTTGCAACATGAACTCAGCCCTCTGTGCCACAAGGTGCGCGCAAAATACCTTTCCTGGGGTCCTTCTCGTTACAGGAGCAGAGAAAGGAGACCGCAAGAATTACTAGTTCACACAGACTTACAGACTTACAAATTTATCAAGAGAGAATCGGGAAGGACATTAAGGCCCTCATTGATGGTGAAGGATTGTGCTTCATCCTTACTAGGCATGGGAGAGTCTACGTTGGCGTTCATTCTCAGGACAGAAAACCATTAGAAACCTGAATTTTATTCCCATAGAGCTTTGTTTTTTTACTACAGGCCTTTACTAGTGCATTCAATTTGCAAATCCAAGGGAATAGTATGGGAAAAGTTTCTATTTTTAACAAAAGAAAGTAAAAACTTCTGAAGTAATGAACTACTGGATAAAAAGATTAATCTTCTTGAAAGAGTTTTGCTGCTTTATGTACTCCCACACAATACATTTTACATACTTACATTTTGCATGCATATATACATACAATTCTCCTGCAGAGTACAAAAATAAATTGATCCATATTATAAACTTACTCTACATATGCATGTTCTTTATTCACAGACATGTGTGAGAAAGTTTGAGAAAATGAAAAACCATACCAGCCTGTGACTAGGGCCAGGAGCAAGGACAGAGCTCGATAAAAGCTGTATATTCTAGGCAGTAAAGCATCCTCTCTTGTCTGCTCACTTTTAAAGAAACTTCCTCCCTCCCCCCAGCCCCCCTATTATTTTTGTTAAGAGAAGTCCGTCTATCCTGAGCACTGGAGCAGCTGAGCAAATAGCATAGTTACCTCCTGGTGAGCCATCCATGTCCTGAGCTGAATCTTGCCACCCCTATCCCAATAGGAAGACGTATTTTACATAGCTCCATCACAGTATTCATGGACATGTCTTAGGCATTTCTAAAAGCCCATACCACTAAGACAAATATTTATTTCTCAGTTCGAATCATCTCCCTTCTTTTTTGAGAAATCTATTAATGACTAAGCATGTTTCATGACCAGCTGTTTAAAATGTCTTTATACAATTTCACCTCACGTAAAAAAAAAAAAAAAAAAAAAAAAAGCTTTCTTAGTTTTGCCTCAAATGCTCACAAAATGCAATGGCCAGAGACATGGGTCTAGCTCAAAGTTCCCTGCAGTTGTAGCATACACTATTTACTTCAGTGTATTTTTTACTACTCCAGGTCTGCTTTTTCTCTTCCTGTTCCAGAAATCCTGGTTTAGAAAGATGAAAATTTTCAGGGGAAAAAGTTTGCAGCTCATTTTGGAGTTTTTGTCCAATGGCTGAACTGAACAGTCTGGCAATCCTAGAAGCAAGCAAAAGCAGTATCCCAGGCAGGGTCTCAGATCAAAGTGAGTGCCCAAAAGACATGAACTAAACATGAATGACCTACAGATCAGTCATTGCTCACTGCATTATTCATCAAATTTAGAAGGAGCAAGCAACTAAAAGGATAATTGCAAGTTTGCACTGCCTTTGGATGAAGCTCCTGCGGTTCTTTGAGTATCTTCAGACATGATTCTTTCTTTCTCCCTGCCTCTGGTTTCTTATCTAGCTGATGGGATTAGTGGTTACTACTGGCTTTTGAAGACACCCAGAAATCTACTGATGAATAACAAGAGCACACTACTATCTTGATGGTTTTCCTCAAACTGCTCCTAAAACACTTCCCCTCAAAATGTACATGGGCTGCCAACTGGTGACCCTGTTCTTCCACTTACATAGTCCACCCAGCTGCAGCACAGTGCAAAGGACAAGGTCACAGCACCATAAGCATTTCTCAAGATTTTACATTGTTGTGACCTCAGATTTCTAATTCTTCTTACAGAAAGCCCAAATTCATCGGCATCACTTACTGAGCAGGTTTTAGCAGAGTGAAAGTCCAGGGGCAAGGACCTGTGGTCTGCCTGAGGATGCTAATAAGATGTACCTGCTCAGCTCCACAAGGTTTATTGGCTGGCCACAAACAGCAGTGTTATGTAGTTCCAGTCCTCTTTTACGGCAAGACTGAGTTTGAAGCTCCCAGGGAGGCCTCAAGAGCCACATGAGCAATGGCTGACGGCCATCCCAAGGAGCCACAGATTGAAATGATCCAACTGCTACCTCTCTTCTAGGCCAAGCCGATGGAAAAAGCTCAGCACTGCTAAAGAGATCTTTTATTTGGGGCTTAAAAATCAGCCATAGGCAGCCAACATGCAGCATTTGGTACCATGACTTACCACATTACCAACTGGTATCTACCATGGTACCAAAAGGTCATGTATATGACCAAGGCCATCTGAATAGAGCTACAAGCTTTCACTAAACATATGCAAAAGCATCTCTGCACTGATATGAAGACATTTCAGACTCTTCACGGTCTAACTTGCATCCCAGACAAGTTTAAAGAAGCAATGAGTAGCTTCTTTCAATTGCCTGCTCCCTCTCCTAAATCTAAAGCAACACCTTTAGTCATCTTTCCCTCAGGCTCTCTGACTAACAAAGGGGAAGGGAGAAATTTCACCAGAAACTAAGAGGAAAACCACGTGTGAAGTACAGGTTGATTAGTGCAGCAACCACGTTCTCAAAACAGCCTAGGTTGCATTTGCAGACCTAAGAGTAAAGTTTACCAGGTAAAACAGACTTCAGTCAGCCTCTTAATCACGAGCACTGAAAACAAATACACACTAAACAAACACAGCCCAAGATACATTACCTTTCTCCAGCAAAGCCAACATAGGTGCCTGAAGGAGAAACTGACCTCCATCTATTTGAAAAGAGACAAGCTCTTGTGTAGCATCTCTGCACTAGAGTGGTTCCCAATTTCATTAGTGCTGCCTTGAGATTTTGCTAATGGTGATCAAATCTGAAGAAATACTCTAAGATTAGACACTGGTCAATTAGCCAGCAACACTCGGGAAATTTTGCCAGGAAACAGAGCTGCCCATATGGGCTTTGTGTACAGATGAGTATTCCCAGATAGCAAGGCCATCTGTCATGAGCAACTTCATTTAGGGGCTAGTTCTGCCTCATTTAGAGGCACAAATTATCAGCAGTCCCTCCCTTGAGCAAACTAAACCTTTCTCCTCTCAAATTAATATTTCACCTTCTAGAAGAAATTGAAAGATGCTAAGAGTGGCTTCACAGAATCACAGAATTATCAAGGTTGGAAAAGACCTAGAAGATCATCTAGTCCAACCATTACCAATACTTCCCAGCTAAATCATATTCCTCAACACAACGTCCAAACGTTTCTTGAACACTCCCATGGTCGGTGACTCCACCACCTCCCTGGGCAGTGCATTCCTCTCAAAATAACAAAATGCTGCCAAGCGAGCACTCACTGCAGCCCTGGAGGCAGTGGGAAGGGAAGCGAGATTCTGGTTGAAAGGTGCCTTGACTTCCGGGGGTGCCACTCGCCTTTGTAAACCCAGGCACAGGCCAGTGTCTGCACCAGCAGTGCAAATCCTTGTCCTAATCATGAGAAGTGAAAGGCAACAGTACTGGAGGCTGGATGACACTCAGCCAACTTGACGAGCAGTCAGTTGTATGACTCCCCCATCAGTATCTCAGACCAAGACCACCACCAAACACCCAAAAAAGGTATAACAGCAGAAGAATTTGTTTTGAATGCACTGAAAGACCAGGTCACTTTTTGTCAGATACTGAATTGCAGGAACCTATTCTTTAGCTTCCCACGTTCCCTGCACTTTAATCATCCTCAGCTCTTCCCTTACACACAAAAGCATATATATTTTTAAAAGAAAGGCAACCAGATAAGCAAACCGTCAGGCAAGAACAACAAGCAGTTCACGTCGTATCTTTGAAGTTGCTTCTACCACACCCAACCTAAGAATGCACTTCCTGCATATGTTTTCTTTTTCTGATCAAAATACAAAATAAGCAATAAATGTGGGAAATGTACTTTTTCCATCCCCAGAAGCAGAGCACATTTCTTGGAAATCATGTATTGCCACCTCCTGCAAATCCAGCCAGATAAATAGCCCACAAAAAAATAAAGAGCAAACCTTTCCTGAGGTTTGGCTTACTTAGGCAAACAAATCAGAAACATCCTGGGAACAAAGCTCCACGTGTCTTAATATCCCTTCTCAGACCCAAGCCAGAGTCTCTTCTGCCTCTACTCCAGCCACATAAATAAATGGTGCTTCTGCATCCCAGTCAATAAAAGCTATTCAGCACTTTAAGTTTTCAGCACCGTAAGTTTCCAGGTAAACACTATTAGCCAGCTAAATATTTAGTGTTACTTGCCCTTCAGCAAAAAGGGATTGCTTCTAATAACTAGTTATATCATGTCAGATATGCCAGAACTTCCTAATGTTATACAAGAGAAAAATGGAGTCAGAGTAGAATCAGAGACCTTTAAGATCGAGTCCAATCATAAACTTAACATTGCCAAGTCCACCACTAAACCATGCCCCTAAGTGCCACATCTACATGTCTTTTCAACACCTCCAGTAGATATGCTTTCTTGTGAAATCACCTACTGAACTCTTGAGACAGTGAAATTAGGCTCTAGGCAGATTAATTTCCAACACTTCAGTCTCCCCCCAGGAATCTTCTAACTTGGAGTGCCAGGAGCACCCCTTCGGGAAGTGCACAAATGCCACAGAAAGTACCATGTTGCTTGCTAAACGCCTCTCACAAGCAACACCCGCTTCATGCTCAAGCATTGACTGAGCACATGCTTATGCTCTGCCACCTTCATAAGCCCAAGGTACTTTATCCCTTTGTGAGATGACTTTGTCAACACCACCCAAGGAAGGAGGGCCAGGCAGTCAGATCAGGCTGATCTGCAGGCCAGAATATCTCATCAGCAATGCAGAATCACCTCTTATAAAGAAAACGGAAATTAAGTGGAAGCAGTACTGTCAGACTCCTCATAAAAAAAAAAAAAAAAAAGGGAGTGTCACTTGCAGTGAGATGTGCAGATGACAGCATCTTCACCACAGTCTAGGCCCAATTAGCTGTTCACACAAATAGCTGGCATTACATCTTTGTATACCCTAACTATAAATTCAATCCCATTTCCAGTCTCCATCATCACTTTGCATTCTTACGTGCTAAACATACAGCCTCCTCTCTCCATCACCTTACCTCAGCACAAAAAGACGATTTCTGAGACTTCCAGAGACCAGCTTTTGCACAGAGCAAGAGCAAAGGAACTGCAAGAACCCTGCAGAAGCACTCAGATGACTGCGAGATTAATTTTCTACACTTTTCCTTCTCACTTTTGTGCAGCCAGATTGAACTCATGAACCACTAAGAGCCTAACCGCAATGATGTGGGTAAAGGATGTAACCTTGTCCCGTACCACGTCTGCAAGAGTGTCCATTAGCAAGTCCCCAAAGAAGAGCTGAGAGCAGGGCAAGCCTCCATAATTGTACAGTACTTGGCCAAGGACCCTCCCAGCACCCTTCAACACAAGGGAGGACTGCCTCACATGGTTAATCTTTTCAGTAACACTCCCCAAAAACTCCTTCTTCTAAGCATCTACCCAGTACCTCCCTGCATCAACATACATCTTGCTTCTGCCATGTTCTTCAACTATCTCGAGGAATCGCATGCTGTCATGCAGCAGTGAGTGCCCTCAACAATAGCCTCTAGCTCTCATACTGGGACAGTTCACCCCAATCCAGTGACCTGACACGACTCTGCAGGCCTGTCGTAGCTGCTGTCAGACACTGCTTTTGCAGCTGAAAAGTTCACAGAATCACAGAATGTTAGGGATTGGAAGGGACCTCAAAAGATCATCTAGTCCAATCCCCTGCCGGAGCAGGAACACCTAGATCAGATCACACAGGAACGCATCCAGGCGGGCTTTGAATGTCTCCAGAGAAGGAGACTCCACAACCTCTCTGGGCAGCCTGTTCCAGTGCTCTGTCACCCTCACTG
>WKFP01014177.1:482753-527488 GCA_011057875.1 Pterocles orientalis
AAAAAAAAAAAGATGCAGCACAACTTGAATCACTTCCCAATTAAAAAATGAATTCACCTAACACTTTAGGAAAATTATTTAATTTCACAAAGCTTCCTGAAGCAGCAAGCATGTGTTCAGAGAAACCCTCTAAAGGTTTCTAATGCTGTGTAACTGTATCATTTTACAAATATTTTTTTTTCTACCATACATAACCCCAGGCTTATTACATTGTCACTGACAAGCACTTCAGAAGTGCTATGACCTAAGGAGGTCAGAAGAACATATCAGGCTGATGAGTTTTGCTCGGCTTCATACCCAGTACACATAAACGCACAAAGCACTCAATTTAACAAGCTTCCCATTAGGTCAGGAGACCTGTAATATAAACAGAGATTTAATTTAGTTTAATCATCTTAAAGCCTTTAATTTTCCTCAATACTAAGAACGAAGATCTATAGGAATAGCTCTCACATCCTTCCTGCTGGGAAAATATATATTTAGTATATTTCAGGGACTCCATCTTTCTTCACATAGAAAGATCTGCTGAAAAATCAGCTGCAGAAATTACAAGAATCAGTCTATCCTGTATGCTTAGAAGCAGCCCTTCAACAGCTGTTTACCTTAAGGCAATCATTACTTATGAAGCCCCAGTATTGTACTTCCTCCACCTGCACAGGAGACTTCCTATTACAGTACAGTATTAATTTCAGCTTAACTTTTTAAAATAGATTCAACTCCCTGGTAATGACAGCCCATGCAATATTCCTGTTGAAGAAATTACGACAATACAAAAGCATCACTAATGTTACAGTGGGAGGGACTTTGCTCCTCCAGTCCCTGATTTGCAGTCCATCTACTCAAGAGGTGTGGGAAGAGAGGTTGCCAGTGACGACCGAGGCAAAAAAGTGGTTGAGTACCTCAGCCTTCTCCTCATCCGTTGCTACCAGTTTGCCAGTGTTGCTCATCAAGGAGGGTACATTTTCTTGACCTTTTCTGGATAACATACTGTAGAAGCCCTTCTTATTATTCTTCGCATCCCTTGCCAAGTTCAGCTCCATCTGTGCCTTGGCCTTCCTGACTCCATCCCTACGCAACTGGGCAGCATCCTTATACTCTTCCCAGGATACCTGTCCCTGCTTCCAACTGCCTGTGAATTTCCTTCTTGCCCTTTAGTTTGACAAGCAGGTCTCCACTCAGCCATGCTGGTCTCTTGCCTTTCTTGCCTGATTTCTTACAACCAGGGATTGAGAGCTCTTGTACTCTATGGAAAGCATTCTTAAAGATCTGCCAGCTCCGTTCTGCTCCCTTGTCCCTGAGGGCAGTTTCTCAGGGAGTCCTGTTGACTAATTCCTTGAACAGCTGAAAGTTTTCTTTCCTAAAATTCAGGGTTCTGAGTTTACTCTTTTACCTGACCCATATCCCTCAGAACTGCGAACTTCACCAGTGCATGATCACTGCAGCCCAGGCTGCCTCCAATCTTGACATCACCAGTTAGCTCACTTGTGTGAGCTTACACAAGCTCTGGTCCATATACACAACTCCTGAAACATTACTTAACTGCTCCAGCAACATTTTATAGTATTTCTGTAGAGGAAGCTACTAGACAACCTATTGCATCATGCCACCAGATACGATCCACAGCAAACTAATTTCAAAGTTGGCTGTGTTTTGAGTGAGAGACTGAAACAGGTGGCTTCACTAAGACCACTTTAGTCTAAATTATTATATGATTCAGCAGTTATATGCAAAAGTGTCAAGGGGCAGCAGTGGCATAACTTCACCGAGCACAAATAGTAGCAATAAGTGCTACGAACCCAAAATCAGCTCTCCAAGTAAAGCCACATCCAAACTATTATTTGTCACTTGCATGTCTCTGGCAGAATAGTGTATTTCTCACAGATTACACGGCTGGGTCATAGCAGAGGTCATATTTGCCACTAAATAGGAAAACAAAGGTTTGTAAGTTTATTCATTACCTTTTCACTCACTTTCACAAGTGCTAAGTATAATGAAGCATTTGGACTGTCATCTTTCTGGAACAGGAAAGTGTACTTAAGTGTACTATATCTTTTTTTCTGATAGATTAAATGCAATTTGAGACAAAAGTGAAATTTATCGCTATTTACTGGCAGTTAGATGGAATATATCAAATGATTTGGTGGCCCCTCCAATTTTTATTTATAATTAGCGATGCTAATAATATTTGGTCTCTATGACCCAAAGCTAAGTACTATTAATATACAACATTTGATCCAGCATTTTTACCAGTCCAATGCAGAAATAGCAGATAGAACTCAGAATTAATTGCACAATATTTAAAAAGTTTGATCAGTGATAATTTGTTAAAACACAGCTGTTTCATCAATGTGTTTAACAGCTGAACTGCCCAAACATCCAAAGAAAAATACATCTATAATGTTTGTTTTAAACATTTTTATGAAATATTTTAAGGCAGAGGTTTAAGGGTTTAGTCTATTTACAAAGATTAACATGCTATAAACAAATTAGCATTTGTACCCAGCATGACTTCTTCAGTAGTTCATAGTCTAAGTTTGTGTTTATAAGCAATTCAACATAAAAATGCATTTATTTTTTTTATGAAGTATGTTTCCTCACATCCAATTGCACACTTTGTATTCACTAAGGTTGCACTAACATTGTCCAGAAACTGACCCATACAACAATAGTGAAGAGCAATCTAGATTTAACCGCATGAGTTCAGTCTTGCATATTAACTAACTTTTGAGTAAGCATTTTATTTACACAGAAGTGTTATAGAATTACGGTATGTACTGCACAACTTTCATCATGGGTGTCAACTTTACTGACACAAGGCTGTTAAACAATGAGCTCACCTCTGACTGAAGAACTCCATGTTCTCCACATGATAAAATAACTTCCTAAGAATGTCATAAAAAGGATAAATAGAAACCCAGAGGAAAAAAACACCCCTTTTTTCTTAACAGAGTACTACTTGCACCTTTATAAATAAGTACATAATTCTAAGTGAAAATAGTGTGGATGATGTTAATCCAGTATCCCGATTTTAGAATCAAAAGCACACTGGGAACACCCAATATCCCTTACAATGCTGACTCAAATGTAGACATGAACAGAGGAACAGATGAGTAGAATACATAGCAATGCCTAAACCAATAAACAGCAGCTGTTTTACAGTAAAGTAAAACTTTCATACAACTCACACTAAATTGCAGCAGTTCAGGCGTGGCACTCTGTCCCAGTTAGTCATCCCTTCTACATAAAGAGCATTTCCCAGGAAATGGGCAGGGCAGCGACCCCTTCAGCTGTTCATGCTGCAGTGGAAAACCATGAAAAACTAATAAAAACACATAACCCTACATGATGTCTTTCAATGCTTCAACAAAAAAACCCCACCTAATTTACAAGATGCCATTCCTAGATATAGACTCAAAAGCCCATATAAACATGAGAAAAAGATGTATTGAAGAGTAAATGAGAAGTGAAATACAGTGCTATAAAAAACCTGATGAGATGGTCGACTTCAGAAACCACAACTCAAATATCCAGTAAAGAAAGAGACACAAAACAGCTTAGGGATATTATATATTTCAGACAATCCATTTTCAAGATAAGCTGTATACGCTGTTGGCATACTCTACCAGACGAAGAGCATGCACCACTGAGGTCAGTAGTTTTATCAAGTTTCTTTACAAGAACTGTATGCACAAAAGAACAGCACATTCTGCTTTTTTATTTCCTTCACCAGCTGGAATAGCAAAAATGCTTTCTAAGAACCAGAATCTCTCTCTCATTTTTCACACCAGAGCCTTTGAATTCTTTTCAGTTGTCATACATTAATTTTATACTTTTGCTCATCTTTTCTTTGATATTGCTTTCATCTCATACTCCAGGAAGCACCTGTCTTGGATCCTCACAGTATAACACCACATTTTGAATTTACAGTTTAGTTTTACAGTTTTTCCCAGACAAACAGTTTATGAGGCCAAATAAATGCAGACTTCTGTCCTGAAGTAATATACTAAAATAATAATGTCAGAAAGATTTTACAGACTCAATACAAATATTGCTGTCCCCATGTGCAACCATTAATTAACTTCATTCTCATTAGATAAAATAGGAATCTGAGGTACAGACGTATTAAGTCAGAAATCAAAGATACACTACAGCCTATGCAAGGACTACCAACATGCACATACAGGTAACTCTTCTGCTAAAAAAAGGATTCAGTAAACAATTATTTTTTAAAAACACAGCTGTTCTGGTCTCCTTCAGCCCCTTAACAGCTGATACTAGTAGTATTATATTCACTGTGCTCATGAGGAAAATAGCTCATTGGGACATGCATAAGAAAAGCAACTTAAGACCCAGCATTCTGTACTGTGATCAGCAGCTTTGAAGCAATTAGCTTGTAACAGAGAAATGTAAGCCAAGTCACACGGAACAGGCATGGGGAAGACTAGATCTAAGAAAACAGTGAGATCATATAAGATTTTATAATAAAGCTTCTGTGAGAAACACCATGAAAACTCAGAGAATAGTGAGGCTCCCATTTAATATTAAATCACTGTAGAAAAACATCTTGAATATTTAAATAATTTTCAACTCATTTAATAGGATTGTTTCTACTGTTCCTTATATGGTGACAGATTATGAACATTCTAACCAGACAAATCTCTGTTGCAGCAGTCTCTTTAGAGTATGCAGTTTTGCACTGCTGCTTTTCTGGTCACTCCCTCTGATTTATTCTCTTTGTAGCTTTAAGAAGCAAAGTCCAGCACATTACAATAACCATCATGTTACTAGCAAGACAATTACAGGTCACTGTAGCTGGAGTGACAGGTTTTTTTTTTCTTCCAGTTTCTCTGAATGAAATTTCCAGTAAAATCTCTCTCACACACACACGGACAAAAATGAAGCTAATCAGACAATTCATATTTGCCTTTTTTTCACAATTTTGAAATTGCTCTGTCCAAGACTAGCGCAGAAAACACTAAATCTGCATCCCTGAAATGACAAAGTTGTTTTTCAGGCTTTAAACTGCACGTACACTCTGTAGTGCTTGGAAGATGTAGTCTGCAAAATAAAAAACAGACAAGTTTTCTTGCTGGAATTCATCTAGGAAAATACCTTCATAAAGTATACTTGGAAATAACCCATACCAATAATTAATAATGAGACATCATATAACTAAGTTATGGCATTGTTGTTAAGTGGCACACAGGGGCATGACATAAAATATTCTGGAAAAAGAGAAAAAATTGAAATAGCTCTACCAAGGCTTTCTCAACATTGCACTGAATAAAAAGAAGCCTTATTCATATAGAAATACTCTTCTTGTCAAAACCAGTGGCTGGTAGTACAAGACAAAAGCCAACTTCAAGGCCTAATCTTATAAAAAAAAAATTGGCACTTCTCATTTTGAGTTGATAAAACCAATTTCACCAACAGCAATGTTACTCTCAAAAATCTCTGCCTCTCGCAGAAAGCCACACTAAATGGCAACCTTAAAAAGCCATTGTGGCTGTGCTATAACTGCACTTTTATGAGCACCTTTTCAGACCTGTTGCCTAACACCAGCCTATGGACTTTTGGATAATAATATGATATAAATGCCTATGCAGCTAGTTAAAGGGAAAACCTAGAGAGACTTCTTCCCTCTACAATTTCTCCATATAATTAAGTATAGGAAGTCAGCCTACACTCCTGAGTTACACCTTCTGTGAATTTTGATATTTACATTAAAGAGACAGAAGTTTTACTGTACTCTATAATTTATCATCTCTCTGCGAAATCCACGCCTTCCCTGCTAAGCATTAAGAACTTTTACAATCCCAAGACTGTAAAAAAAGCTACAAAATTCCATGACATTATAGAACACAGATCTTCAAAATTTTTCTCCCTGAACTCGGTCCCTAACATAGACAGGCTTTAGATAACTTGCAAAAACATATTTTATCCACATGAACAAACGGCTCAAGAACTGTTTCTGGTTGTTTTCAGGGTGGGTTCTGGTCAGTAGATGGTGAGTTGTTGTACTCAATAAATTAACTTTCACCTCTGAGCTGGAGAAGCTCTTTTCAACCACAAGGCAGGTCAGATACCTATATTTAACTTATGCCACAATTCTATTCATATTCCAGCTCTCCGATTATTTGTGAAAACTATCTTCATATAGTCACAAAGCAGGATTATTTTCCTCCTAGTTTACCCCCAGACTCAGTCACAACTACTACAAGATTGGATGAGTCTACCATAAGCAGTGGTCCATTCCACCACTATATTAGTTTAATGTCTCCTAGAAATCTATAACATTTAGGAAATGGATAACGGACTTTAGTCTTTTGCATTCTTGTCTTTCAAATTTTCTACTGAAAATTTTCACAGATCTTAGGGGCATTGGTGTCTCGCCCAATATAGACCAAAGGTAGGCTCCTATGACTCTTCCCCTACTTTTTCCTGTTCCACAACCATACTGGGAATGCTGGTATGGCAGTGACCCTTATTTTAAATAGTATTTCTACCATAAAATGAGTAACATAAATGTGCTTTGTTTTATCAGGGCAATACACATGAAGACTGGATGCTCCAACAGTACCTGAGCCAAACTCCTGTGAAACATTATTCAAGCCTAGACAAGAAGGTCAGGTATAATCCCTCTGCTATTTTCAGTGAAGTTAACTGAGAATACACAACAAAAGTCATCCATATGGTAGCCTTCAGGTGCCCTGTTTCCCCTTGGAGTAGCTGAACACTGATGTTTGCTGGTCACTCCAGTTAATTTTTTTTTGTCTCATCATTTAAAAAAAAAAAAAAAAAGCTTTCCTTTTTCATTAAAACAACTCTTTACCAAGATTAAAAACAAGTTCACATAAAACTTGCGGCTTTCTCACACATCAGACAGTGGTATTCCTGACATGAACCACAGACGACAACAACGGCTGCCCTCATGGCCTGGGCAGGCAGCTGCGCCAGCGGCCACAGGTCAGGGCCTCCGGTGCAGGGAGAGGCCTGGGGAGAGGCCGGCGCAGGGGCGGCAGCCATTTCAGAGGCAGGCTGCCGTTTCAGAGGTGAGCAGCCGATACCCATGGCAGGGCCCCAGCAGATGCCATCAAGGGGAGCAGATGTGCTCTACAAGGCCACTCGCTTTCTAAAAGTATGAAGCTGGCAGGGTCACCTGCAGCTTCAAAACATGTTTTCTTTGCTCTGCCATCATTTTGTCTGAGCTCTTCTCCCTTAAGTGATCGCCCACCACCCCCCGCTGCCATGTTGCACACCCACAGGGAGCACTACTGCTCCCCTGCCCTTCACCACCCCCAGTGCCTGTTCTCGATTCCGCTTTCTACTATACAGGCCCAGGCTTTTTTGATTTATTCTTGCCCCTTTGAAAAACATCTTCCTTACAGGGTGAACAGGCTTAGGAAGGAATTAAGAAATACAAGGTGAGCTTTCTAACAGCTTATGTAACTAACTTTACATCAGCCTGCGCACAGCTGGCTGCTAGCAGGAATTAATCTGGCAGCCTGCATTTGTTTTGAGATCTGTAAGATTGTGTGAAGCTGCAACTACCATCATTGGTATTATTTAGGCTTCATGAGAGCAAGCTGAAAATGAGCGGCACTCACTCACCAGGTGGGAGGAACCAAGCCTTGCCATAGTCTTTGTCGCAAGAGGGCTGTGCCAGGATATTCTGTTCAGCATACCATGTCCTATGGCCTCTGCCAAAAGAACTTCAGGCACAAATCAGTGATTATTTTCTACAAACAGTTTGGTATTTCTATGCCCCCAAATTACTGTATCAGTATTTTGCTCTGAATTACTACTTTACCCAGTAAACAGTTGTGAATTTCCTGGCTTTACGTTGCTACCCTATTATATCGTAACAAGATGCCTCTGACCCATGAAAAAGGAATGTGCATGAAAGTTGCCATGCTGAGATTAACGCTACAGTCAGGAAAAAGTCCAACCAGAATTCTTGAAAGCCAGCCACACTTTCCAAGAAGTTAAAGCAGAAGTGAATAGCACATTTACACTTTTGAAAAATCAAAACATTTTTTCTGTTTTGCTTTTTAATATTGCTGTCCTACCTGAGCTGTAGATCACTTATATTCTTGAATGTGTCTTTTCTTTTATGTGTCTGTTGCTGCTATATGTGTTCGCAACTGGCAAACCAATGAATGCATGGTGTATGATCCAGTATAAGAGCAGCAGCCTTCACTCTTGAATGTATTGAGTTAAATTCTGATTATTCAGCTCTTTGAAGCACCAAATTCTTATGATGCAAACTTAATAACCTTTCTGTCACAGCATAACAATTATAATTAGCCTTATTTTGCCTAATACACATAATTTTTGTCCACTGGGAAGAACAGAACTGGATGATATAGGCAATCTTCAGGATAGAAGGAATATTCCATTAAATGTGCTTTGCCTGACAAGTGTTAGAATTTTGTACATGCATTATATTTTTACAAAGGAAGCTAGAATTTACTACAATACCCTGATATCACTTCAATTTTTAAATGAGGTTTAGTATTAATATCCCAATAAACAAGCTTTACTGGAGGCTTCAAAATTGTCTCTGGATTGCCCAAATGTTAATAATTAGACTGGCAGGAATAAACAACATTTGCAGATGCTTTGTGGTGAATGAAATACATTTTAGAGCAAAACAGCTAATTAAATTTACATTTTGGGTTTGTTATGAGTGAACTATAGTTCTGTCTGAATGATTATTATAAAGTTTTTCAGCTGTGAATCAAAAGTACACACAAACAGCATGGAGAGCTTGCAGATGTCTACAAATGCTGATTCATTGTGTGCCCAGATAACCAATTTTGTATTTATCTCTACTTGATCCTTTGAAAACTAAAAAGGATTTCCAAATCGGTGCAATTAAAATATCCTGTGAGGAAAAATTGGCTAGGTAGCTGTACCACCCCAGCAATAAAGCAAATGCACTTACCTGAAATTCTGAGAAAACTTAGGGCTGAGCAGTTTCAGGGAGATATTCACACAGATAAATACCAGACAAATGGCCTATGTAGCTATTTCTGAGAACTATTCAGATGCCTGAGTGTGAAATTTTGCTCATTACTTGTCAAACTTGACAGTAAAACTCTAGAGCAAGGGGAGATTTGAGTCCAGTCTCACTTTGCTATGACTTCAATGTGTCACTAACCTGCTGTTCTGGCAGTTCTTTCCCCTATAATATGAGGAAACTATCATCGTCGTCAAAGTGCTCTGGCATATCTATATAACCTGCTGCTAGATGCTTTTTTCTTCTATTTTTTTAATACGGTGGGTAAGCCTTTATATTTGCATCCTAGTTTTCAATCAGTCGGACATGCCTGTGATTTTTAGCAAAGATGGGAAATGCTATTAGGTATGACCCACTTTCATTTCTCTTTAGTGTCCTCATATTACTTTTATATAAAGACAGGAAAAAGAGTAAATTGATCATACTTCAGTGTATAGGGCTTGCAGTTTGTTATGCCATAGAACTTGGATTTTGAAGAGTTGCGTAACAGTTGAGTAATCTTTATCTCAATCTTTACACTGCCATGTAAATATGCAAGTAAAACATTACAGCCACAAACAAACTGCAGTCAGATGGAAACTAAACTATATTGACCTAAGACAATCACAGAATCATAGAACACCAGATCGGAAGGGACCTCAAGAATCATCTGGTCCAACCTTTCTCGGCAAAAGCAGTCTAGACAAATGGTCCAGCACCCTGCTCAACCAAATCTTAAAAGTGTCCAATGTTGGGGAATCCACCACTTCCCTGGGGAGATTATTCCAATGGCTGATTGTTCTCATTGTGAAAAATTTTCTTCTTGTATCCAATCAGCATCTCCCCAGGAGCAACTTGTTCCCATTACCCCTCTGCTTTTCCATGTGACTCCTTGTAAAAAGGGAGCCTCCACCTTCTTTGCAGCCACCCTTTAAATACCAGAACATGGTGATGAGGTGTCCCCTGAGCCTTTTCTCACAGCTGACCAAACCCAGTTCTCTCAGCCTTTCCTCATGTGGCAGGCTTCCCAGGCCTTTGATCACCTTTGTGGCCCTTCCCTGGACCCTCTCCAGCCTGTCCACAACTTTTTTGTATAGCGGGGACCAAACCTGCACACAGTATTCCAGGTGTGGCCTGGCAAGTGCTGAGTAGAGTGGGATAATGACTTCTTTATCTCTGCTGGTGATGCCCTTGTTGATGCAACCCAGCATCCTGCTGGCTTGCTTTGCCACAGCAGCACACACTGTTTGCTCAGCTGTCCACCAGCACCCCCAGGTCCCTTTCTACAGAGCTGCTCCCCAGATGGGTGAATCTCAGCCTATGCTGTATTCTTGGATCATGTTTTCCCAGGTGCAAGACCTTACACTTTTCTTTGTTGAACTTCATAGGGTTCTTGTGAGCCCACTCTTCCAGCCAGTCCAGGTCTTCCTGCAGGGTTGCTCTCTCCTCAGAAGTGTCCACTTCCCCACTCAGTTTGGTGTCATTGACAAACTTCATCAGGGTACGCTTGATCCCATCATCCAGATCACTGATGAAGATACTAAACATCACTGGGCCCAATATCGATCCCTGGAGAACCCCACTTGTGACAGGTTGCCAGTTTGAAAAGCAGCTATTTACCACCACCCTCTGGGTGCAGCCTGTCAGCCGGTTCCCCACCCACCACACAGACCACTTGTCTAGACCATAAATATCAGGAGCAGAAAAATCATTGTGGATGAGTCTAACCAGTAAAAGGGAGTTTAGTTATTTTATAAATAAATTGCTCTGAAATTGTCTGACAAACACCATAGAAATACTGTATTTTTCACTGGTATTTCAGTCAGATGGATTTTGAATAAATAAATGTAAAAGAAATAAAATCTCTGTATTGTAAGGTTAATAATCAAAAGGCTCAGGACAGAAAATAAAATATCAAAAGTAATACAATTTCTTCGCTTCAAGTGAATAAAATGGAAATAAAAGGAAGATAGGGCTTTGAAAAATCTTGTGAAATAAACTTTTAGGTGTAAAGGAAGATACTTAACTGAAAAATTCCTTTCCAGTCCTGTTTCATATCAAATAACTTGAAAAATAACCAACCTCTTAACCTAAGTCCCCATTAAGATCCTCTTAGAAGATTAAAGACACTACTTTAAAAATACTTTATTGCTTCTATGTCTCTATATACATATATACACAACTGGTGCAACTGGTAATAAGACAATAATAGAAAGGAAAACTCATTTATAGTTCAACTGAATGACATATGGAAGCATAGTGTCCCCAGTCTTCATCCTAAAATGTGCGTAACTCCTCAGTTTCTCCCTTTCTCCTCCCTGTCTGTTCCAGAGACCAAATTAAATATTGGTCCTCATTCCAAATTAGCTGGCAATTTCCCTCAAGTTCATGACCTAAAAGCTAATGTTATTAAAAAATTAATCTAATTAATCTAAAAGGGAGAGGTTCTACCAGAAGGTGATTAGACATCTTTGCTAATAGCAGTGCTGTGTTCTCTTTCCCTCAATTGTCAAAACATTAAAAAATATGTGTTCCACTCCATCCATTCTCGGTAGCTAACAGCAATATAAAGTTGCCATTGAAAAGCAGCGGTGAGCACAAAACACATGCTGCCACAACACTTTCACACATGATATGACTTTATGAGAAAAGCCAAATGGTTAGTCCACAAATTAAAGTTTCCTTCAAAGTAAAATTTTGAAGTCTTATTTTCATTAATATTATTTAGATAGATTTGTTATTCAGGATGAAAGCCTTATACTCTACCTATTTAAGGAAACACACCTGGAAAAGATGAAAAGTCATTTTGCATTGCGGTGTTTTACCTTCCCAGACCTGAATTGGTGTGGTCTCTTTTTAGCAGAGAATAAATTACCATTAAAATATTAAAGTAAGAAATAGTTACCTAAAGCTAAGGTATGGGCAGATACTATGTGAGGCAGCTGTCAGTAGGAACTAGCAAAGTGAACCTTCTTAATTCTATCTGAAAAGCTAAGAATAAATGCTGTTTCAGTGTATGTGACTCCTCCAGTCATTCTTAAACATTTTTAAATTGTTAAGTTTATAGATGGATGCTACTGATGACTTTTGCATGCTAAAAGCATTTAAATTTTTTTGTTAAAACAGTTCTCCGTCATCCTTTAAAATGAACAAAACAAAAAACTACTGTTCCTGTGGCATTAGCTCTCTTGGGGCTCCAGCAATAAGAGCACAATCTTCCTAATCTAGCAGCAAAGCTGGCAAAGAGCAGAACATGTCTAATATGAAGACATTTCCATTATTCCACTTTGTGCAACCTACCAGTTTTCCTTATTAATCTTCTGTGAGCAAACTGAGAGACTCAACTTTCATATTCTCTTTAAGCATGATGAGAAGCGCTCCACTGCTCTTCTGACACATTTCTCAGTAAAGCCACTGGTAAAGACTACCTTCGGCCTGAGTGGGACCAGAAGTAACATGGAAAACTTCTCTGTTGCTTAATTTGGGGGCTGAATTTAATCCAAACTGTTTTCAAAGTATTACTAGTTAAAACTATAGACAGGCTCAATCAAATCAGCAGCAGAAAACACCAAGCCAAGAGGCCCAAGAGCCACCAGCCTTCACACCAGCAAAACCACAAATATTTACCAAGCATCTGTGTGAAGGGCAACCCGGTGTGCATTTGGCTTTTTGGTGGTATTTTTTTAACCTTTGATATTGGTAGCAGTGAAGCTCATAAATAAATTATAAAACTGCCAAACATAGAAGGGGCATCATTGCATGGCCTGGACACTAATTGTGTGCCAGTTACTGTTACCAAGTGCCAAACATCATCAAGTGCATTCAGGTCACTTGGCTTGTCCCAATGTATGAATGAGGTACAAGAGTGATTATCAGAAGCCCTACTTTGCAAGAGCATAATGGGATAGCTTTATCTTATAAGGAAGGGAAACACTATCATCAGTAAATGCTTCAAGCTTCAAGTAGGCGAGTCTGCAACTTGAACTTGCAGAAACTGCCTGAGACAGTATCTTCACTGAGGTCATAATACACACATTTCTCTATTACAGATAAATCAAGAAGTAAACAGTGTATCAAAGCTCAGAAGAGACTCAGTAGTACAGGAAACCAAACAAAAATACTGGCTATTTGCATTATTTAGCAGCCATCTGTAAACTAGTGTGCTCTATTAAATTTCAGCAAATTCTTGATGATTTAATACTATAGATTATTTTGACTGTGCTTCCTTGATTGATAATAGTACTTTTGGTACACTCCCTTCATATTTCTAATTAGGACTTTGAAACAAGAACAGACACCGTGCTTCTCTGGAGGGGATGTCCCTCAAACTCTGTAACGCTGAGAGAAAGACCGCTCCCAAAATCTTTCCCAGGTTTCACATGGTTTTGAGCAGCAAGACCGTGGCAGCAGAATCAGTGTCATATGGATTAAATTAGTGCAGACAACTAGTAAAGCTAATAACCCACATATTTTCTTATTGAATTCTGTCAGTTTAATTTAAGGTGCTCTCTAATAATCTCAGATATGAACCATAAGGTTGAAAGGAATCATCCTTGTAGGAAGGTATGGCCTTAACAGTCAACTCCTCTTTACCATTCTTCACAGCTACCCAGAGTTAAGGCCACTCCGTTTATAATGCACGCAAGTACAATAACCTGAGTTCTTCCATACCATCCCGCATAATTCAGTAGCTCTGACAAAGAGGAGCTCTACTTTGACTATAGCAAAAGATGACACAGGAATACCCACTTGTGCTAAGTCTGCAGAGGGCACACATAAGATAAAAATGCATCTATTTGATTTTTAACAATAACTTCTTTTGGGTGCAAGTTATGTGGCAAGTAATGAGCCAGAGACATCTCCCAAGCATCCACAAAGTGCACAGCAATTCCTGAGAACATTTTCCTCATGACAGAATCAAGCTGAAAGGAATACCAGTCACTGTTAAAGAGGCTCACTTCTGGCCCAAGCTCTTGAACATTAGCGGTTCTGATGATGATTAAAGTCTTAGGGCTGCGATCCAGCAGTTGAATAATTGATCTCCGAATGTTCCTCAGCCGCCGGATATACACTTCTACAGGGAAAGTGCTGAAGTGGGACCATATAGTTATGGCTATCACCGTGTTTCTCCCACCCACTATGCCATTCAGTTCGTTGGCAATGTAGCGCAGTTCACTGCTAAAGACCGTTGAAAAGCGAATGGGTGGCCCATGACAGCGGAACTTCAGTAGGATGTTGTGCTTCAGGTCCACAGACATGAAGGGGCCCACATTCTTAGGACTCCCCAGGTTGAATTCCACTAGATCTGAAAACCCAAGAACAAGCATTAGTGAAAGATGGCATAAGAGATTAAAGCTACCGACAAGATGCTAAGACTACAGGGCAAAAGTAGCAGTAGATAAAGAAATTTGAAAATAATTATAAGAACTCTAAAATGGAACAGATGAGAGTCATATATGTGCTAGTTCAATATTTGAGTGGAGTTTACGGGTAGTAAAATTTGCAAGACGGCAGACTTCACCTTCACAAGACTGTCAAATGACTTTTCCAAGTTTCCCAAACTATTTTCTTCTCTCTCTCTCTCTCTCGTAAAAAATAAATTTTCTAAATAGACTCCTTCAGTCACTGTCACCCTATGAACTCAGTGTTCATGGGAACCCTTCTGGCAACTTGTAGGCAACAAAGAGTCTCAAAGTCTGTGTTCCAAAACAACTTAATGGCTTTAGGGGTTTGGGGTGAGGGAGGAATATCTAATTGGCTACTGAAATTCTGTTTTCTAAGTTATAAGAAGGGGCCCTAAACCAATCAGCAGTAATGGATGTCATTTGCTATTTCACTGCAAAACGACTTGACGGGGATGCTGAAAAGCCTTACGCAGGCACCCTAAGTGATGTCTGCCGTGCCCCCGAGGTGGCCACCTTAACTCACAGCCACAGCAGTGGTCCTCATTGGCAAAATATTTTACAAAGGCAACAAGGTCCTATTTCCAAGGCCTACGTGTTTCCAGTGTCTGCTCAAACATTTAACTAATTGCCTTTCTGCCAGCACTTATGATGAAGTTTTGTCTTTCCTCTTCCTTTGTTTTGTCATTGTCATTCAGTGAGATCAACTCTGTCTGAGATGTGAGAAATAAAGCTTTGCAAAGGTCTTTCAGGACAAAACTAAATTAAAAAAAAAATAACCTGGTACAAACGCAGTCAGATATTCAAACCACTGCCTTATTGTAGAGTCTCCAAACAAGTGGATTACTTTTCCTTGTAAGCATTTGGTAATATCATCTGACTTGTTAAAATGATGGATCCAATGTGTTCTGGACCTCCACTGGTCTTCATAATAATAACCAGAAGGGGAAACAGTGGGATCATCAGCTCTGTCCATACTGCCTGAATCTGGAAGAGAAAAATTATTTGAAAATAATGTACAACAAAACCACCATCCACAAACTTCATGGACACATAGCTAGTGGTGTATGAACATATTCCCTAGTTTAAAGTGAAAGAGTATGATGTACCACACAGGTTCAAAACCTTGGTGCATCACACTTCTGTAAGCCCAAGTATTTCACCTCCTATTTCTGCAGCAAAACCTGTAACTACCGACAGAGTCCGTGTGCTGGTTTTGGCTGGGAGAGGGTAAATTTTCTTCATAGGTGGTACTACGGGGCGATGTTTTGGACCTGTGATTAAAACAGTTAATAATACAGGGATGTTTTCATTATTGCCGAGCAGTGCTTATACAGAGTCAAGGCCTTTTCTGCCGCTCACGTTCCCCCACCAGCGAGTGGGCTGGGGACGCACAAGAAGTTGGGAGGGGACAGAGATGGGACAGCTGATCCCAACTGACCAAAGGGATATCCCACACCATACGATGTCATGCTCAGCAATAAAAGCTGGAGGAATAAGAAGGAAGGGGGAACATTTGGAGTGATGGTGTTTTGTCTTCCCAAGTCACTGATACACGCGATGGAGCCCTGCTGTCCTGGAGAGGAATGAACACCTGCCTGCCATCGGGAAGTAGTGAATTAATTCCTTGCTCTGCCCTGCTTGTGCACACAGCTTTTGGTTTACCTGTTAAAGTGTCTTTATCCCAACCCAGGAGTTTTCTCACTTTTCCGATTCTCTCGCCCATCCCACCAGGGGCAGTCAGCAAGCGGCTGCTCACTGCCAGTTAGGGTTAAACCACAACAGCGGCTGCACAGCTATAGTCTCACTTGGGTTAAATTAAACGGTATTTCTGATGACAAAGCAAAAAACCTCGTAAATATCTGACATCTTTCACACTTCGACAGAAGTGCTCAACCGTGGATGCTTGCAAGGGTGCAGAGGAACAGGGGCAGGCAGCCCAGCAGAGCACCTCCTCCGCCCAGGCCGGGCGCCAGGCCCCGCAGGCCGCGCTGTCCCGGCCGTGCCGCGGCGCAGGGCGCCCCCTAGCGGGCAGGGCGGCGGCTGGGCGGGAGCGGCCTCTGCCCCTGCAGCGCAGGACACCAACCCCAAGGTGACAACCTGCTACACTCATCTCTGCTTAAAAAAAAATAAAAATCCATCTATGAAATAACACACACGCTGGCACTCCTGCTCCATGCCAGAAGAGTGAAGTCTGAATCATACGGACTCCAGAACTAGGAAACGCCAGGATTAAAGCTACGACCAACGATTTTATTTGTGCCTTTTGAATGTATGAATTATGAGAGTCTCTAATTCCATGGATTTCACACTTTCTCTCTGCTATTTAGCCCCTTCCCCTTTTACTGCCTGGAGTAGGTGGTCCCCTGAGGAGTAATTACACTACAGCAGAAGCTCTGTTCTGCAGGATGCCCATTTAACTCGCACAAATTGGACGATATGTCGCAAGCAAGGGCTAGAGATTACAGGAAAGAGAAGCTGCAATCTAATGGTTATGTCAGTCCAGCATTGCCGTATTTCTCTTAGTATGCAGTGTGGTACTAGTGCATCCACTTTTGTGAGGTCGTTACAGGTGATACCTTTACCACATGTGTATTCAAATACTTAAACTGAGTGAGCACAGAGCTGTTCCCTGGCACCAACACCAGCTGGGCAGAGAAGCTACATCCAGCAGTTTAAACACTTTTACCTACCTTGGTGTGGAGCCTACCTGTTAAGAACAGTCCCTGGCCTGTCCTAACTTGCAGCTGTTCGCAAAGGCACCCATTGCCATGGCCAAAATCGTGCCAGGGACCATTCTAACTATGTAAAAGTACAGGCAGTGGAATTCCAGTGTCCAGAAGCATCCTCTAGTGGATGCTTCATTATAACACAGGTGAAGCCAAATTCTAAACACTCAAAAATGAGGCCATATGCACCTTTAAACACCCATTCCTAACAGGCATTTTTGGTCTCTCTGTTTGTATACGATATTCTCTGTGATTAACATCAGTAGACTTCACAGGGACACTGTAAATATTATGTTTGTATAACATGCAGACTATAATCATGAGTACCACAAAAAAGCCATTACAAAATTTTATCTTTAGACGATTCTTTAAATCAGGCAACAGGGACAATGACAGAAGAGAAAAAAACCCAGCTAGTGATGTTGACTCATCCAAAACATATGAAACAGGAATTCTACAAAGAAAAGGAAAAAACCCTTCATCTGGTCATATAATTAAATATACTGTACATCTCTTAAATCTTGATATAAAAACATTTCCATTTTTTGCCTTTTAAATTAATTCTTGGACTATGCATGAAAATATATAAAAATGGTGCTAGAACAACTTTTTGGTGTCTCCCACTAAACCTAACACCAGCACTTCAAATCTGTGTGCAGTACGGGCCAGAATTCAGAAAGCCATTACTTTTGGATTTTATAGAAGAGGGTAAAAGCTCCAATCTGAATAGGTACAAACCAGGAATAGAAAAAATAAAGAAAAATAAAGTTTTAAAAATCAATTGGATTACATTTACTGCCAAACAGAAAGGGGTGTGCAGAAACAACAGCAGCAGCAGAATTCATTTAAGTGTGCCATCAATACTAAAAAAATCCATACATTCATGATCATTATACCAATGTATTAAGTTTTTTTATTCAGAGACTGTTCTTAGAAGGAATTTCCCTGAGGAATACTGTGCTACTCCTATCAACACTTTCTAACCCAGCATTAATCCTCAAGAAATGAGGCAGGCTTTGATCATCTCTAATTCCTGAAAAAAAGGGTGATATAATTGAATTTCGAATTTGAAGCCATTTCTTGCAAGGAAATATATAAGACAGAAAAAGCAAAAAAAAAACCCCACATCATCTAAAGGATCTGGAGAAAGACAGGGCAGGGAAGCACTGCTGTCCTAATAGCAGCGATCTATTTTTTTAGTGAACAGCAAAGCTAACAGCAAGACATGCTGTAGGCTGTTTTCTGTTAAGAAGACCTTATTGCTCAGGTCAGGAACTCTACCTTAAAAGTCTCCTACAACTTTATAAAAAAAAATACATCTGAATAGCTCTCAATTAACAATTCCCTTTGTATCACATTTTATGCAGGATTTTTAGAGGCATAAAAAGCGTGCACATGGATATGAATAAGATAAAACCTCTAAAAATTAACTTAGTACAGACTGTGTCTTTGTTCCCTTTTCAGAGAGGGTACAGAACAATTAGGTTCTGGTCCGCAATTGTAGGTTCTGACATCCTGTGGTATCACAAATGATAGTAATACTTAAATACATATTGTCAAAATCTCTTAGACAAAATTCTTAATGAAAGAAATTAAGAAACACCCCACAGGCAGTTTTGCTAGATTAACTTGAGAGTTTGGTGAGCAGTTACTGTAAGACATTCTACACCTCTGAGTAAATGCCAGGAAAAAAAGACACTTTTGGCAAGAGAACAAACTATTTCATTATTACTATTTCGCTAAAAATCCCATCTATGTATGTAACTTTAGACAATTTTGTTACTAGTACCAAACTTGTGTTACAGTAACATCCAAAAGCCTTCATCTTCTCAATACAAATTCAGAAGTTAATTTCTGTTCCATGCTATGTAAACAAACAAATCAATTATTACCTCATGCCTGCTGTTCTTTTTATAAATTTAATTCTAGATTATGAACAAGGATCTCATAAAGTTCACTTTACCTGTAAATGTCTTGGGCTTTACAATCACTGAATCAGGTCCACTGGAGAGTATTGGCCTTTTGATATTCACATCACTTGAACAAAAATGTATAATAATAATATAGTAAGGCTGTAAAATTTGAAGATAACATTAATCTCATTTTTTCTTAAACCACTTTAAACAAGCACATAGGACCCACAACAAGAATTTTTTATGTTAAGTTTACTCTGCTTCCTATAGCTGAATTCATTCTGTGTTCACTTCCTTGAGACCACTACCACTGTTCTCAGTCAGAATTCAAAAATTCATTGCACTAGGACACAAATCTTGTGCACGCTTTTACTGGCACAAACCTACATAAAGCTATCAACCTACCAGAGGTCTGCAAGAAGCTTTGGGGGATTTGCCACAAAGATGGGAAGTTCCCAACTTGTGGTCCATGTACCAGTGCCAGGAGTCAAACCTCTTGAAAGGCTATGCTGCAGCAGCAGCTCCCAGCAACGCCAGCTCTCTACAAGTGCTTGCCACTGCTTTCAGCCCCTGTAATTCCACAGCCTGCTCCGCAGTACATAGCGGAGCTTGCAGCAATCCAGCATCACCAAGTCCTGCAGTTGTAGGTCTAGACTAGGCTAGCAGTGGTGTGTCCTGCCTCTGGGAGAGAGAGTAGCACCAGCTAATGTCCAACCACCTTCAGAGATCTCCAGTAATAAGGTCTTCCAGTAAGACAGCAATTTGCTAAATACAGAAACAAAGCTCATCCCCCCTAAACTCCGAGAGACCTCAGAAGTACATTTTTTGTGGACATACATCAATGAATTCTGATCATTCTGTGTTGGACACACACTACTATTGTACAGCTGTAACAGATGCAGAGATTTAATACTAAGCTATTCTTCTGTCTTTTGTTGCTGTTTTAAAGAGAATCCCTACCTAATGTTGTTCTCTATTTAAGTAATTATTTGGAATTTCTATAAGCCATTTCAGCCACAGATCTCAGAGCTGAACAAAACAAACAAAAAACAAACCAAAACACTCCCATTTTGAAAACATCACCAACCAACATCAGCCATATTTTACAGCTGAACTGCCTGAGGCACAGCAAGTCAAAAGACCCACTTACAAACTTGATAAGGAATAGCCAAAAACCAATTCTACTGACATTTACTTTTGATTTCTGGGCTTCAGTTACAAACATGCACATGCACTTTCCTAATTAAACTATTTGGAGCTGTTACTCTAAAATCTAATCAATTTAAGCCTCAAGGGAACATACTGCTGAAACACTTTCCTTCAACACCTTTTTTGGAGAGAAAGGCAGAAACAAAAAATAAGGAAACAATTCCCCAAACCGCCACCAGATTTAGACAGCATGCTCTTGTGAAATTGAGCAGGTGTACCAGGGTCGAATTCAAAGCACAGAGACAGAACTACACTCCAAGTTTCTTTAGTTGAAGATTTTTGTGTTCTTGCACACCTGAATGGAGGGGAAGACAATATTCACCAACTCACATCAAACACCTGTTCCTGCAGATACACACCTCCTTGTACTGGGTCTGTGTGGTGCGGTTTTGGTAGCAGGGGAGGGGCTACAGGGGTGGCTCCTGTGAGAAGCTGCTAGAAGCTTCCCCATCTCCAAGTCAGACCTGCCTCTGGCCAAGGCTGAGCCAACCAGCAATGGTGGTCTCACCTCTGTGATAACAGAGTTAAGAGGGGCAAAGCACACGGTGGGGAGAGGGCAGCAACGTGGCCCTGGACCTGGGTAGGGATTGGTTGGCCCAGCCCCAGCAACTCTTCAGGAGCCAGCAAAAGAACCTGCAGCAAAGAAAGGAGTGCGATGTGGGAGAAACAACTACACAGACTCCAAGGTCAGTGAGGAAAGGAGGGAGAGGAGGTGTGCTGGAGCAGAGATTCCACTGCAGCCCATGGTGAGACAGCACCTGCGCCCCTACAGCCATGGAGGATAACAGCGGGGCAGAGACACACCTGCAGCTCATGAACAACCCCACATCAGGGCATTTGGCTGTGCCCAAAGGAGGCTGTGACTCCATGGAAAGGACCCGTGCTGGAGCAGGTCGCAAAGAACTGCAGCCTGTGGGAAGGACTCATGTTGAAGAGGTTCATGGAGGACTGTCTCCTGTGGGAGGGACCCCACGCTGGAGCAGGTGAAGAGTGTATGAAGAGGAAGGAGCGGCAAGGTTTGATGGACTGACCACACCCCCATTCCCCATCCTCCTCTGCTGCTGCGGGGCAGGAGGCAGAGAAATGGGGCGTAAAGTTTTTAAGCCCAAGAGGAAGGGAAGGTTGGAGGAAAGAGTGTCTTTTTAAGATGTGGTTCTATTTCTTGTTATCCTACTCTCATTTGACCGGTAACAAATTTAACTGATGCTTTTTTCCCCCTAAGTCAACTCTGGTTTGCCCATAACTAGTGAGTGATCCCTCCTTGTCCTTGCCTTAACCCCATGAAGTTTAACCTTTTTTTTTTCTCTTGATTCTCCTCCCCAGCCCACCAGGGTGGGGGAAGAGAGAGTGAGTGGCTGCGTGGTGCACATTACCAGCTGGGCTTAAACCATGACACCCCTCTGAGGCCATCTGTTATATTTCACTAATAACCTAAAGTTTTTATTAAAAAAAAAAATTGATTGAGTGTATATATAAATTCAACAACATACATACCTTTGGAAAAAGAGGCTTTCCTCTTGTGTCAGAAGACCTTTTTGATATCCACCCTTGGCATGGCTGATTCGGCTGGCACAAGACAGTTTTCGAGGCTTATAACAGAACCATGGCTCACCTGTGTAGAGATCTGTGAAGTTACACACGGGGAGATCTCCAGACAAGCAAATGTTGCACTCAGTAGTTTCTGAATACCTCCCAGACTTGAATGAGCTTTTGAAATAGACCCTGTCTGGCCTTTCTTCTCGTAAACGCAGGAGGACTTGGACTGCTTCACTCGGATGGACAAGTGACACAGAAACTTTGACCTCTCCTGGCCAAAGCAAAGTAAAGAAGACTTTGTAAAGGCCATTATGGCAATCTACAATCCTTCCTGTTGCTCCAGCTTTCAGCAGAGGAGAGTGAATTCGTGCCTGTAGATAGTCTCCGCCATGCTGCTTGGGTTTTCCTCGGAAATCTTTCATATGAACAAGCACTTCTAACTGATCGCCCACCTTGAAGAACCCACTGGGTTTCACAATCACAAAGTCACTGTGTGCAGGATCAGTGCTTTCTACAAAGGCAATTCTGCCATCAGGGGGTTTTGGCCACTGTATTGCAGCAAGTAACGATTCCTGTTCCGCTTGTTCTCTTTTGGACAAATTCTGCTGCTTATAACCACAGTAAGGCTTCCTAGTAATTTTGGTTGTCTGTGACAGAGAATGCTGGAGATTGTTTTCTGTTATCCAATTTGATCCTGAAACTGTGTCATCATCCAGGTGCTGTGAAAGAAAAAGATTACCTGAAACTGCTATTAAACTAAACATCATGAATAATGGATGCTCTGTCAGGAAACCATCCCAAGAACTGGGCTTTGCTTTACAGAGCTTCGAAGTCGACCAAATGAAGCAACTTTACTAGAAGACACAAGTCTATTACTTTGACCGTGGGCTTTCTAAGGAAACAGGTGAACAACTTGTGCTTACCCTGCTCTGGAAAAGAGGATTTTATATAAATCAGGCCAAATATTTTCTGTGGCAGTATTTTGCCTACCAGCTTATTCTGTAAATATCAGCACCATGAAACAAATTACAAAAGGTCCTATGATTAAACACGAGTTACTACAGTAAGAAAATTTAACAGCAAGTTGTAACATTTTAGTCTTCCAGCACAATGAGGTCTAGTAGCTGCCCAATATAATGCAAGGAAATAGGGTTTCTTTGAGACATTACACTGCAGATGAAGCTTGATGCACTCCCTGCACATGCCTTCTCTAGAAGTCTGCTGCATGTAGCAGCTGTGGTCATTTATCTGGTCATACTCACATTGCTTCTTATCTAATTATCTGAAATGTGGGGTTCCCTGTAATGTGCAGATTGGAAGAAAAGAAAGGAATGCTTCAGGAAAAATTAAATTAAGGACAAAATAAGGAAAAATAAATTAAGGACAAGCTAGGACTAAACAAGCAAAACAAAAAAGTGGTTTATTTTTAAGATCTTAAAATCTATATCCAAATACAATGCTCAACAAAGTGAGGGGGCTTCTGCTGAGACTTGAGATCAGTGTCCAAAACTATTTTCATACAAACGACTGCAGAGATAGCATCTTCTTCATGACATTGCACAATTTTGCAGGTTTGCATTAGGAAAATTTTAAAAATAGCAGTCGAAGACTCCAGAGCTACCTGTGAGATTTCTAATCAGGAAATCCAAACTTACACCTCAAATATGCACAAAATCAGCAGTTAATGAGTACTTAACTGTCAGGTGTATATAGTAGAACATACCCATGCTTTCCATAGAGAAGCAAAATATGTAAAATCATTTTTTCAAGCAAAAATTGAAACTATACAATGTACCATTCACATGGTATCAGAGAATATGCTAGTTTAGATGTGAAAGATTGCTAAAAAATTAAAACTATGCTACTTGAGATTTTTTTTAAAAAATCATTTTACTTACTTCCTAATATTTTCTGTGCACTTCCTCCATAATTAACTGCTCAGTAATGTACTAAAATTCCTAGCAATTACATTAAAGCCTTATTTATTCTTATAAACCTTTCTTAGTCCATTGAAATATCACCTAGGGTACATGTACATACTAAGTAGTTTCTCCCCCACTACATTTTATTTGAATTTGCCAGTATATTAAATTCATTCGAACACCACAGGGATTCAATACACTTTTTTAGAAGAAAGGTAAACCTAACAAGCAATAGAAACACAGGCTTTTGAAGCTTGTTACGTAAGAGGTTGGTTTTGATCAGCTTAAGAGGATAATGAGCACACAAGGACGTAGGATGGATACACAGAATCTTCTCTGTTTGATATCCATGTTAACGATAAAATCTGAAATTGTAATAGAATTTTAACTAGAAAATGGAAATTGACAATTATCCACGGACACAAAAAATGGTATTATCCCAATGGAAGCTTTTCCTTCTGTTTTACATTTCCACACAACATTTAACAAATTTTCCCTGAAGACCATCTGAGGTTAATTCATAATTATTTCTATTTTGCATCACAGCAGGCAAAAATGCAAACTTATGACTACACATGACTTTCATTAATCCAATAAATTTCAGGCAAAGCTAAGAATGAATTTCAGGCACAGATCTACTTTAAATCTTGCCTACACACATTCCTGAATTAAGCCATGGTTCTATTTTTTGATGCCTTCACAGCTTCTTCTTTTCACTTGCTCATGTATATACATGACACAGAAAACACTTCATGAAAATATTTTTAAAAGCTATACATTTTGATGTATCCAATAAGCTGGTAACCATGTCTCCGCCAGCAAAAATATTTAACCATTTTCCTAAGTAAGGGTGGAGAGGGAGAATATGTGTGTTTGATTAATTCTTGTGTTCAGTTTAAGCTCTCAAAAGATTCTATATTTGTTTCTTCAATGGCTGGTACTTCAAGGAGGGGGATGGGGAATAAAGTCCTTTCAAATGAAGGAGACTGCAATCTCAGAAGGCCTTAAAAACAGACATATCACTATTTTTAATCATTTATAAATTTCTATAGGGTTTTTAACCCAGTCTTTCTGTCTGAGATGCAGATGTCACTTATATAGACCTAGCTAGCCTTTCTGAAGTCTTTCCAAGTGCATACCTATATGTTTCAGTGGAAAAGGGTGCAGAGAACATGAAGCCAACAAATTCACACATTCAGAAAACAGAGCAGAGAACTTAATTTGATCTCTCTAAAGCAGTCCACCCAGCCTTCTTAGCAAAGCACCAGGGCAAAGATCTTCACTTGTATGCAGCTGAGGTCCTGGACAAGCACTGTCACTTCACTCCAGCATCTCTGCATTATGATTCATTAAGAAGAATAGATCATACCACAAATATTTCCTCAATCTTCAAGGGAAAAAAAACAACCTCTATGAAGGTAAAACCAGAGCTTCCTCAACATCCTGAAGGACCATTCTTTCTGTAACGTCCTTGTTCATCATTACAACCCTCTCCCATGTATTATTGCAGAATTATAAGCTTATGTGTGAAAGTAAACTACAACATGTATGCTATTCACAGGAGAAAATGCTACAGAGATTCCATTTTCCAGTTAAGGCAGAGAAAGCTTCAGAGTCAATGAATAGACCAAAGATCCTTGACTGGAACATAAAAGCTTTCCAAATAATCTTCCTTTTTTAAGTACTTACCAGGCTCACCTCCAAACAAGTGCTCAAGCTCTCCTATCCCTATGGATACACATGGCTTGCCCTGAGGTGGATTAATAGCTTAGTCTGTCCCCACTCCATTCCCTGCCATCTCTTTCACAGGTATTTTCAAATCTCTCTGGTTCCTGTATGTTAAGAAGTCACACTGAGCCCATGCAGAACTGTGGGGTCACTAGTTAACAGCCAAAATAAAATAAGATTTCTTCAAGCAGGGCAGACAAAAAGCATTTCTCAAGATTTCTCAAGAGTCCTCATACCATATCTTATACACAGATTCTTTTAATACAATCTCCATATCGAATAACACTTGCCCTGCTTTGCTTATTTCCATAGATACTCCCCCCCAGGGGTCTTGATTTTGAATGCAATTCCCAAGGGGATTTTTTTGTTTGCTTGTATTTGAATAAACTGATGCAGTTATCTTTCATAGGGACCTACAATTTAGCAGCAAGAATAAAAACTTTGTTACATAGTTCTTTTGCTCAGTTTCAGCTGTTTTATTCCACACACCTTTCCTTCACCCTTACAAGAAACTTCCCCTCTCCCTATACACTCTCTTTTCTAAATGCTTTTAAATTAAAGAATGCTCACAACCAGTTCTGAAGTGGTTGTTGCTCTAAAGGCAATTGGTACAAATATACAAACTCTCCTGTATCGTAAAGGCATGACGTTGCTCCTCAGCCAACAACCTGGTACTTAGTGGAAAATTATTGAACATTTTATCTCACTGGCTGTGTTTGCAAAATAAAAATATAATAAAATAATAATACATTTCTTCTGGTACTACAATGCAATGTTCAGCTGTGGACCTCAAGGGAGCACTTATTCCATACTGAAAAGCAAATTAAACAATAAACACACTATCAAATGTTTTGTGGACAGCTTGATTTTTTTATTTTTAAACACAAGGTAAGCAAAGTAAAACTCTGACATGGGTAGAACTGTTGAAAAGGTATCGTTAGTAGCTCAAGAATTCAAGAGTGAAGATTCCAACACGAAAAAGTATAAAATCCTAAAGAGAAAAAGCAGGGAGACTAGCTGGGGACTAGCTGATAATTGCCTTAGGTCTTTAGCTTTAGCCAGCTAGGTTAGATGATTTGGGGATGAGAAGCATGTCTGATGCATTTATAATCATGTTTTCAACATTAACAACAAAAAAAGCGCTACCTTCTATGATATACAAAAATGATAATGCTAATTCAAACCAAAGGTCCATCATTTTGATTTCCAGTAGTCTCCAACAGCAGGTATGTGGGAAAAGAAAACAGGCCAAACATGTTGTGACACTTCCTCCTGAAGGCTTAATCCAGTTTCTAGGACTTTATGGCTTGGAGATTTACTGAACACTGGGGTTGGCATATTTAAGATTTAGTATCACCTAAAGGATTTTTCTTCTATGAATTAATCCAGACATTTTGAATATATGCTTTTAGCAGTTACAGAGTCTTACTGCAAGGACTTCCGTAGCTTTGCTGCAATCCATAAACACCCCCCCGTCCCCCCGCTTCCTTTGAATTCAACTTCTGCAGTTTTTATTTAGTGTCTCCGCTAGTACTGGAATAGGGAACAACCATTCATTCTTTAGTTATTGATCCTGTGCCACTTGTGATTTTAGACCTCTCAAGCATCTTCCTTGACCTCATCTGAACCTCTTCCAGCTTAACCGTACCTTTTTAGGAGTGAGAGGGGATTTTACAGTACCTGAAGGGGGCCTACTGGAAAGCTGGAGAGGGACTTTTCACAAGGGCATGCAGTGACAGGACGAGGGGTAATGGATTTAAACAGGAAGAGGGCAGATTTAGACTAGATATTAGGAAGAAATTTTTCACTATGAGGGTGGTGAGACACTGGAACAGGTTGCCCAGGGAGGTTGGATGCCCCATCCCTGGAGGTGTTCAAGGCCAGGCTGGATGAGGCTTTGAGCAACCTGGGCTAGTGGAGGGTGTCCCTGCCCATGGCAGGGGGTTTGGAACTTGATGATCTCTAAGGTCCCTTCCAACCCAAACCATTCTGTGGTTCTATGACTACAGCCCACATTTTGTATCATTCCATTTTTGCACCATTAGCCAGGAGAAAAAAAGACTCTGAAAGGAGGATACATACAACTTAAAAGCATAAAGCAATTATTGATTGGCTGATATGCATAAAAGAGCTAGATTTTAATGAGGTAGTAGGTTTAGAATTATTATGCTCATCCACCAAATGCCGCACTGGATACTGTGGCCAGGCAGGCAGTCAACACACAGGGTAAGGCTCCAAGGCACCCTGGAACCAATTGTCCATCATTTTCTCTGTCTTGACTTTAGTCTGGAATTACTGACTAATGCAATTAGTCTTAGCTCTGCACTAAATTGATAATGAAAATGAAGAAATACTCAAGTCAGACACAGCAGAGGGAAAAAAGAAAAGTTGCATCAGTACAGGTTGGAAATCAACTAGCTATCTAACCGCTCCGCAGAAAAAGGTCTAGGGATGCCGGTGGACAGCAAACTGATCATGTGTCAACAGAATAGTGTTGTGGCAATGAATTAACAAGAGCATAACCAGATGATAGAGCAAAGTGATAATTCCCCTCAACTTGTCCTTGGTGAAGCCATATCTACAACACCGTGTCTGGCTTTTGCACATCCCATATCAGAGTCAAACTGGAGAGACCAGCTGATCAGGGGACTGGAGCACATGACCAAAAGGAGATACTAAGGGAACCAGACTTTTTTTTTTTTTTTCCCCCCCAAGTCTGGAGGAGACTGAGAGGGGATCTAACTGCAGTCATTCACAACCTAAAGGGGACTTACAGAAAAACTGAAGTCAGAAGTGCACACTAAACAAGAGGCCACTTCTTCCTGCCCCAGAGAGAAACATTCTTCCCTATGAGAGCAGTGCGGCACTGCACCACAGTGCCCAAGCAAGTTGCGAAACCTTGAAAACTGTCAAAACTCAACTCAGCAATACTTTGTGCAATCCAAGCCAACTCTGAAGTTAGCCCTTTGAGAATGGTGTTGGATCAAATACCTCCAGATGTCAGTTTGAGTTTGAATTTTCTGTGATTCCAAGTTGTAGCTAAGCGCTATCAGTCACAATTCTAAACACACCATCAAAGGGGAATAATGTCGATCAAGCCCTCTCAGCAAAGAAACAGGCTCCACTTACCTCTAACTGAAAAAAGTTATGGACCAGCACCACAACAGCCAGCACTGCCATAAGCAGGCAGAAGATTTGCAGTCTGAACGAGTCACGCCACATTGTCCATTCATGTCTTTCCCTCCCATGTTAGGTGCTGCCATGACTTCCATTCATCACAAACATGAATGTCATTTCGTCTCAGTAGCGCACAAGAGAATTCAGCTGGCTTCCACTTCATTCCTGCAACTGTATTTACAAAAATTATATTATGTCTCCAAAATATTATTAGAAGCAAAGTCAAGTTTAACACTGAAAGCATATAAATGGTGGAACTTCGCAGGGCAACAACTGGTACAATTGAACCATTAAGACAGATTTTTGTGGCATTAATCTGCACAGTACCATCTATTATGTTACTTAATTTTCTTGGGTATATCAAGGCAAAACCTTATCATAAAACCAGTCTGACCTGTATTTGATTAAAAAAAAAAAAAAGGCAAAAGAAGACTACAACTGTTTTTCCTGGCAACCAAAAAAAACAAAACAAATAACCACCACTCTATTCATCCATTAGGCCACTCTATCACCATCCAGCCATCACGAGCCCAAGACTTTTAGCAGAAATTTGGATTTTTAGACATCTCCCTATTTACCTGATTAGACATTCCAATAAGTTGTTATTACAGACTAAGGTATGAAGCAAGTCTCTATAAGCAAGATAAAATATACTTTACTTTTCTGCTGGGGAGAGGGGAAAAAAACAGGTGTAACACCTAACAGTTAAGCAGGAGCTATCAAACAGAGTTGAATGCACTAAAATTGAACTTCAGAAATCTTCCGTAACATTAGACTACATCCTCTCTGTTGTTTATTTTTTATCATTCCTTTTACATCATGGACTCTTACACAGCTCTAATGGTAAAAAAAATGTAAGTTTCTGGGAACAATGCAAGGTGTTGGGTTTTGGTTTTGTTGTTTGTCATTTTTAAAAATAAAATTTAATAATAAGAGTCATGTTTTAATAAAATTTAGTTTTCATAAAATATATTGTTTATTTGAGGTTGCTTGATAACGGCTCTGTTATAAAATCACTGACTTAACAACCGTTGATAAACATTTTTCACAGTTTAATGCTTCATCAGTTTGACTCTCTGTATCTTCCTTCTTTTCTAGAGGGACAATTTTGAGGCAGTCATTTTGCAAGCAAAAAGGGGGTACATTTCTGCAGAAGGAGAAGCTCTAAACTTGGAAGCAGCCAACAGATGGCAAGGAGAGGCAGTCAAAAGACATCAGTCTCTTCAAACCTAATATTCTCAAAGCAGCATTACTCATACAACCATCCACCAAGTGCAACAACATAACCAAACGATTAGATAAACTTCGTATAGCTTTCTATAAATAGCTATAACTGGGAAGATATATGAAGAATACTGTGTAAATTTAATTTAATAATTTAATACACTAAATATCCAAATAAGCTAATTAAATCATTCATTAAATGAACATAAGACTAGAAAACTGAAATACATTACCAGTATAACCACCACAGTCTCAAAATAGACTGCACATGAAATTGCTTTACAAGGATTATAGGGATTATAACTTCAAACACTCTGCTGAGAATTCCAGAGATTGTATTTCTGACTGACGAACAAGCATTCAAAGAACAAGATGTCCATTAAAGTAACAAACTGACAAAATGCAACAAAAACACAGCTTTGTTAGAACAGTTCTACAATAATACAAAGTATTAAATTTGTATAAAATATCGACTCAGGTTTTAAATTATAACTGACAATGAATATACCTAAATACATTAAAACGCTAATTTAAGGACATATTTGACCATTTTGAGGAACAGAAAGTAATACATGAGAGAAAAGGGGAATTTCCAATTTTGTTGCTGAGAACTGTCTTCAAATCACTGAAGAGCAGGAGCCACTGAAAATTAACAAAATGTAATTTCAGATACCTAAAAAAGCCACAGAGGCTACTCCCATGTTTTTTTTGTTCAAAATTTTCTGTCTTTCTGCAAACTCCACACATTCTAAAACATTCAAACGCACAGGTTTAGAGCTTTCTTTACGAAAGGCCTTAACATACTTCCAGTTTCATCATCCCTGAATAATTGATCTCGTTCGCTTTTTACATAAGTACACCCGAAAGCCTTAGATTCTTACCCTATTTTCTTGGAGACACTTGCATTGCCGCGGTCACAGAAAATCAGCTTTGCTACCGGTTTCCCTAGTTGAACCCCCACTCCCCACAGAGGGGAGACAACAGCAGCCGCGTACGGCACGCTGACATTGGGAGCTCAGCGCAGGGCACTCGCAGGAGCCCGGCTTTGGGCACTCCTGCTCTGGGGAAAGAAGCCTGCACCCCCGGCGGGGACACCCCGCCTCACCCCGCGGCCGCGGAACGTGCACCCGCCACGGACGGGGGGAATAAAAAGCCAGCAGAAAGCCCTGCTGCCGGCAGTATAAACCGTAAAGCCGTATTTTATTGCTTTGAATTATCGTGTTCTTCCCATCCGGGGAGCACCTTCGCCCGCGGCTCGGCGGCCCCCGGCACAGGCTGCCCCGTCCCTCTCGGGGACGCCGCCACCAACCCTCGGCAGCCCCCGCAGCGGCCCGAAGCGCCTCCAGCCACCGCCGGGCTCACACCGCACACAGCGCTCCTGCGAGGGCTGGCGGGCCCGGCCGCGGGGCGCAGGGGCCGGGGGACCGCGGCAGGACACCCGCCAACCCCGGAAGCCCTCACCTCAGCCGGGCACCCACCCAAGGCCGCCGGGCCTCCCTGCGCCAGCCCCGGTCCCGCTGCCGCCCCTCCCCAGCGCCGCTCCGGCTCCCCCCGACAAGCAAGCTCCGCACACCGCAGCCGCAGGCCTCGCCGCCGGCAGCCCCCGTCCCCTCACCGCAGCCCCATCCGTTACCCCGGGCCAGGCAGCAGCCTCGCCCCCGGCCCGGAGGCGGCCCACGGTACACCTCTCCGCCCCCGAGGCGAAGGGCAGCTGCCATGGCACCGCCTCCCGGCGCAGCCCCGCCCCGCTCACGCTCACCCCTACCGGCCGCCCCTGGCACCGCCGCGCCCGGGCTGGGCAGCGAGCGCAGGCCGCTGGCGGGGGGCCGGGCCCCGGCGGCAGCTCCTGGCTGAAGCTGGCGGGGCCCTGCGGCAGTGCTGAGCTCAGCTACAGCCATCCTGGAGCAGGGCTGTGAGTGCGCTGCTTTAGCCCTCACGAATATTAAGTGCCTGCTCTTGTGTCCTGCCCCCACCCCCCGCAGCCACAGCTGCTTTGAATGGGTTAAGTGAGCTCCCTGCTGCTTTCCTCCTCCTTTCCCCAGACTACAATGACCATTGCCCGCTGCAGAGGGAAAGCAGAAGCCTTACAGGCAACAGCTTTGATGGGTACTGTACACTGTCAGTCAAGAATTGAAAGGCAGCTGTGCAAGCAGAACACTGAAAAGACAGTGCCTGGAAAGATACGTGGTAGGGATTTTTCCCCCTCTTTAATATATAAAGCCTATCAATTTTATATCGGTCTCATTTCTCTTCCTTCGCGAGCCATGCAGTGCATCAGCTTCTCCTACAGACGCCTCAGTTCAAAGGGAGACCCAAGGCAAAGCTCTCTGATGAGCATGCTCAACGCCAGGCATGAGCCTGTAATACAACTGGAGTGATGCTGGCGGGAGGGGATAGATGATGACAACAATGACAAAGCTCCTGCTCTTCCCAGGACATAGGTCCTGCTATGCTATTCTCTGCCATATTTTACATTTCACCACCCCTCAATGATAGGAAAGGATCCCCACACACCTTTTCTCCAAAAATTCTTCAGTTATTATTGTAGTTAGTCTTGATGAAGACCTAATAGTGAATCAAATATGCTTTTCTAATCTCTAACAACCCGTGTGCAGAGAGAGGCCATAACCTGATGACTGAACATTTTCCCCAAACTCTGTGTGAAGGGACCTTGTGAAAGGCTGTTTGGTTTTAAGTTATCTGAATACCAATGGCTTGGTAAGGTCTGCTCCACATGCAACATTCCGACATCATTAGCCCCCCAGAAATACAGGTTCAACAGTTGTCACTCACCTTATATCCCTCCCAGTTTATCACACCAGAGACAGTTGGCAATTATTTTGAGAAGAGTATGGAAAGATAGATAATGAAAAAGAATCAATCTTTCCTTATTTCTTTTTCGAGAATTACATGGAGTACGGTCAACTTAGGCTGGGCCATTGGCCCCCTTGCCCTTCTCTCCCTTACCTGCAAATAATCATCAATAATACACAGTATATTAACGCATCTGGGATTACTGAACCGATTCTTAACTATAGGCGAGTGTCAGGGAATGTTTTGATTTACACCTTGAGGCAAAAGAACATGCATTTGTGTCAAGTATGATGAGATTTAACGAGCAATGCCCTGGACAGAGTCCTGGACAGAGTCCGCAATGAGCATAGCCCACCCTGTCTATTCACATCTTTGACCAGTCCCCTCTTTTGCCACGTTGCCCCTGTATTGCTTCTCTAACCATTTTTTCCCACTCACACAGCCATCTGGCATTGTTCCCTGCCCCAGTTCCTTGAACAGCGAGTTTCACTCTGACCTCTGAAACCAGTGTGGACCCTGGTTTCGGGTACAGAAACAACTAGGGGGTATTTGACTTGGTTGGAAAAAACTTTTTTGCTGATCTGGTGTTGCCCAGACCCTTTTCACATCATCTAAAGCTTGCAAAAGGATAGAGTTTTTGCCAGAATTCTCTTCCAGCTTCCTCAATTCCTTCTGCAGAAGGTTACAGAGCAGTTCACCTAGAGGCACCAAGCAGCCTTTCCACCTCATTTCTGCACCAGCAGATCTGCTGCAGATCTTCCCTCCGGCAGCTGTGCTGCACTCCGCACTCCAGGGACATGCAGGACCATAATTTCCCATTGCCTCCAGGTAGTTCTGTTCCCCTTTGGGACTCACACAACTTTTTACAGTGCTCCTTCACCCTCTCTCCACTAGACAAGGGGGGTGGTCCCAGACACCTCAGCAAAAGACTGCCTGGAGTACATCCAGCAGAGTTTGACACTACTACACCAAAGAAGGGAAAGCGTCAGGCAGCTATGAAGAAGCTAACCTGTCCTGCTAGCAAAAGTATAGCTACTTAATGTGCTTAAGACTCTAGGTATCTATGAGTATAGCCCAAGAATCAGACCAAAAGGACATCCAATCTCTTGTAGAAAAAAAGTATAAAAACTGGGAACAAGCAAGCCACAAAGAGAAGAGGACAAGTGAATGAACTCCACCCCAGAGAGACAGTTATGGAGTGGATCTTGAGAACACAAGCTCCAGTAGCACACACATTTGCTTTTAACTTCAAGCTGAAGCAGCTGTAGGAGCTGACGATGGAAGGACTAGAAGAGAGTTCAGGCTGTAGAGTTTCCAAGTGTCTCCTGTTTCTCCTCAGCCTTTACACACATTAAGCAGGGGTGACCTCAGCTCATTTCTGTGCACTTCCCACACCAGAAAATGTGTTGCAAATTCTCAAGGGACTAGAGAACTTCAGCTGGTGTAACAAAAACAGAGAGGAAGAGACATCACAAAGGCTGCTGCTTGAATGCAGTTTAGCACAACGCTAACAAAACAGCCCTGGCTGTTCTCACAACCCTACATCCTTTGAGAATTGTTTAGGCTTTTGTAATGATTTATTGCTTTCAGCCCAACACACGAACAATTTTAACACCATGTGTCACATTTCACATTTTCTAGGGCATCCTTTGCAATCAGGGGCTTCCCTGTTTTCACAGACAGATAAAAGTCTTGGAAGTCAAAGGCTGTAACTGGTTTCATTTGGGCATCCTGTATGAAATTTTCTGCTATTTCTTCCCTTGCTCAATGTTGTCTTGGACGTATCAGAAAGAGCAGCTGGGATAGAGTTAATTTTCTTTGTAGTTGGTACTATGGGGCTATGCTTTTGTGATTTAAACAGTTGATAATAGAGTAATGTTTTTGTTACTGCTGCGCAGTGTTTACTCAGCCTGGAGGACTCTGCTACTCACACCCCACCAGCGAGGAGGCTGGGGGTGCACAAGAAGTTGGGAGGGGACAGATCTGGGACAGCTGACCAAAGGGATATTCCATACCCTATGACACCCTGCTCAGCAATAAAAGCTGGGGGGAAGGGGGAAAAGGAGGAAGGAGGGACTTTTGGAGTTCCAGCGGGCGCTCGTCTTCCCGAGTGACAATTACCTGTAATGAAGCCCTGCAGCTGAACACCTGCCTGTCAATGGGAAGCAGTGAATTAATTTCTTGTTTTGCTTTGCTTGCATGCATGACTTTTACTTTACTTACCAATCTGTCTTTGTCTCAACCTTTGAGTTTTCTCACTTTTCTGATTCTCTCCCCCATCCCAACAGAGCGGGAGGGGGCAGCGAGTGAGCAGCTGTGGACTGGTGATTGCCAGCTGGGGTTAAACCATGACAGCAGGCAAGAAAGATCTCGGTAAGGGAAAAGGGGGTAGACTTGAGCAATCCCAAAGCCTTCATGTTCACAAATTCTACCAGAAATGACAGGCTATACCTGAAAAGCTCCCATCAATCCTCAAGAAGTCCCCACAGGGATAGCAGGCACAATCACCCAGGGTAGCATGTTAACTCCACTGGTCTTGATGCTCCTAGAACATGCTGGATTACTTGCAAGACTTATGGCATGCACCTTTCCAGACCCACAAGTTATGATGGGGCATCACAAGGAACATAGAATCATAGAATGGTTTGGGTTGGAAAGGACCTTAAAGATCATCAAGTTCCAACCCCCCTGCCATGGGCAGGGACACCCTCCACTAGCCCAGGTTGCCCAAAGCCTTATCCAGCCTGGCCTTGAATACCTCCAGGGATGAGGCATCCACAGCTTCTCCGGGCAACCTGTTCCAGTGTCTCACCACCCTCACAGTGAAAAATTTCTTCCTAATATCTTGTCTAAATTTACCCTCTTCCAGCTTATACCCATTACCCCTTGTCCTCTCACTACACTCCCTGATACAGAGTGCCTCCCCATCTCTCCTGTAGCCCCCTTCAGGTACTGGAAGGCTGCTATTAAGTCTCCTTGAAGCCTTCTCTTCTCATGTCTGAAAATCTCTTTAACGTGTAGGCAAAACTTGTGCCAAGCTATAGAGAGAAAATGAGAATGAGCACCCATCAGTGACAGGGATAAAGCTGCAGAAGCCCATGTATTAAAGTCTGTCAGGATGTCCATGTGCTGTCCAATATAGGCCAAAGAAATACTTCCTCCTACCTATAGCTCAGCCTGACGCATTACACCAACACAGATCCTTCACTAATGCAGTACTATGGCTTGAAATCAAGGACGTACTGATGCAAGCTACACTTGGACATAGTGGTTTGTGCTTTTGCAACTGTATCAGAGAAAATTAGTTTCCACACAGTAACACCTGAGTGAAGGGGAAAAAATACCTCACCTATCACCTAGACATAAGGTTATATAAAATTGAGTTTTTAAAACCACACTACCATACAGAGAAGAAAATCAGCTCCTAGTACATGTAAGAATTTCAACCCATAAAAGTAATGACTTCCACTTGAACAAAATCGTGTCTGATATATTTATCCCTTTATTTTCCAACTCTAGACAAACATTTTAAGGTCCAATCTTACTACAAATATGAATCAAAACAGGGACGAGAGGAACCTTCAACCTGAGCTCCTGAAGTATTACGGTTACTATCCTTATAACGCACAGCATTTCAACTTAATAATACAGCTGTAAGGTCTTAACTACTCCAAGGGAAGACAGCACTGCCTTTCTCTTTCAAGACCTGAAGTGAAGGTCACTTTAGCTGTGCCCATTTCTGTCTTTCAAATATCTTCACAGAAGAGCAAGAAGAGCCTCACTTAAAAACCTCAGCTAATTTATTCAGTGTAATGAAGTGGAAACACATAGTAAACTGTCAAAATGTCCACTAACCTCCATGTGTGAAATGAGAGTTAGGCAAAACAAAGTTGGGTGTTTTTTTGGGGTGTGGTGTTTTTTTTTTTTTTTTTTTTTTTTTTTTTTTTTTTTTTTTTTTTTTTAACCTTTGGGATGACTGTCCTGCAGTAAAATGACTTTCATACATGTCTGAGCTCCTGGACTGTTTGCCTGTTAAAGCTTGAAAGATGTTTAATTAGTCTTCATTTATTTAAGCACAGAGTAGGTATCTGACCAAACCAAAATAGTAGGAGGGAACGTGTTTTGCAATTATATTTCTTTTGATAAGCCCATAGCCTTAACGCTCTTTCTAAAAAGCTCTCTACAGAATACTGCCACATCTTTTAATTTAAACACAGTAGGGAATTAAGAACATGATAGAGAAGGCCAGTGATAGAAACAAAGAACTGAAAATCATGAATACAAATTTCTGCAGCATCTACTAATCGGTTGGCATATAAATGTCAAGTACCCTACCCCACTCTTGTCCTCAACACTGACACATCTAGTGAGCCACTAGCTGCTTCAGCTGCCAGTCATGAATGCTAATGCTTACCTTGTCATCACTGTTTTGTATTTTAAACTTTTTATCTCCAAAATCCCTCCCACTGTAAGACAATTATTGTTAGCTGTAAGAGTCAGGATCAAGTACAAATTAACATTTTCAATAAACATACAAATAATTTATTTAAAATTCAAAACTCAGAGGTACAAACAAAATATTTAAGAAACAATAAATCCAGAAATGTAAACACTTAGAGAAATATATGAACTGTACCAATTTAACCACCCACCATTCTTCACAGAAAATAGTGAGAAGTAGAAAGACTAATTAATGCCTAATTGTTATTCTTTTCAGATTTTAGTTTAGAGGTAGAATACTACTGTGAAAGTCTCAACAAAATTTATTCAGTAGAATTATGCTACAAATGAATTTGGCCCATATACTTATAAATGTAACGAAGCCAGAAAATAAGTTTCCCATTAAGAGCTCTTATACAATAAAATTTGGCATGGCACTTTCCAAGAGATAAAGCACCTTTCCTGATAAATACTGTTTAATGCCTTTGCAAGTAAAGGATCCTGTGCTTTTTCCATTACTGACATAAAGAAAGCATTTAAAAATACACAGTCCCAATTTTTTGGCAGGCATACAGAAAGCAAGTGTTTTTCAGTAACTTGTCCTAGAAAGCCAAACTGGGAATAAAAACCCTGTAACTATTAAAGAACACTTTTTGAAAGACTTCATGAGTACTTGATGCTTACTTATTTGGGTGGCACAGTCCTCAAGGGAAAAAAAAATTTCATACAACAGGAAAAAAGGGTCTTTCACTAGCTAAAAGTAGGGGAACTGATCAGTTTTTACATTTTATTGTCACTTGTTCAATCTCCACTAAATGCTACAATTCTGTCCTCTCAGGGAAAAGTGTATCCGTGTGAGACACACTGCAACTTCAAGTCCAGTAAGAAGTACCCAGGTAACCTCAAAGGAATGTATAATCCACTTTTGTTCATCAAACAACCTGCTACAAGTAGCAACTAAGATGGAAGTTCTTCAGACAATATATACAAATTCATAAAAACCAGGAACAATTCACAAGCTCAGTGACATATAAACATTACTCAGAAAAAAACCCCTTGTTTTTGTATATACAGACAGACTGGCTGCTCAGTGCATTATTTAAATTGCTGCATGCAACTAGTAGAATCTATGCTTAAGGAGCTTAACTATAAAGAAACTGTTAGTCTTCTGCAATTCAGTTTAACAAGGACTTTCTCAAGTATTTGCTGAAAGATATTTGTTTTTTAGAAGCAACAAAATAAAATTTGCAGTCTTAATGCCTGCTTGCTTTGTGGTGTAAGAACACTTCTGGAGATGTAAATACGATGATATCCCAATTTAGACAGCCAGTTCACAGAGACCCAACTTAAACATGCCCCTGCTTTCTATTAAGGGAATGAAAGCAGAGTTAGGTCAATGTTCAGGACCTTTGAAAGATTCCATCCTTGCCACATATACTTTGTTCACAAAATAGCACCACACACGAATAGTCACCACAAAAAAAAAAAAAAAATATCCCATTACAGTTCAGCAGCTAGATCTCCCATTCATTTAAATTACAGTTTTAGGTACTAACACCAGAGTTGTGACCAGTAGGCTCAGTTCACAGAAGGCAACAAACAAATTTACTTACTGTTATTAACGAGGCATTGCCTTGTGTTTTTCTTTTATAAAGAAAATAGAGAAGAATCAATACAATCCAAGTACCTAAAAAACCCCTTGAAATATAAAATGTGAAAAGGCCTGATGATGATATTCTTGAAATTCTTCTACCTTCCAAATTCTGTCTGTAATCATGTCTATAAAATATCACATATGGCAGAAAAAAAAAAAAGCATTCTTGATTACATGTGATTGAAATGTGTAAACTAAAATTAGAAGAAAATGTAAATAGCAATCATAAAAGAGCCGGTGTTACCATCACAGACTGAACCTGAAAATTTATATAAATGCATTTCTACCTTCCTCCTTGTCCCTACCTTCAGAAAAGCAGGCAAAAGTAATTTCTGCCATACACCAGCTGAAGAAGGTTTGCATGTGCCAACCACCTAATCTGGGGTAAAACTAGTCATGTGGCATAGTTTAAATAGTCTGGGCTATATCCAGATGATTTTTCTGAAGCAAATTAAAGAAGTCCTTAAACTATACTCACGGCCACGCTGACAACATTGCCTGACAAATAACCCTTAGTAACCTCTTCCATCAGCACAGGAGGATCAGCCCAGGACAAAGTATGACAGACAAGCTTTCCTTCTACAAAGGACATTCTTCTGTTGAATATGAAGCCTTGCAGAAGAAAAATGCTGAAAGACGTACAATATTATACAAGAAAATTCCAGACATGGATTTTCATATATTAGGCCTTACAACTCCTTTATGAAATTTCCACCATCTCCAAAGAGAGCTGTGCATCCCTATCCAGGTAAAAGAATATTATGTACCTAGATGAAGAAAAGGTACACAAACAAAAAAGAGTAAATGTTAAGCCACATATTAAACTATGGTATTTCCATAGCACGATTCTTTGAGAGCTCAAACCAGACTGAAAGAAGCCATTTTTAAGTAAACATCCAGTTTGATTTCTTATTTCTCCACCCTATCACCCTGTCTTTCCTGTATTTTAACGGTCAGGATGAAAATATTTTGTGTATATACAAACTAATTACACTAATTTGGATTAATGAATCCCAAACTTCATCATCCTTTGCAGCTTCTGTATATTTAGGCAACTCATCTTCTACACACGCAAGATACTTTTCAGAACACCAGAAAAAAAAAATTGATCTTTCACAGCTTCCCCAAAAGAGTAAGAGAAAGCTGATTTTGTGTTGGCACACACTTTGCTGTACCTTTGTAAAAATCAATTTTGGATACAGAGATTACAAGATAAAAAAGCCAAGAGTTGACCTAAGCATTAGTTAAAATAAGTCTTCTTGTGTTTGCAAACCCTAACAATAGGGGAAATGTCACTAAATTTCTAGGGAATGCCATGAAAAATTTAGTTTCACCAGGTTTTTCCCCTCTGACACCTCCAAAATAAATTGTTTCTTCTCTAATTCTGCAGCAAAAGTAATAATAATACAAAATAGAAAAATATATATGGTTCCTCAGCATCTTCAGTAAGTGAAACATTTTTATCCAGGCAGGGGTCTAGTTTCACTCATATCTTACACATGTGAAATACACCACTCTGCCACAAGAGAACTTACTGTTCTATTACACCTAACCACTACCTCCAGAGTGTAACAACTGTTTCACAGAGAAGTAATTTCTCTCTCAAAACCCAAAGAAAGTCTCTTTAAAGGGTTCACACAAGATACCTGGTTTTTTTAAACAGGCTGAGAGTCAAAGAGCCAAATCCTATGAACTGTGGAGATCTTCATGGCAGATTTCAATGCAAGTCGAGATTCTTCAAAAGACAAGGGTACGATCAAGTAGCACACACTTCTTTGCACAGTTCATTAGATGTTGTGATATATTAATGCACCTGTACCACCTTCAATACCCAAGTACACTCATGCTATAAGATCTCATTATGAGACTGAGTTAGAAAGAAAGCACATTAAGAATATACCACCTCAGGTTTGGCTTTTTTTTTTTCTCAAATGTTCTCATGTTTGTAAGACAGCCAAATGTCAGCTTGACTGCAATGACAGCTCTTTTGCAAGGTTAGTGCACTAGAACTTACTTTTTTTGAGTAGGGAAAATTACTACTCTATATAGAGGCAAGCTTTACTCTTCCAAGGTGAACTTCACCACTGGGTAGATGGCTGGCACAAGCCCCATACACCATTTATGTTCCAAATAAAGGCTATTTTGAGGCCTCAAGCAGATACGAGCCTCATGCCAAACTCCTGAGTAGTGGTAAATTTCAGCTCAGAACCTAAAGCAGACAAGCAACCGAAGCTTTTACAAAAATAAAATTATTTTATATGGTAACATGGTCATAAGAATCACTTGAAAACAGCACTAGTTGATTTTAATGACACCATAGCACCAGAAGTTAACCTGCAGATTTAGAGAATTATTATATGCACGTGTCTTTATATCTGAGAAGTTAATATTAGCAAACAATTGAAACACTGGCCTTCCACTGCACGTTGTAAAATGCAGCACAAGCAAACTTAACTGACACCTAGAAGTCCCAACGTCAGCTCTCATTCTACTAGCATCCATTACAAATTGGATGGCAAAACAGATTTCCCTTGCCGCTTTTGCAGTATACCAAGATACCTGACCTTTTTCCATTAAAAAACCAACATGTCAATGGCTAGGCAAAATACAAACGCGATTGCTTGCACAGTTTTAAGTGGAAAGCATAGCTGAGGTAACTTAGCACATCTGCCAGCAGGGAAGAAATGTGGCTTTTTATCCACATCCAATTATAATGTGAAATACTGGACATACAGAGAAAAAAACAAAAACAAAACACCCAACAGAGATGCCAAGAAATAGTTTTAGGTCATGACATTTGCTTTTAATATTTATATCTGTAGACAGAAGTAGCTGTCGTCCTAGCGCACTAATGTTCTGAAAACCATGCAGATCCAAATCCCAGAATGACATGAACATCCTTGTGTAGGAAAAACATATGTCACCAAGTCTGCTGCTGTAATGCAGCAGTGCAGTCTTGGAAACTATGTTCCCAAATCACATGCCCTTTCAAAATTCTTATTTAGTAAAGGCTGCGACTGGACCCATTTTGAGTCTTACCTGAGAAAGCAGGGAAATTCAACCTCAGGACAAAAAAAGTTTGAAGATTGTTTGAAGCTCCCTAAGGTCTGACTCCTGTAAGTCCTTGTTTCAGTAGGTATGTAAATGACCTAATTCCTAGCCAGCAGCTTCATATACATAACAAAAAGAAGTCACTGACTTGGACACTGGTTTCATGGAATGCATCTTTGAAATACCAACAAAACTACTCTTGCTAAAGTCAGAATAATTCTGAAAGGCAACTGCTCTCATCTTTCTCATCAGGCTGTATCCATACACGAACATGCTGCCTATATTGACTCAGTTTCTTCCCACATTGTTTCTTTCTCTTTGCAAAGTAAGGACTTAATCCTGCTTTTTAGAAAAAAATTCAAAGACTTACTACTACATTCACTAAAGTGAATTTACAGCAAACACTCCCCACCAACAACCCCAATCTTCAGAATTAATTTAATGGAAGTCAGCTATTAGGATATCAGTTTATGTCCGAAAATAAAGTGCATAATGACTGCCACTGAGAACTCTGCTGATTTCAGGTCAGCATAGGTAGCATCAGTCCTCAGAAACATCAATAAATACTAACTAGAACATAAATTGGTAACATTAGTCAAAAACTGATACAGCACACATGAAAAATAAGTTTTGTATAAATGGGAAAAAAAGAAAAAGGAAAGTGAAATGGAATTCCTAGTCCTTTGTGGGACTGAGCATACTATACAGCTATTCCAACATGCAGCATCCGAAATGAAGAATCGCAGTCTGTTTGCTTCCCTTCTACTATTCCTGAATTCAGTTTGCAGCTTTCTGGTGTCTGACTGATCTCACCTCGGACAGGGGAAGATGTATTTTGAGGGAGATCTACAGAGACAGAGTCAGACAAAGAATCTTGGCTTTCTGCTGAAACAGCAATTGGTGGCCAGCTACCCTCCTTTTCATCACTGCAATTTGTCCCTTCATCAGCCTCCTCCAACTGCTGAACAGAGTTCAAATACTCTTGCATTAGTCTGTTGTCCTCCTCGTTAACAGAGCTCTCTTTACTTTGCCCACATTCCCCATGATCATCCTCCACATCTGAAGAACACACTGAAACAGACTTGCCACACTGTTTGACAGTTTCCGCTGAAAGAGAGCTCTCAGTTCCTTCTGTTAAACTCTTTTCAGAGTTACACAAGCCACCAGCACAAGTGTGATCAGCCACGGAAGAATGAAAACCAGAATCCGGAAACTGCAACAAAGACTTTTCCTGAAGAACATCACCATCCGGAACTAACCAAGCAGAACTAACATCTGGTGTGGTTTCTTGCTCAAGTGTGGATGACTGAATAGATGGTTCAGATGGACAGAAAGTACTGGCTGAAGGGATCCCAGGTTGCCAAGTGGCACCTAAATTTTGTGTCACTGAAAGCTGCCATTGTTGAAGGGATTTAACCTGTAAAATATAAAGAATTTCATTATGAAATGTAAGAAAGTACTTTGATTTCTAGAGTACTTCTTGCAATCAGTAACAAAGCTCTAGGATAAGATTTAAGACCGAGTGAACTAACAAAAAGTTTGCTATACCTTTAGGCAAAATATGTTCTTCCCACTGTTAAATAATGTCTTTTAAACCTAGATGCCCAACACTGACAAAGCACACAAGAGTCCCAGCTCAAGTACCTGAAGAAAAAGGAATCTGTTCTTAAAGGTTCCCCATACTTGCTCTTTTTATGTTTTCGTAAGCAGGGTTATTTCAGTCAGTCTTATTTTCGGAAGAACAGTTTATCAGAAGATATATTAGTAACCTTTCTACTTTAGAAAAGAGTTGCTCACAAGCAACGTAGCTTGATACCATTTCATTTGCCCTGGGTATCTAGCAGTCACACCATTCTTCATACTCCTGCTACGCTTATTTAGCTTCCCTTGCATTTTGGCCTCCTTCCCACACCATGCTGTAATTTAGCCTTTTGTAACAAAACCAGTGTTATTGCGTTAATACTTCTGAAGGTTACATTCTCCTGGATTACCAGGATAGCAAACAACACAGCAACTGGATTCTAACAAGCCACTTAAGTCAGAATTGGAAAAAATGAACCATATTGACTATCTCTTCAGCATCTACAGTATGAAATAATGCCTCTCAAATTCATATGTAAGGACAAAAATAAGAGGACTAAAACTATTTACCTGGTTCCAGAGAAATCTGACAGCTTCCTCCTGTACAAGTCTCTGAATCTTATCTTCCTCTCTTTCTTTTCTTAGTCTGCAAGAACACACATCCAAATTTATGTAGCTTAAATAAGTGACATTTGGGCAAGAAGATCAACAAGAACACATAAATATGCCTACTTATACAACAGCACTCTTGAAAGATACAACAGAGACTACCATTAGGATATTACTGCAGTCTGGCTTGCCTTCAATATCCAGCTGCTGACTTCAAGTCTTTTTTTCCAGAGTTACATTAAGACCCTGCTTTCTTTTGTTGCAGCACATTTATTGACTTGCTAATACTTTAAGTGTCTTTTTGTAAACTGAACCTGAGCTCTTCATTTTAGGTAGATGTGCTTTTTTTCCTGCACAAAAAAAACCCCCCACAAACTAAAACAGTGCTTCTTTATTTTAAATTAATCTCTCCCCAGCTGACATCACTTGGATGTAGGCATGATGGGTAAGCATTGGGAGCTTCTCGAGGTTCACTGAGAGCTCAACTTGATTCACAGAATTTTTTATCAGTTGTGATACTAAAGGAAGAGGAGCCTGTCAGACCACCAGGTCCCAGGCTGATCCTGAAATATATTAACTAAATCCACAATTTATATCTTTAGGGGAGAGGGACCTGGGGGTCCTGGTGGACAGCAGGATGACCATGAGCCAGCACTGTGCCCTCGTGGCCAAGAAGGCCAATGGCATCCTGGGGTGTATCAGAAGGGGGGTGGTCAGTAGGTCAAGAGAGGTTCTCCTCCCCCTC
>WKFP01014177.1:531904-614560 GCA_011057875.1 Pterocles orientalis
CTAATCAAAACTTGGAACATGTGCAGTGCTGAGAGGATCTGGAAATTTCATTACTAGAATAAACTATTCCCTCACATAAGCATCGATGACACAAAAAAACCTCTGATCAGAACTGTGCAGTCTCTGCTGTGTGTAGTCTTTGAGCACTGAAAACACATTTGTGTCAATGAATTTATTAGCAAAGTTTTCACAGAAACAGAAAAGTTCACACAAACACGCAGAATATGCAGAGAGCAAATCTTGCTGAAAGCATTCAACAATTCAAATCTGTTTTTAAATTAAGTGCTCTTCAGTCTGAGAACATTTAATATATCTCTATATAATAATACAGAAAACCCCATTAAACACAAACAAAACCCCTAGAATTCTTACAGGCAAAGAATTTCCCCAATTTTTTTGGGAAAGTCATAACATGTTATGGTGAAACAGAATTGGTTTACCTTTGAACAAAAAGGCAGCATTTTAGTAATGGCAAAAAAAAGACATTTATGTCCTGGAATATGTTAATGTATTGGATTAGAATGTGTTTATAATGAACAATATTTATGCTTGGACTGTTCTGATGTCAAGAACTTTAAGAAGCATCTGTCACATGTATGATATCTGTCATCATATCAGAGATACGATAACCACAATGATACAGTAACAAGTCATTTGAGCAAAATAAGATTTGACTAATCAGTACCAAAAAAAATGCCCAATCTAGAATTGCACATGCAAATCAGGCCTTTTATAAAAGGGCATGTCTGAGCTTCCCCCAAGATAAAGCTTTAATATCTACAGACTCCCTCATTCTCCAAAATCAAAGAGGCTGTAAGCCCAGAAGGGGTAACAGACCACTGACAAATTGCTACCACAGCTTTGCTTTGTATAAGTCCTACTGTGAGCTGAGTAACAAATCAAAAGCTTAAGTTTATACTTCTGTTTAAATCAACTTGCGATCCTACATAATTCCAGTAACAGATGAAAAATTTAGCAACAGCAATAATGTTAGTTGGCCTGTATCTCACACAGCCATTACCAAGACAAACAGAACTTCAGATCATTAGCACTTCTCCATTTTGTTATTACATAAAAATGTACTTTCAGCTTAACCAAACTTATTTAAGTATTAAATTTCTAGAATTTATACTGTGTCACCTTTCCTTCTGAGAAATGACATATCCATCAAGAACCTTAAGGTTCAGACACCAGCTGACAATATATGGCCTGTAGTCAAAGCCAGGGATAGAAGGTGTGGACATCACACAAGGATTGTTCATAATTGACAACTGTTCCAATTGATGAAGACAGGCCAGGAAAGAAACCTTGAGAAGACAAGATATTTGTTAACTGAACAGAACCCATCAAATGTTTACAGAGTGTACCACATTTCTCCTCATTACAGCTAGACAACTTACACAAAGCAACATAATTACAAATACACTGAAAATCACATTTACTTTTTGAACATGAACATCTTCAAAGGACCTTCCATTAACTACTATAATTTTCCCATTTATTCTTCTGTAAGTACCTAGCACTCGGAAAGTATTAGTTTCTCTTAAAATCTGGGAGTGGGACATTACATATAGAAAGGCATAGTATTTCTGTGATTCTAGTTCGCTATAACAGGCGTTGAGATTTTGACAAAAATATGGCAAGCCAAAAAGCTGGAGAAACACTGTCCTGTTTTGAAGAGAAATGTATTGCTAAAATGAAATTTTTCTTCCAACATGGAAGTCCAACTGATCGTTTTGGTTGCTACTTCTATTATTTTGTTTGGATTTTTTTTTTAAATGAAGACAAAAATTACAGGTAGAATATCTGTTTCTCTTATGTAGTGCTTGAGAAGTAAGACACAGCCCCAAAAACATTCAGTTGCAACAAGCACAATTCAAACCTCTGTTCTAAACACAGCAGCTGCAGAAGCCCTATGCAGCATTTAATCAGCTCAGCTTTCAGCCTTCAGACAATCATTAAAAGTTCTCTATGAATTTAGTCCTTAAAGTATACTTCTGACATCCTTGAATAATATAAAAACATAAAATAAAAAAGGCAAAGTTTATTTCAAGGATAAATTTTAAAATGTATCACCTAGCTTGCGCAGCTAATGCAAGTATAGTTATTACATATAAACTACTAAAAGTTGCTTCTATCAACATGGGTTGTTTCAAAGAAGAAAGCCCATTTCAGTTACATTCTCAAAAGAATTATCTATCTGCTTTAAGTCTACCTAAAGATAAGATGCTACATCTTCCATATCTTACCTCATTTAGGTCTCTGATTTCATTTTCTGCCAAAGAAAAAACAGTCAGATTCTGAGGTAGGCAGACAGGGGCAGTGCGAAGTGAAGTTATAATATTTCCATGTAACAACAGAGTCTATAAGATAAAAATACAGTGATGAAGTGTATGTTTGATCAAAATCCCCATATTTTTTCTTCAGGCAATACACGCTCAATACACACAAAACAACTATAATTAAGGCTTTCTGGTATCATCAAAATAATTTTTGTTTATTCCAGCAAGGGAAAACTAATTTTTTACATTTCAGAGCAAAATCTTCTAATTTTAAAACTCAGAACTGAAGTGTAGTCACAGTTATAAAAAACGTATTTGGAAAAATTTTTTCTCTACAGCGTTCATGCTGAAAGAGTTAACGCTATGTTTTGCCTTGATTCATGACATGAGAGGAGAGAATTGGAGAGCTACGAACAAGATCTCACAATGTCATCTTCATCAAAATCATTAGAGGGGTTATAGAATAATCACTCCCTCAGTTCCTGCAACTTGAAAACAACAAAAAGAATTCTTACATGCTTCCCACTAGAAATTATAGTGATGAATTAAAATGCTTTAAGAGCTAGTGTTTGAATAATGAATGTTTTAAAAGGCAGCGATTTTCAAAGCAAATTTCTTTACACAAAGAATGTAACAAAACCAGAGAGAAAATAGCAGCTACCTTCAGTGATGTAAGCTTGGAGAGATCGCCTAATTGAGCTATGTTATTGTCTGACAAATCAAGGTGCTGAAGAGATAGACAGGAATTGATTTGCTCAATGGCCTACAAAAATAAAGAAGTCAATTACTCACAGTAACTCTTTTCTAGTTATTAAATAAAAACAGGTATAAATAATTACAAATTATTTTGAAAGCTGAAAAACACCAGATAAGTAACCCAGAACAAAACCCATGCTTTTACACAGTTTTATTTTAAAGATTGTAATCCTTTTCCTATTTTAGGGACTATTTCCCAATTCTCATTACATTTTTATATTAAACCTTTTATTTTTTTCCTAGACAATTCTTGTCCAAGAGTTGACCTCGTTTATTTCATAAACTGGCAGACAAAACACTTGTTCCAAACAAAACCAGAAACATATTTAGATTTCTTTGCAGCATCTCCCAAATTTCTACAACACTAGATTCTGGAAAATGTATAAAGACTGAATACTTTACCTTAAGGTTATTTCCTGACAAGTTCAGCCATTCTAGGTGCACCAAATCCTTCAGTCCTTCCACATACCCAATACTATTATGAGGTAAGTTTAGCACCCGGAGCTTAGTCAGTTTTGCTACACCCATCATTCGCACCAACCGATTGTTGGCTACAGAAAGCTGCAGAATGACACATAAAGGAAACAGTTTTAACTATTAAACTGCACAGACAGGATAGGCTTTTATTTTTAGTGGTTATAAATCTATTCCAGCAGGAACTTTGTCAGTCTACATATTCCATTTTCAAGCAACTAGCACAGACATAAACTGCAAGAGCCAGGAAATAAATTACTGATCAAAGAAAGTAGCCTTCACAATTAACTTTGCAACTTAAGATGAAATCTTCCTACTAGCAATAGCTAAAAAAAAGAATGAATGAGGAATCATGTCATATGTAAAAAAGATTTTAAAATCAGAATTGCCAAATCATTGTCCAAATTGTTGTACCATTCCTGGCATAAAATCATACTGTCAATACAGCAGAGGACAAAATCTATTTCACTGATTCTCAAAAAGGTCCTGTGCTAACAGGGCTCTAAATCACAAACTTTTTAAAGCATACTGTGAGGGTGGTGGGGCACTGGAACAGGTTGCCCAGAGACTGATGAAAGTTTGTTACAGCAACAAAGCCCACCTCTCCTATCTCAGTTTAGCTCGTCTCTAGAAGCTATTGGGTGACTTTGAGTCTATCCGCAGGCACTTTCAGTGACAATTAACATGGACTTGTACAGCTTTGCCCCAGAGGGATTAATACTCTGATTTTTGCAAGCACCATGCACAGGCTCAACATGGCTACTACTAATACCCCCATGAACTTAAATGGACCACTGCTAGTATTAAAATTAAGGATAAGCACTAGCAACATTAGAGCTTACATGAATCAAGATGTTAAAAAGACTACATAGATCCCTCCCACTTCACATCTTTTATTTGCCATATCTATTTTAACCTAATCCACACAGCTTTTTTTTTTCTTCTTCTTCTAGATGAAGGCTACTAATCCTCTTCCTCTGTGAAGTTATTTACAAATAAAGTTATTTTTAAGGTTCCTAAGGTCAAGTATTGAAAATCTAAGAAGCATAAAACTTTGGGTTATCAGTGACTTATTCTAAGTGTTCTTATGACACTCCCCCACTACGATTTATTCAGTTCATTTTTAGTAACCTACGTAACTAACAAAACTGTCCGCCACTATCAACTCTAGAGCTACACTGAAAACAAAGCCTTCAATTTTAGTTAGCCATTGTTTATTTTCCTATGAAGACAGTAGCTGCTAACCTACTTCAGTTACATAATACAGCCTTAAAGTATAAGTATTTTAATTAGCATCACAGTACCATTTTATAGCAAATTCAAGTCAAGTAACACTGACCTGCATCAGATTCCTGCATTTCTCCAAGTGTTCCAATTTAATTATCTGGTTTTTGTCCAAAATCAGAGTGTGAGTATCAGCATCACAGGCTAATGTCGGACCCAGTTTTTGCAATCCTTGACCTGACCAGTCGACTACCAAACCTTAGAAGAAAAAGAAGGGGGTGTGGGGGGAAGCCCCAAAGTCAACACTTCATATATGAGATCAAGCACAGAAAAAGCAAAGCAAGATAAACAGATTTGTTTTATAATGCATGCAGCTAATTTGCAAATGCAAATTAACTTCTCCACTTAAACCTGAAGCAAATTACTTCACACCTAACACATTAGAGTAACTGATATGGATTCCAGGTCCTGGTAGAATTCTGGGAGTCAGCAACATCCTCTGAAGAGAGAAGAACAAAATTTCAGTAACTAAATTTAAAGGTGTGATCCTCAGAACCCCAAATTTCAAATGCCCCTACATTTTTACATTTCAAGATTTCAAGTTTTGAGCAGCTTGACAACTATGTATCTATATGTAGCCAGTCCACCTAAATTGCTGCTTATAGGCAAACCCAGAACATGCCTAGCACCTATCTGTAGGATCACACTCCACAAACAACTTCAACCCTATCTGTCACACAGACACAAAAAAAAAAAAAAAGGTAAGTAGCATCCACCCTCTCATCAATCAGAATGTGGGCAACTTGATAAGGATGCAAACCTATAAGCTTCACTTTCCTGTAGAGTTCCATCAAATACCCTGCTAAAGTATTAGAAGATCAGGGCACTTAACTCATAAATGTGAAATACTCACATGGTAGTCCTCAGCCAGAGGAAAATAAACAGCCTTATCATGAACACGTCTTAGAGAAAACTGTAGGCTTTTATTCAGTGGTCTTTCTCCCTCTCTGTATTTCAAAGGAAAAATATTATTAGCCTACACCTTTTTTCTGATTGTGCACTCTTGGTGCAACCTCAAAGCAGAGGTTTCAGCCCGTGAAACCTAAACTGAGACTTCTCTGTTATCATAAGTTGGATGCTTAAACTTCAGAGAAAAAGACAAACTTAAGATTCAACCTTCTCTTCAAAGCTTTCTATCAGATCTTTTAACACATGATCCCTTTTAGCAGTTTGGCTGCTGCAAAACCTAGTCTTAATATTTAACTATCTTAACTTATTGGTTAGGGAATGTGTCTAATTCCGAGACAATTATTCCAGTTCAGGACTTCACTGGCCAAAGGAAAATATTTGCCATCTACATGGAACTTGAATCACTGGGTACCCACGGTGACATCTGCTCATAATAATTTTCATACATTAAGCCTCCGCCATGTGTTTTACATACATACACCATTCTAGCACTAGCTCTTCTGATACTATATATAGCTCAGTAAATAACGCTGCCTTTTTCAGCAGCGTGTTCCAGAATAATGTTCTTACACTAACATGCACTATATATTAATATTCTTACGTTTGCAGGCCTTTACCATTTTGCCAACTAGAGAATATGCTTCTCTTAGAAGTAACTGTAACGACATTTATAACGTTTCTAGTGTTTCTCAAATCCACAGCCACCTGAAGAGCTGACAAGCAGCAACGCAGAGCCTGCAGCACCAGACATAGTCACACTCCCGTCTTCGTACGTTCAGGGAGAAGGTACTGCTTGCTTCTCACTTAAGCAGCCACCTCTGCTATTGCTTGGTCACTTTAACTAAACAAAATTTCTTATCAGCCCATTTATCCAAGGGCTTGTTACAAAAATTCACAACTGCCCCATGCCAACTGGCAATCGTGCCATGCACACATCCGAACTGGAGCATCCGGAGCGGGGTTTGACCCGTGGCTCTTACACCAGGGAGGAGGACAGAAAGCGAAGAGGGGAGTAGCCCAGCCGCACCCTCACCCCCTAAAGGAGGGAGCGCGCCCTCCCCTCCAGCTCCCCCGCAGCTGAGACCCCCGCGCCCCACAGCAACAGCCGCCAGGGCTTTGGGGACTCGTAGTCCGAACCTGGTGCCTGCGGCGTGCACAGAGCGCTCCCCGCACTACAGCTCCCAGGGTGCCCCGCACCGCCACACACCGCAGACCCAAACAAACGCCCCTCGGCGCGACACCCGGCCAGGCCCCCATACCCCCAACCGGGCCGCACAGCCCCCCGGCAGGCTGGCTCCCTCCGGTGCTCCCTTTACCTCCACCAGCCAGCGAGACAGCCTCGCTCCTCCCCGTAACCCCCGTCGCCGCCATACTTCCCGCTTGCCAACACTGCCAGGCAACGGGCCTGAGGACGCCGATAGGCTGCCTTGCTCCGCGACGAGAAAATGGTGTCTTGTATTTTCAGTACGACAGAAGGCCCCGCGTATGGATTCGCCTGGCGGGATTTTAACCGAACACGGGAAACCCTGACCGTGTAACCAACCCCACAGCAAGCCCCCACCGTTCGCCTCTTCAGCCGGGCGGCACTGCCCGCCCCGCTCCACTCCCGTCAGCCCCTGCGCGGGCGGGGCCGTCCCGGCGTGCTGCGCGCGGCGCACAGAACGCAGTTACGTCATCGTCTCTTCCTCTTCGTCCCGGCAGCCGCCGCCGCCATCATGAAGTAAGAGCTTTGGCGGCTCCCTGCCGCCCTATCCGGGGCCATCCACGGCGGAGAGGTGGCTGGAGGGCTATGCTTTCCTCTCCCTCTAACGTGCTCTCTCCCCTCACTCTTCTCTCCCGCGCAGGGTCGAGCTGTGCAGCTTCAGCGGGTACAAGATCTACCCGGGCCATGGGCGACGTTATGCCCGTACCGATGGCAAGGTGAGGCCGGGGGCGGGCGGGGAGGCCAGGGCCAGCCTCGCGGGGAGGGGGCAACCGCGGTGCCAGGCGGTGGAGGCCATGCCGAAAGGGGAGGCCTGGGTGAGGCCGAGGTTGTTGGGAGAAGCGAAGGCCTCGCACTGGAGGCGAGGTGGAGAGCTCGGTGTTGCCCGGGTCTCCGGTGGCGTTGCTGTAGTGTCTGTCTCAATCGCTCCTCTTGAGCGGTATGACAGTAGCATCGCTGTCTAGATGTGACTACTGTCAGATATGGTCAGCGGGGGAGCTGTGCTTGTGCTGGAGCTAGGGATTTTCACTCGGGTTTTAGGTTGTGGTTTGGGAAGGTTGTCTTAAAGCGTCCGGTCTAAAGTACCAAAGTTCTGTAGAAAATGCTATTTCGACATACTGCATCTGATGCTGAGGTTTCCTGAAGCAAACAGCTGGACTTAAGAGTTGGCTACAGATCATTGGGATAAAATAGGGAGGAGAGCCCTTTCAGGCTCTCATATCTCATACAGATGGGACTGTCATAAATAGAAATATGTTATTCATATGTGCAAAAGGGGGGGGTGGGTTTTGGATATCCCAGTATTGCTGTATAGAATCTCCTGGGAATGACAGCTAAGTAAATTGACTGACTGAATTCTCAGGTGCTCTCCTGAGAATTAGTTTGTACTTTAAATTGAATTATATAGCTAATAACTAATTGACTTGTAAATTCTGGCTGTTATTCTAGGTAAGAACGTTGGTGTAACTATGCAAGAAGGGATTGGGCGGAGTATTGGTCTCAGTGTGTTCCTTAAGCCAAGTTTTGGCTCGCTTACACATAAAGGAAGCATATAGCTACTTGAGGACAGATACTTGAAAAGTATGATGCTGGATATGGCTATTCATACTGTGCATTGAATACAGTGCAGCAGCTGGTTGCAAGTGGTAATTTGAGCTTTCTTCAGAAAAATTAAGCTGCTTCAGAATGCCTTGTAAGATATCAGTTTGATCAATGGAACAAAAATCCAAACTTCAAATTACCTTCTAAAATTTTTAATTGTCAGAGATATGTAAAAGAAATACAAAAGTATCACTGTTGAAAAACACCGAATCGAAGAATTGATACGTTAGTGTAAACTGTGATAATGGCTTTCATAGGAAAAAAGCTTACACAGAATACTTTACCTTCCCAGGTTTTTCAGTTCTTGAATGCAAAATGTGAGTCTGCGTTCCTTTCCAAGAGAAACCCCCGTCAAATCAACTGGACTGTTCTGTACAGGCGTAAACACAAGAAAGGACAGTCAGTAAGTATATGCCAACTAATGGTGCCCTGAAGTTTTCCACCAAAAGATGTAGTCACTGGTCTGTTAGAATAGAGGTAACTTCACTATGCTGGTGTTCAACAGAAGTGTGACCCATGTAACCAGCATGAAGCCTGGCCAATAATGGTGAAAATGTGAGTGTGTTTACATAAGTTTATATGCACCTTTATGTTTGACAGGCAACTAGTTCAGCAAAAGGAATGTATTTGTATCACTTCTTTGAGGGACCACTCAGATCCACAGTAGATTTTAACAACTATATGAACAGCATATGTTTTAAAAAATAAGTTTTAGAGAAGGTGGGTAATGCTGTTTGATGCATTAATTAATTAATTTAATGCATTAATGTTTAAATGCAGACTTTCTAAAAGTTTGAACTCGTAAAGTTCCTGAATGGTGATAGCATAGAGAGCTGATTGGGGGTTAAAGGGTGGAGGAACGTTTCACATACCCTTCTTGAAAACTTTGGGCTGTAACTTAGTAGAAGGTCTTCCCTGTGTAGTTGTCATTGCATGAAAAATATAAATTAATAAGGCATGTCGCATGACCTTTGCACAGCAAAAGAGCATTTAGAAAGGCTTACATTTGTTTTATAAGTCAAAGTTTTTACCACTTTGTTTGGAGAAGTTAATGCTTGATGGCTCACACTGCTGCCCAGCACTGCGATCCCACTTGAAGCACATGAGAAGTGTCTTCCTTTCAGAAGATTCCATCAAACTGGACTTTATCCCTTCGCCCTTTTTTTTCTGGGAATTAGAATCGCAGAATGCTGAACTTCTGAGATTCTTCCAAAATAATTTTTTTTATACCTTGCAAAGGAGAATACATTGTTCTTTTTTAAATGTTCATATGCTTTGGCAAATCAAGAAATTGGTTGTCTCCAAAGTGAGGAGTAGAATTCTACTTCTGTATATGGTTTTATAATAGCTTCAATCTTAATAGCAGGTTGTTTCTGTAATTGTCTTTAGCCTTTTATTTAATGTCTTGTGATACTAATTGTCTGTCTTCATCTTCCATTTTAGGAAGAGATACAAAAGAAGCGCACACGCCGTGCTGTTAAGTTTCAGAGGGCTATCACTGGTGCATCTTTAGCTGAGATTATGGCTAAGCGAAATCAGAAGCCTGAAGTACGAAAGGCACAGAGGGAACAAGCTATTAGGTGAGAGATCAGAGATAAATGGAGCTATTCCAGGCTTTTCAAAGTTTATTAATACTTTTCATACAAGAGCTTAAACTCTAGATGAGCTCCATATGTGTTTTTTTTTTTTTAATCATTATATTTGGAGGTAATACTGAGTAATCTCATCAAGAGTTAGCATCAGCAGAGAAGGGTTTCTTCTTTCCTTCGCCCTTTGTGAAAAGATCACACACTTTTGTCACACACAGTTCTGCTTGTCTCTGTAGTAGTCTTCCTAGTGGGTACGGAATACAGAGGATAAACCTGAAAAAATGCATTAATTCCTTTCCTGATCTTAGGAAGGTCTTACAGTGGTGAGACAAAGCAACACTGAGTGGCACACATGGATGACTGTTATTCTTGTTCTGTGAATTAACAGGGCTGCAAAAGAAGCCAAGAAGGCTAAGCAGGCAACCAAGAAAACAGCCGTTTCTGCTGCAAAGGTAAGATGCAGTGGGTGGACAGAAACCATGAAATGGAATACACCATGTTGGAACACCATTTGTTGACTGGAAATTTCCATTTGTGTTTGGAAGAAGCATTTGCTTATCTTTTCCGATCTGGAAGCACTTTGACCAAACTTTTGTACTAAAGTTAGACGTACCCAAACATCTGAATAGAGTGAATCATTTTTATGGAATAAATAAATATTACAGTAAAACAACTTTCTGACCATATGTCAGGGATTCTCAGTAGCTAAAAACTTGTCTGGATGTGACATCTTCACTATCTAGGAACTTGGTAACAGTATATTGGTGAATGCTAGCATCTGCTTCATTATTACTTATGAATTAATACCATATGTTGGCATCATGCATTTTGTAGGCTTACAGTGGTATGTGTGTAACGATTTATTAACATGATTCCAATCTGACAGATTGGAATTCTAATCTGATCTGATTTAAATTGCCTAATCTCTGTCAAGAATCTTAAATACACAGGGACCCTTTCAGGACTGCAGCTAAATTGCTTCTCTTCACTCATACTTTATTATTTCTCCACAGGCTCCTACAAAGGCAGCACCTAAGCAGAAGATTGTGAAACCAGTCAAGGTTTCTGCTCCCCGTGTTGGTGGAAAGCGCTAACTTGCCAAACTGTTAGTTATGCTGAATAAACATGTGACTGACTTTCATAACTTGTGTCATGTTCTCTTCAGCTGGGGGAGATATACTGAAGAGAATTAATCTATGAAATAACCATGTCTGGTTTTGCAGACTGGAAAACATCCTCTTTTCATAAAACATTTAGTTTTTTAGATGTGGTGCTGTACTAGAGGACATTTCAGAAATAAGTTTCTAATGAATACAGTAGCCCAGGTGGCTCGGAAGATGAAGCTGATGTTTGAGGAGCTTTTCTTGCCTGAAGGACAGAACAGCATGAGTACAAGCTAATTCCACAGCTATGTCAAGTAGCATAGAAAGAGGTTTCTAAGCTCAGAGATGCAAACTATAAGGGCATGTGAAGCATTGCTGTCTGTGACTTATAAAGCTGATGTGCTGCTTGTGTTGGGCAACATGGGTAGCAAGATGTAGAGGACAAAAGGATAAATAGGTTCAAAAGGGGAATGCATAGTTTCATGGACGTGTGGCTGTTACATGCAAAAGTTCAGATGCAACTCATGAGTCGGGAAGTAATAAAACCATGGATTGCTGGAAGCTGTTTTCAGGAGAAGTTATGAAGGTCCTGCCTTGCACTCATTTACTAAGCTAAATGAGTTTCTTGACCCTGTATGGCCATTCTTAGCAGTACTTGCTACACTGGTAACAGGTTGAATGCGCTTCAAATGCATGGTATGCACTTACTTCAAGCCCATTTACATTAATATTTAACTTCCAGGATGCAAATAGGGGTTCCCTTGGTAATTCCCCACCCTTGAAGCAGCAGCCATTTGTTAAATTCTTCATGTAAAGTATTTGTCTACTTTAGTAATTGCACTATGTAGACCATGTGCCTAAACTTCCCTGTAGTTTATATTGACAGTAATAGCCTTGGCAAAGTGATGTCCTTTGGCTTACTACAAGTATAGGATAAAATGAACCTTCTCTATTTTCTGGATCAGATACTATCCAATTTATTGATGCCACATCTTAATACCCATCAGCCCTACCTGCACTCACAATCGAAAACAATACTGGGCAAATTCCTCCTTCAGGGCCTATAAGGAGTAGGCCTTTACTATACTGAGTTCAGATGTTGCAGCTTTGGAAAATCGAAATGGTTACTGCTCTGGCTTCCAACCTGTTTGCCATCTTGGAGCTGCTTTGAACAGCTTTGAGGACTTGCTTTGTCATGTTACTACACTAGCCAAGAAAGAAGCTGTCTCATCATAGTTTTGCTTCCTCCAGTTCTTTTGGGCTTCAACAGCTGTAATGGAGGCTTTGGGTTATATTTTGAGTTATAACCAACTTTGGTTTTTTTGTCTTATTGGTATTTATTTGGTTTTATTTCTGTTCTATTAATAAAATAGGCACAAATCTGGATCAGGCTTGCAACACACTTAAAATAGGCCCAGCTTGATTACTGGATTTTCTACCAGTAGCTTCCTAATAATTACGATTTTTTGCTATAAAATAAGCATAGGAGCTACTTGTGTTTAGAATTGAGAGCTTGTGAGCTGGTTATCACTTAACACTGGTTAACAGGTAAAGGAGCCAGAAACTAGAGGGGGGAAAGAAAAGAAGGAAAATTTTTTTGTGTTTATCACATAAACCAATGAAGGTTGAACGCATCACTGGAAGCTGACTTAGGCTAGTGAAAGTACATAAAATCCTGATTATGTCAGTGTCTTGTATATTGATATCAAGCATCTAGTACACTGTAAACATGCTTGTGAAATTTAGTCTTTAGTTAAAAAGCTGAAAGTGAAGATGAGCTCTTACAATCAACCTGTTTGAAATACTGTTAATGATATATAGGGATTGATTGTCACGTATACATGTATAACAATTAATTAGTTGATATTTGTCAATGTTTAGAAGTTCACAGGCTTTGGCTGCCTGATGTTACTGCAGAGGTGCACAGAAATGCTTCAAGATTACTCTTGCTGTTTATTCATGAGTTCTGATGATAACACTGAAATGAAGTAAAGAATAACAGCCCATCAGGTTACTCGTTTCACAAACTATGTTTTGAGGCAGCCTGTTCAGAGCCAGGTCTTAACCTGGTGTAACTGCATGTTATTCAGCTCAAACATAGATATGATGCAATTAATTTAACATACAAATTCATAAATTAAAGTCTTTGCGGTTACCTAATGCAATTTAATTGGTTCTCTATTAAATATTTATCACTAAAAATTGAATAGTTTTTCAGAAACCACAGAATAATTTGGGTTGAAAAAGACCTGGAGGGGTCATGCAGTCCAACCCTTTGCTCAGTGTGTGTCTGTTTAGTTCAGGTTGCTCAGGGCTGTATCCAGCGGAGTCTCGAACAATCCAAAGACAGGTTCCACAATTTCTCAGGGCAACCTATTCCAGTATTAGATCACTACCATGGTTTAATTTAATTTTTTTTAAAAATCCACATATATATGTATAAAGATATATAACTGAATTTCCTGTGCCTGTTGCCTATTGCTATGCAACTCTCGGAGTCTGCCTCCATCTTCCCCGTACCCTCTGGTGAGGGAGGTGTGGACAGCAACGAGGTCCCCGCAAAGCCTTCCTTCCCTTTTTAAGTCCGAACAAGGCCAGCTCTCAGCCCCGTCCCTCATGCTCTGACCTTCTTTGCCAGGCTCCCTCCCTCCAGTGGCGATCTTTGTTTTGCGGGGGTGTCACAGTGCTCCAGACGCTGCTGTGTAAGCGCTGAGCGCCGGTCCCTTCTTCCTTTCCACCCTGTGGCTCCTGCGTTTAACGTGTGTTCTGGGCGTAAAGCAAAACTAGGTCAGAACTCGGGTAAGGAAAACCAGCGGCTGAGGTTCAGAGGCTCTTCTCCCGCTCCTGTTACAAACGCCGAGAGCCCGGCGCAGGCTGCGGCCGGCGGTGCTGCTCCCGGCCGGTACCGCTCACACTGCAACGGCAAGTCACGCCTGTAATTCCCCTGTCGCTCCTACTCCATAGGCGATTTTAAAGCGGAGGCTGCTCGTTCTGGAGCTAGGTCTACAAAGTTACTTATTTAGCAGCATTCCCTACACCCAGTGCCGTGGCCGTCCCCGCCCTCACAGGGTTTTGCCCGGCTCTAAGATGGCCGCCCTCAGCCTTCCGCCCGGCCTCTCCTTTGCCCGGCTCCAAGATGGCGGCTTCGTTCCCTCCCTACGAGCTGTGCCTTCCCGGCGTACGCGCCCCTCCTCCCACCCCCTCCCATGCGCGCGAGCTTCTGACCTCACTTCCTCTTGTGCAGCAGCCATTTTGTCTTTCCGTTGCTGCTGCTGCCCGGGCTTCTCCCTCCCACCCGCCGCCGCTGGCTGCGAAACTCCAGTTCCCCCCCGGGCCTGGCTCCCCCCGCCCGCTCCCTCCGGCCTCCCCGCGCCTGGGCGAGGGGCCGGCGGCGGCGCGGGAGGCCCCGATCCTCCTTCCCTCGGCAGCGCATGCTCTCCTTGCCCCGGGAGGCGCCTCCGCAGCCCCAAGGAACCGCTGGCGAGGGCCGGGGCGCTCTCCCTCACCAGCCTCCCCCCTTCCCTAGCGGGTCTGTCGCATGTGACTGGCCTGAGCGAGCCCCATCCCGCAGCCGCCGTCGCCCTGGGGGCGAGACCCTGACCCTCCGCCCGCCCTCCGAGAGCGGCGTGCCCTTGCCCGGCGGCGACAGGGGCAGCCCGGCGTGGCTCTGAGGGTGCGGGGGAGCCCTGCGGAGGCCACCGCTTCCATCCCCATCCCCTCCCTGTCCCCCTGCCGCGCCATGTCCAGCGAGGAGAGCTACCTGGCCATCCTGCGCTACCTGACCAACGAGCGGGAGCCCTACGCGCCGGGGACGGAGGGTAACGCCAAGCGGAAGATCCGTAAGGCGGCCGCCTGCTACGTGGTGCGCGGCGGCACCCTGTACTACCAGCGGCGGCAGCGGGACCAGCAGCGCTTCGCCGAGCTCGAGGTGGTGCTGCAGGCCGAGCGCCGCGACCGCCTCATCCGCGCTGCGCACCTGGCGCCCGACGGCACCCACCGCACCCGCCTGCAGACCTGGCAGGGGCTCTCGCAGAAGTACTGGTGGCGAGGTGAGCGGTGGGGCGGGGGGTTGGCGTCCGGCCGGTGGGCGGGAGAAGCCCCAGAGTGGTGGGGGAGAAGGCGGCTGGCACCCGGTTACGCGCGGCGCTGGGTCGGTGGTCGGGGATGCGAGGAAGGTGGCTGTGTCCCCTCCCTAGAGGTGGCAGGAGGGGGCTGCCGCTGGGTGACTGGCTGGTGCCTTTAAACGCACCGTCTCGAAGCAGGGCTCGCCGTGGGAGTTGCACCTGGGTCAGCAGATTGACCGGTGGCTTCTCAGTCAGTAGTGGTGCTTTGGGTGTGTGGAAATGCAGAGCTCGGCTGTCGCTATCCAAGGGTTGTGTACAGCCTGCTTAAGGTGCAGTTGCTCAACTTGTGCGCTTTATGTAGGGCGATAATCCATTCCGTATGACCTAGTTCAGCTTTTAACCTACTAATACTTTTTCCAACTAGTATGTGGATGGTGTGCGCATTCAAATAGTAGAGCTGCCAGTAGTGGTTCGTAGTCCTTGCACGCGTCATTATGTTTGTCTCCTTCTTCCAATGAAAAGCTGAAAAGACCAAACTAATTCTCAGTCGGGTTCTCAATGATGTCATAGCTGTTAAAAATGGTAGCGTATGACCAGCAATAATCCCCCAATCAGGGTCTTCTTTTGGCTGAGCCAATGACTTGGTATTTGTGTTCCCTTTGGATTTGGTGTTCTACTTCTAGTCTTATGTATCCATTAAACAAATACCCCGCTTTTCAAGTGCCCAGAGCCCAGTTCATGTTTATACTGCTTCTCTTGTTCTGCTTTTTTGGTCTGTCACTCAGCACATCTATCATTTCAGCTTTAGCTTTTGCTATCTTGGTTCAGAGGCTTTTTGTTGTAGCTGCAGCCCATCTTTCCTGTGCAGACCTCATTGACTTGAAGATCTTTGATGTGAAAAAGGGTTTGATGTCTCAAAGTTGATACACCCGTTCTGGATGATGGTGGTCTTACCTTTATCTGGGTTCTCATTGTCTGCCCAATGTTAGACTGTTCTGGAACCTACTGTCATCCTATGCTGGAAACTTCCTTAATTGACATCAGTATATCTTCTGTTCATCAGAGGAGGGCATCCTGTATTCTGTATCTTTTGATCTTATTGGTTACCTTCATTAGCACAACCTATATTCTCTTGTTTTTCTTGCACTGAGGATACTAAAATGCATGCCCTGCTTTCAGTTCAAGCACTTTGTTTCTTATCTGCATCTCCTCGAACACATTGGGTTCCCCTGCCGTTATAATACTCTTCTGCTGCTAGAGGACAGCAGCCTTGACCCAGTCATCATCCTGAGATGGGTGCCAGTCTGCTGTGTCTGTCTACTCTGTAACTGAGAATAATGGGCTAGAGTGTGGCCCAGTGGCCAGGAAGGGTGTTAGATATGGGGTCTGAAGACCAGAAACTGAGAACTAACCCTGGTTTCAGATGAAATCAAAGAAACGTAAAAATGTTTGAAAGGAGCATTAATGTCTTGGGTCATCAGAAGTCCATGTTTTCCTGGTCCTTACAGAGATATATACATAATGATAGTGCGTCTCATGGTCTGAAAAGGTGTGAGCAGTGCAAGTCCAACTCTGTGTCAGCCAAGTTTTTTGAGCTGTGCTAAGTGTTGAACTATAGAGATACGACTGTTGTTACATAGGCTTTTATATTGTTCTAGTGAAGAAAATTAATTTAGGTTGAAAAATCATACTCTGAAAATGCCTGGGTACCTAGAAGAGGACTCTGAGCTTAGAAACTATTGAGTTTCTAAAATTATTTAGCTACACCGGTTAAAGTAGGGGTGGGGAATGAATTTTTTTTAAATTCCAAAATTAGCAATTGATTTAAATTGGTGTTAATAATACATATTGGCATCATTGCCTGTAAGACAATTGGTCCCAATTTTGCAAAGGCCCTTAGGTGGGCCTTCCAATTCTTGTCCCCTTCAGTAAGGACAAGCTTAGATGTACTTGTGTGGGCTAAGGCAGGATCCAGTTACAGCTTTCATTGTCTTGGAGTTCTTAAGGTGAATGTATAAATACAAATATTTTTTCTAGCCTTAAAATTCTTTCTAGGAGGATCTGCTTGATCTGCCTGGTGTTCCCAATCTTCTGTCTCAAATAATGATGGATTACAGTAGTGAAGTGGAGTATCATACAATAGTATGAGAGTAGCAGAACTGGTAAAAAGAAGTCAGAGAAGGAAAGTGTAGATGACTGACTTCTTTTTTCTCAGCAAGTTTGTAATATTGTTTTCCTAATTACCTACATATTTTATTACATGTTTTAAGTAAATTGAGTGAAGATTAGAAGCCTAATTAAGCTCTATTAATTTTTCTTAGGTATTCTTAAGCAGGTTAAAGATTACATTAAAGAATGCAGCAAGTGCCAGGAAAAGCTAGATCGCTCTAGATCTCTGTCAGATCCTTCTGACATGCTGGAGGAACTAGGACTGGATGCAAAATCTCATGAAGACAGTAATGAAACAGATGATGAGTTGAGTAATACGGCATCAGTCGCAGCTGCATCCCCAAAGCCTGTGAAGAAGAAGCCAATAGCAAAGCATGAGCTTGTATTTGTAAGTACCATTGTTTACATCTGAATGTATTTGTTTGTAAATGCGTTCTTAGTCACATACTTATTTTCCATTGTTGTGATAATCTTGCAATAATAAGACAACGTAAATTTTGCAAAAGATGTTCAATATGTGGAAATGGATTATTGGTATATATGATATGAAATTAATTACAATTTGTTGTCTTTGAAAAATAAAATCACCCTGAGTCCTATTTATGCATATATGACCCAAGGGAAAGTGAATGGCAAAAGTAGTAAAGTATCACATACAAGATTGTCATGGAATCTATATCTGTTTCTTAATAAATGATGCTATATTTATATATAAAATTGATTATAACTGGGGGCTTGTGCGCATGTAAAGACTTTTGAATCTAGAAAGCATTTCAGACTGTAGCATTGAACAATACAGGCAAAGAACTGTTTGAATTTCCATGTTGTCACATTTTTTCTGTTGTCTGTTTTAACTGTGTTTGGAGGGAGGGTGAGACGACGCATTTTTTTCAAGAAAGAAAACAATGGTAAAGTTAAGCTGTATATTATACAGGGTTGAACTGATTGTACGATTGCAGAAAATAATCCTTTTCTGTGTTTCAGTGTGAATGCTTAAAAAGGCACAGTCTAAATGTAATGAAGTTTTCATAATGTTGTTTATGACAGGTTGACAGTAAGGGCCTTGTGAAGCAGTCATCTTCCAAACATTGTCTGTCAGTCTTAAACCAACTGAATCAGCAGAGGCTTTCCAATCAGTTCTGTGATGTGACTCTGCTGATTGAAGGAGAGGAGTACAAAGCTCACAAATCTGTCTTGGCAGCCAACAGCGAGTACTTCCGAGAGCTCTTCATTGAAAAGGGAGCTGTCTCTAGTCATGAAGCTGTAGTGGATCTGTCAGGTGAATTGTTGTGGGTTTCAAAGCTAGAAATTATAATATCCTAAGTAAGGTGTACAGTATTTATTCAGTCTTTTTTGAGTGTTCAAGACAACCAAATATTTTATCTTGCTTTTTTCTCTCTTTTAATCTAGAAGTATTTTGTGTGGATTTTAATGCTAAAGTGATCACTCTGGTTTTGCTTAATCTGATCTTCCATATCTAACGGACTATGGGATTTCATCCTAAAATTTCTGAGAAGCTTTGGATTGATTTTTAACCTTGCTTTGGTGTGTTTTATCCTTTTATTAGTCACAAACATTAAAAAAGGGAACTTAATTAAATGCTTGAATATATCAAGAGAGGATATTGACTAGCTTCTCAGAGCTGTTTTGCAGAACAAATACTAAATCGTTTCTTATGTCTGTAAAACACTATTATACATGTTTCTGCTTATTTCTCAAACCTTCTGGTGCCTTAAAGAAAGGAGACGATCCTAAAATAAATGTTCTAGAAATAGCCTTGTAGTGATGAATACTGTACAGAACATATGCCTACTGTATTGCTTTCTCATTAGTTTCTTAACTGTGCCTGTCTCTGTGTGAACAATAGACATGCATGAACACAGGTTTCTAGTATGATGGTCCAGAAGGTCCCCCAAATTAAATATTTTATTTATGAATTACAGAACTGTGGAAATTATACGAAAAATTTATTTTTAAGCATTTCTATCTATATACACTTACCTGTATCTTTTTCATTAGCCACTTTCTTGTCTTATTTTTTCTGCCACTTCAGTTGTTTCTGAAGTCCTGACTACTTTGTAAATGTAGCAGGTCCAAAAAAGACTTTGGTTAAATTCGGGTTAATCTGCTTCAAAAATATTGTGGCTTCTCCCAGCATCTTGAAACATCGTCTAGAGAATTTTATTGTGAAAATACCTCAGTTGTACTTACTTACTGGAAGAGTTGTCTGAGCTTACTTCAGTGTAGAAAATACACAAGGAGGATGCTTTTACGTAAATTACAATTCATTGAGTTCCAGTGCAGGGATATCAATGTTACTTGCAAGTGTGTTTCACCCTGAATTTCAGACTTAACCATATCAAAGGTGGATATTTTGGTGTAATTCAGGGTCATCAGTGTTTGCTCTAATCTCTTGTTTTATTCCTGGTAGGGTTCTGCAAGTCCAGTTTCCTGCCTCTGTTGGAATTTGCTTATACTTCAGAATTAACCTTTGACTTCTGTAGTATGGCAGAAGTGGCCATGCTTGCCCGACATCTCTTCATGTCAGAGGTCCTCGAAATCTGTGAAAATGTGCACAAACAGATGGAAGAGAAACAAATTACAGTTTACCAAAAGGGAGATATTCAAACAGTGGAGTCAACACAAAGTTTAGCGGAGCAGACTGAAGTCGTGACGCAGCCTGTGGACAGTGCTGAGCAACCTGAGCTTGCAGCCAGTGAAGTGCCAGTAGCTGTGAATGGAGCTCCTTCCTCTGCTGGGCCAGAGGAGGCAGCAGCACCCCAGCCCGACCTTCTGCCCCCAAAGCCTGTGGAGGCCACTCCAGATAATCTTTCGAAGCCTGTGGAGCAGTGTGAAACAACTGAAAATTACGTCAAGGTGCAGCTGGTGGAGAGCATTTCAAATAGCACAGTGTCTGTCTCAGAGGCTGAGCCATCGGCTGTGGAAGCCATGGACACACAAATGGAAATTGAGGCAGATCAAAATGAAAGTGGTAAAGCAAACGTGGACGCTGCTTCTGAAGACTCCTCAGAAACACTTAAGCAAAAACATGGCAGGCAAAGTAAAGAAGAGATCATCTCAGTTTCACAACCAGAAAGCATAGCTTCCAGCCAAGATGATACTTACAAAAGCAAGCTTCGCCAGCGTTCTGTTAGTGAAGGGGGATATATCAGATTGCATAAAGGAATTGAAAAAAAACTGCAAAATAGAAAGACAAATCCTAAATCTGCAATACAGCAGGTATTCTATCTGTCTTTAAGCCTGTTGTCAGTAGTCATCCAGTGTTTCAAGACCAATCTGAAAAGACTGTTTTTCATTCTAAGCACTCTGCCAAATGTTTTTCTTTTTTGAGTGATTAACATTATTGCAAACCAAAGTAGCTTCTAAGATGTGACAGTTAAAAAAAAAAAAAAAAGGTCAAAATTCCTTCTGTATTGAAGATCTTTAGAATGCTCAGTGACCTTAGCCCAGCTTGAGTATCTTCTCACAGCTTCTGATGGTTGGACAGAAGGTGTATCTTCTCCCTAAAATTCTTAATGATTTGCAAATTCAGTTCTTAACTAGCCTGTGTGTATGTCAGTCATAGACAAATATATTTATCTCTTAGAGAATTGAGATCCTACATTTGTTAAGACTTGAAAAAAGAGTATTTGGGTTGAAAAATTTGGCACCCTATGTAGGTCTTAAGACATAGTCATAAGTCACAATAATGCGGTCCTGCTACCTTCAGATTGGGGTCAGTTTAAAAACCAAGGAGTCCAAAGAGCACTGGTATTGAAAACTCCAACACTCGGTCATACTAAATACTTAGCAACGGAACTAGTTGATTTTTTTTTTGGTGGGTTTTTTTTTGTTGGTTTGGTTTGTTTGGTTTGGTTTTTTGTTTTGTTTTGTTTTTTAAATGAAGTGCTCTTCTTACTCTTTCCCCTTCAGGAGCCTTTCTTCTTTTAGTGCCTATGGATAGCTGACATTCATCTTCTTGAGCATTAATACATTTGTTTTTGTGACAGAGCACACTTTGCCTTGCTCATTGCACATTGACTAAATCTTACAAAGACTTCCAGAGATGTTCTGTGAGACATTTACATATTAGAGCAACCAGTCCCACATCCAGGGGGATAATTTGTTATCATTACAGCACCCTAATAGATAGAAATTGTAGCATTAGCCACATTTTACAGATGGACACCTTAAAGCCCAGATGTTAAAACTAGCCCAATCAAAATATTTGAGCAACCTATTTATGATGGTTGGAAAATGACCCATTTTTGTTCTGTTTTGAGACAGGGAATATCTACCTTCAGGAACAGCTCCTGTTAACTTATTTTGCAGTTTTTTAACTCTGGCCCCTTTACAGATGAGGTCTATGGACAGCAGCCACTAACAGAAAAAAGTTGTTTTAGATAATCACTTAGATTTGGACTTGGGAATAGGTTTCTGCCTTCCTAACTCATTTTATAGCTTTTAGTATTTTTGTTTCATGGATCCCTCAACTCCCTTCCATGGCACTGGATGTCCTATAAGCATTGCAAAGCAAGTACTCCTTCCTGAAGTTCCAGGTTTTGGTGCTGGAAGAAAAACAGGAAGGAGAGGCTGCAGGAGATGAATCCTACTGACTTTTGAATTACAGTAATTGCAGTTGGCATAGAGATGTTGGAGATCAGGCATGCTTTGTAGGAATAGATTATTTTCCAAGCTCTTACTAACCATCTACTGAACAAAATTATTTTTGTGGCTTCACAATTTAGCCAACTTTGGAAAAGTTTTCAGTGCAACAGCAAAATTAAAAAATATTAAAATGTTATCCCTGTGTGGAGTTTCAGGTTGGTTTTGAGAGACAGAGACATGGAAGGGCTAGCATATTTTCAAAAATTGTTAGATACTTAACTTGTTGAAAGCACAGGAGGAAGAAATGGAGATGCTTGTACTTTTTTCCCTTATTCTCAGAAACCCGAAGGGGGGGGATACCTGATACAGGAAATTTCAGCCTGATTGCTTACAATTTGGCTTTTAAAGAATTTGACAGCAAGTTTCTACAAAGGAAACAGAGATTATCAGCTCCAGGTAGCACTGCCAATACTGCGTAACAAAAAAACACTAGTGCCTAACAAAAAGAACACTAGTAAAGCTGGAATGCTCTTAACCAGAAAGAACTTTGCTTAAATACTTTAAGTTTTTTACAGGTTATTAATATCTCAGATTTGCTGGCTGGTAAAAATTAATTAGGCCACTCTTTTTTTAATCTGATGACTTTTGTAGTAAAGCACTTCTAAGTCCTGAAAATTGAGGCTGGAGTTTAGGAAAGGGTTGGAAACATTTGATAGAAATAGTGACTGGCAGTACTTTGTGGTTCCTCTGTAACTATCTGTTTGCTCTCGCTGAGGCAGTTACTCAGGGCTGAAGAGTGAGTTGTCTCTGAACTGGTATGTCATTGTCTGCCTATAATTATAACCAGTTTATGGTTTTAAAACAAGAGCGGTTTTTCACCCACCGTGAGATCTGTAGTTCTGCAGTGAAAGGGGATAACTTTCTAGCACCTAAGTAAACCAAACAAGATCAGGTGGTGTTACAGAAACATCAGCTTTTAGTACTAACTTGCAGAGGAAATACCAAACACAGTGTAGAAAAGTTCTTTTAAGGGTTATGTTTTTTCAACTTAGGTTGCCATGAAGCTGGTACAAAGAGGGAAAAAAATGAAACAACCCAAAAGAGAAACCGTGGAAAATAACGAAGTAGAAGCTCAGCACAAATGCACTGAGTGCGGAATGGTTTTCCAGCGGCGCTATGCACTTATAATGCACACACTGAAACACGAAAGGTCTAAAGATTATAAATGCCCAGTAAGTTGTGGTTTTTCTTTCAATCTATAGACCTCCCTCTTTATGAAAATTAATTCAGTAATTAGTAATTATTTTTCTTGCCTCTTTTCATACATGTATTTGTTTTCCTTATGGATTTTGGAGACAGATATAACCCTGATGTAGATGGGGTGGGGTAAAATGTGGTGCAGCCATGTGGTCCAATAACACCACGTGACACAGGAACGTGCTTGCTGTTCAAGACGGTGCTGGAGGAGGCTTTACTTTTAACCTTACCAGTAAATTTGCAACTGTGTTTAGATTAGCCTGGAAGCTAGCCTCATTGGGAAGCAATCAGTCGTTCTGTCAGTAGCCATAAAATTAATAATTTATAACTATCAATTAACCTGAGATAAAATGCCTATTGGAGTCCAGTTATAGACCTAGCTAATCATATTCTATACTTAAAATCTTTGATTACCTTTTTTTTAAAATAAATTTTGAGGATTAAAAGCAAAGTTGTAATATTTTCTTTCCCAGTTGTGTAAAAAAGAATTCCAGTATGGTGCCTCCCTGCGAGCCCATCTCGTCCGGCACACTCGGAAGACCGAAGTGAACACTGCTGCTGCTAGTGCGGAAGAGACGGGCGTGTCTTCAGTGAAAGGGAGAACTAAACGGGAATTTATATGTGATATATGTGGGAGAACTCTACCTAAACTCTATTCTCTCAGAATACATATGCTCAAACATACAGGTGTAAAACCACATGCATGCAAGGTAAAGTCCTTTTACTCTGTAACCCCGTTATTTATGTTTTGTTAATATTTTAGTATTGACGCTCTGTCCTAAAATTTAGGTTAATTTAGGTCACTTCAGAATGGGGAAAACTCCTGTAGCATTCCTGATGAAAATTCTTGTAGTCCAAGACTGAGAAAACTAGAATGAAGTTGAATCATGGAAGTTCACATTCCTGTGTCTAGAAGAATGTCTTCCCTTGAGTATTCTTTTTTAACAGATCAGTTCTGGCACTGGTGCAGAATCACAGGCTTGGCCATCTTGGTTCCCAAGAAATACAGGAGGTTTTGTTGTGTTTGAAGTTAAACACCTATTACATCATGAGTTTTATTTGTCCTGTTCCACTGGATATGGATTTTTTTAGGTTTGTGGAAAGACCTTTACGTATAAGCATGGATTAAAAATGCATTTAGCTCTCCATGAAGTACAGAAACAGTTCAAGTGTGACTTGTGTGAAAAGTCTTTTGTCACAAAAAGAAGTCTTCAGGAACATATGAGCATTCATACAGGTAAGTGACGGAAAAGAGGATCCTTTTACTTTGGTTGACTAGTGTATGCTGCTGAACTTGTAACATTGTTCTTCAGTGTCAAAGGAACTGTTTCAAAAAATAAATAGTTTCTCCTTTTTCCTCTACCGGTCAGGCAGCTGAGATAGAGGTAAGTAGTCATTTTGCATTTATTTTCTGGGCTTATTTTAGTTTAATATTGTTATGCAAATGTTCTGTACAAGAACTGGGAAACATGGTTGGTCTGTTCTTACATTTTTATGTATGCATTTATGCCTTTATCATGTCAATTCCACAAAAACAGGCAACAGACTGGAATGTTCTGGAGCACTTACATTTCCAGTTTGTCCTTTCAGAGGAAAGCATACTAAGTTGAATCTGTGAGAATCTCCATATATGTTTTACAAGACTTACTGTACTAATATTGAAATTCTATAGAACCTGATATCTTGAAAGATCTGAGCATGGGAAAGATGACAATATAGTAATTTAAGAGTTTTAAAATTATAATGTGTAGAAATTAGTTGTTTCTTGTTTCCTGAGTGGGGTGGAACCACTTTTTGTTAAGACAATTTATTCCAGAAATGAAGGAATGTATATTAGTACTCAATGCTTCTAAATTCATGAACGGGAGCAGAAAAATTTTATTTTAAGGTGTTGTTTCACAAATTCAGGATGTAAGTAATCTGTAAGCAATGCTGCGTTGCTGGAGAGGTTGCATATTACATGAACACAGGCAATTGTGGTTTTTTTCCACGAGAGGGCAGTTTTTTAGGCTGTTCACATTTCATGAATAATTAGTAACTGCAATGTTGTACCTGTGTTTAAAAACACGAAATAAAGTAATTTAGAATTGCTACTCCCCCCTCTGTGTATTATTACATTGACACATACAAAATACAGTTAAAAATTCCATGTGTGTATAATTAAACCAACTTCTCTTTGTAATACTGCTCTGATTACTTAAGATAAATTATGTGAGTAGAAAGAAACACTCTCTCAAAGCACTCCAGCAATAGGAGGTCTGGCTTCATAACATGTTTTGGCCTTTTTTTTAATTTTTGTCAGGAGAATCCAAGTATCTTTGCTCCATCTGTGGAAAATCTTTCCATAGGGCATCAGGACTCAGTAAACATATAAAGAAACACCAGCCAAAGCCTGAAGTTCGTGGATATCAGTGTACTCAGTAAGTTGGTTGGTGGTTAACATCCTCTTTGGTTAAGGAAGGCAACAGCTGTTAATATCCTAATAAGTTCATATGATGGAATGCAAATTTCTGATGTCTTCCCATCAGTTTGCCTCTGATTATTCCCCATAACAATCAGAGAAAGGGTATAGTTACCCATAACAGAGAAAAGTATTGTAAAGCTTCCAGACTTCCACATAAGCTGCTATTCCTTTTCATTTTCCCTAGTTTGGAAAGGGAATGTGCTTTATATAGATGTTGATGACACAGTGGGTGTTGTCTTCTCAAAGTCTTCAGTTGCCATTAAGAGAGGGTTCCAGTGCCTTTGAAATCGGGATCACCAAGATCTTTCTTACATGGGATGCTAAAACCTTTATTGTTACAGGTGTGAAAAGAGTTTCTATGAAGCTCGAGATCTTCGGCAACATATGAATAAACACTTAGGTGTGAAGCCATTTCAGTGTCAGTTCTGTGGAAAATGTTATAGTTGGAAGAAAGACTGGTATTCTCATGTAAAGTCTCATTCTGTCACAGACCCTTATAGGTAAGAGGAAATTCATTTAACAATTGAAATGTACTAATCAATGAGGTTATACAGATCTGAAGCCAGTCAACAAGGAACTGTCTAGTCCATTGTTAAAGTACCAATTGATTGATGTTGGCTGGGGTCTTGAGTACTTGAGAACAGATGGATGACTTCAAACAGTGTGGCACAACTTTTAACCTGCTGGTGCAATCCTGGAACTGGTACATCTGAAGTTGTAAGAGGATAAATATAATTGATGAGGTTAGAAATGCTTTGTATGTGATCTCTCTTCTTTAGAAGGGTTAAGTGGAAGAGTTGTGGCTGTGAATAAGATAAAATGTAGCCCAGTCCAACAATATTGTTTCTAATTATGGAACTACTTGTCATATAAGACAATATTCCCATTAAACTTTGCCTACTGTAATTAAAGTGCATTTTGGTTTAAAAAGCATGACATAAGCATAGAATAATGATTTAAATAGATTTCTCACTTAACACTTTTTAGGTGTAATATATGTGGTAAAGAATTTTATGAGAAAGCTTTGTACAGAAGACATGTAAAGAAAGCCACACATGGTAAAAAAGGAAGAGCAAAACAAAATCTGGAACGAGTTTGCGAGCATTGTGGAAGAAAATTCACACAACTCCGGGAGTATAGGAGACACATGAACAATCACGAAGGTATGTAAAAAACATCCCTCAACCCCTAAAAACATGGCAGAGAAAAGGGTAATTGTTTCTTTGAGTCTGCATATGTTCTGTCTTGCAAGACGCACAGAAGTTCTTAGAGATTCTCTCCAGTTAATTTTATGCCAGTCCTGGTTAACTTGCTTCCAGTGATTCCCAGAAGTGGCTGTTGGAAACTTTCTGAAACTGTAGTCACGTGCAGAGACAGTGACAATTCCTTCTCAGAACTTTAATGGAAGAGGAACTTTTTTCGAAGTGATTAAACGATGTCTGTCTGGCAAAGAATTGGATGTAAAACATTTTCCACTTTGAAAGGTGCACACGGTTACCAAAATATTCTTCAAACAAGAGAGTGTTTGGTCTGAATTTAAAAAAAGACCACTGCTGGAAATTGGTCAGCCTCATGATGTATAACAAGCAGTAACCTATGTGATGTTTGGGGAAAATATGAAAACACTTAAAAAAAAAGTATCTGCATTTCTACATTAGATGTGAAATATGATACTGATTTGAGTATTTGTTTGTTCCAGCTGTGTTGGAAGTCTACATATGTTCATATCTTGGAATAGATTGCTATCTTGGGAGGGGAAAAGCTGTAGATGGCATTACAAACTAACTAGAATAAGTGCTGATTTGATGAGACGTAAGATTTACTGAAACAAAGTGTGACTAAGAATGTGAGTGATAAATTCTATTAAGTAAAAAATGGCTTCAGAAAGGCTTCACTGGAAAAAAAAATTAGAATTTTATTAAGTGGTATGTTCTTAAAATAGGGGAGAAACTGCATTAAAAGGAATTTTGAAAAGAAAAAATTTTTAAAAGTAAATTACTACATTCGGCCTGAGCACTTGTGGAAAATCTGACCATTGAATGTATTATGCTTGCACTCTATGGTAGTACAGAAATCGTAAGTAAGATCTTTCTCACATGGAAAAAGTGATAGTATTTCTTTTATACTGCTGTTCTCCCTGTCACTTCTCATCCTCGCTCATGCGTATTTGTGAATGCTGATGGTCATCTTTTCATCACCTTCCCTTTGAGAACAGGTGTGAAGCCATTTGAATGTTTGACTTGTGGCGTCGCCTGGGCCGATGCACGTTCATTGAAGCGTCACGTGCGGACACATACTGGAGAGCGACCATACGTCTGTCCAGTGTGCAATGAAGCTTACATAGATGCCCGGACACTACGGAAGCACATGACCAAGTTTCATAGGGACTATGTACCCTGCAAAATTATGTTAGAAAAAGATACTCTTCAGTTTCATAACCAGGGGACACAGGTGGAGCACGCCATCAGAATTTTAGCAGCAGACATGCAGGAACAAGAAACGGAGATTAGCGTTGGTGGTAGTGAGATTGAGACGGTGGTGGTGACGGGAGAGACGCTTGAAGCCATTGAAGCAGTTGCAGCTACTGAGGAGTGTACATCAGTCTCTACTCTTTCTGACCAAAGCATCATGCAGGTGGTAAATTACGTATTGGCGCAACAGCAAGGACAGAAAATGGCTGAAGTGACACAGGCCATTGAAACTGTAGAAGTAGAAGTGGCCCATGTTCCAAAGACAGACTGAATATAGTATAAGAGAGAACGAGAAGGGTCAGGTCTTGCCATCTGTGAGAGCTAAGTATTTACTGGATATCTGAGGCGTGCAGTGATACCTATCTTCGAACAGGTAATTTCCCAATACTGAATGTCTTGGAGACAAAATACTGCACCATGCATTGTGGGGAAAAAGTTAAGATGCTTCAGTGTGGGCCAAAGCTTTGAAGGCTAATATTTCTGCACTGGCTATAATTGTTGTGAAAAAAAAAGTTGGAATAATCATGTTTTCTGTGTCATGGAATAAGTATCATGCTGTAACTTTTAAAAAACAAAAAGGAAAAGTATGAAGAGGCTGCTCTAAAAACTAGAAATGCACAGGTATCAGTGGTGGTTTTTTACTTTTATGTGCATTTAAGTTTGTGAGTAAATTACCTGTATTGAATTTTGTCTGTTTACTCCCCGAGACAAGGGGATGGTAGCATGTTTCATGCAGCGTGTGCTTCATGAGACATCCGGAAAATCTGAGGCTGTTTTCTTTGGGTAGATGCACCATTGGCAGTTAGTGAATCCCAGTTTTGAAGAAATTAATTAAATTTCAGGTCAGTGGGTGGCAGGTCCAAGGTTCAGCAAAACGCTGTAAAATGTTTTACAGATGATGGGTGGGGGTCCACCGAAGTCAGAGGAAGTGGTTCTCTGCGACGGATTGTGAGTTTAAGTTGACCAGAGGACAACCCACTGCAGGGAGACTGCTTAGAGAAAGGAACTGCTTTTTGTTTGTAAGCGAGGAGCTTACATGTCATTCTCTATGCACAACCATGTTTTGTTTAACGATGTTCGGTTGCATTGTTCTACGTATCCAAAACAGTCAACCTGATGATGGATGCTTCTAATTTTGTGTTGCATTTGATGTAAAAATTCTGAAATGAAAAAGGTCTAATAGCACGCTTCGGGAATATAAGTATACTGAAGAAGTCTAGCTAGTTACGATCTGATCTTGTCTTGCATCATGTTGGAAGGAGGAGCCCTGCCAATTCCCAGATGGGACACACAGCAGTATCAGCATAGAGAACTATGAAAATCTTAGTATGGGGTAAAAATTAAATTTTCTCAAAATACCAGAGTCTCCAGAAGACCGTATTACTGCTGTTGTAATAAAATACTTCTAGGGCAAGCTAATTCCCAGTGTTACACCACAGAAATGGAAAAATTCTTACTAGGTTTTCCTGCGAGTAGGCATGAATCACAGCCAGGCTTGGCCCAAGTTTAAGTGTCTCTGATTTAATACCACGAGCACCACACATCTTAATCTGGACAAGGTGCGGCTTCTTTCGTTGTTGTTTGGGTTAAGCAAGAAACATGTCTGCCAAGAGGTACCCAAATGTGCTACACACGTGAACAATCAGAGCTGCATTCTTTACATTGTTCTCAGTCTAGAGTAGTAGCAAATGTTTGACAGCAGCAAGATATCCAAGGAGCCAGAAGCCTGTAATATTGCAGGGTAAACTTTGTGAATAAAGTTACATGCCTAAAACTCTGTATTACCTGTGAAACAGATCCACTGAACAAAATTTAAGCAAAATCTGTGACGAAGTAACCACCTCGTTTGAATTAGTATTTCTGCCTTTCACCTTAGTTAACTATTTGAGTATCTGTCCACTAAGCTACAGAATGGACTGTTCTTTTTAATACTTTGCAAGCATGTAGATAAGCAGTCGTTGAAAATTTTTTTAAGCAATATGTCGTTTGAGTTCCTGCCTTGGATCCAAATTAATCTATATATGGCTGTTTGAAAGGTCAAGGTCTTCCTGCAGAGAAGTAATGTAGTTATGTATACGTCCTGCAGCCCTTTACAATTGTGTGCTTTTCTAATTACAGAATGGAGTAAAACTAAAATGAATACTTTAAAATAAAAATACTGCTAGCTGTAACACTTGAATTTTCGTATGGTCAAGAATCTGGAGAGAGCCATCCTGCTTAAAATTAAAATACTGCCATTATGATGGAAAATTATTTAAAAGAGCACTAGGTAAACTTTAAATTTTACTTCAATGTTTCTATCTTACAAATAATTATGCATTACTAAAGTGAGGAAATGTTCAATAGCTGTAAATAGTGCTAGAACATTATTTGTATATTTAGTGTGTTACCTTACAAAAAGATTATTACCAGCACCTTAGTTTTATCTTTGGTGCATTTATTTATTTACCCAGCCTAGGGAAGAAGAAGCGAATCTGAATTTCGAAGCCGTGTTACCCACTGTAAAAATGCTTTAACTGACTTGATTGTCTGCCATTTAAAAACAAAAACCAATCAATCACGAAAGGTTGTTTCCTAAACAAGACTCAGCCAGGAATGTCAAAGCTGAATGTTGTGGCACCACTTTCCTGAAGGACTGTGCCTTACCTTGTCAGAAGGGCGTGAGGTAAGCAGGGAGTGTCCCTCTGAGCTTTGCCGTTCCCGTATGTGTGAAGTTGCCTTATGTTTTTCTTTAGACTTCAGCTCTTAATTTAAGATGTTCACTACCCTTCTGCAACCTATTTGAAGTCAGACTGCAAATACGCAGCTGGTATTATTTAATTTGATTTTTTAAAAATAATGAGAAGTATCCATTTATAAAGTATTCCTATGAATTCCTGTACATAATGAATTTGATTTGTACATCCTGCTGTTTTTATTTAGTATTAGATGTATAAAGTTACGGTTATTTCTGTCATTAAATAAACTGAGCTTTGCCATGAATTATTCTTTCAAGCAACTTTTTTGGGGGGGAGGGGAAAAGTGTTGCAGAATTATTTATTCTTCTTGGGTATTTCGCCTTCCGTATATAGAGAGATGTCTAGTCTGAGTAGTTCTAGTAACACCTACTTTTTCATTTTTGCTTAAGGCTCAAAAAATAGATGAGGAAAGGAAACCCCACTACCCTCCTAAACTGTGTCAGAATGTGGCTACGCAAGAGCACAACATTAACAGCACTGTGCATTTCTACAGTTATCACTTCGGCTGTAAGACCTCTTGGTGGATGAGGCACCCACTCCGCCCCCTGCTACACACTGTAACCATTTTAGTTTGTTTCAGATATTATTTCTCTTGGATTTCTGTACAACACTGCCACCCTGAAGCAAGTACCATACAGCATTTCTGTCTTGGCCTCTGCTCTGGTCACTCTCCTGGCTGAAGGATGAGCTGTACAGCTGCCTCCTGGTCCGGAAAGGGTGGCCCGTGCCTTTCCCTTTGCTTTTAGACCAACTTCAAGGCAACATCAATGTTGCAGAAAGGCTGGCTGATTGAGTTGTGGTTCAGCCGCATTCCTAGAGGAAATGCTAGCTTCTGAGCATATTAACTCTTGGGTGAGCCCGTAAAGGTAACCAGACTAAGTGAGGAAGTATGTAATGAAAAACAGGGGTTTCAACAGACTGAGTGGTGAGTAAGTAACATGGGTGTACCATTGAACAAATGATATTCACTGGGGATGCACAACTATGGATTAAAACCAGCAAAGTGATGTGTGGATAATTTCCCTCTGCCTTTGTTTCCCCTGGAGCTAGAACCGTGTCATTCCTGGCTGCTAAAGGAAGAGCTGTGAGTTTCTACAGCATTGGCATGTGTATGCATTCAGCATGACCCCATTCAGTTCTTTACTGAAACCTGTTCTCATGCTGAAGCGTTCCAGCGCCTGGAGGTGAGGGGCCCCAAGTCAATGTTGTTGCCACCTCGAGGTGCAGGGCTGTGGCAGAATATGCTTATAACTCTAGGGTGACTTTGAAGGGACTTTCAAGAAAGTTTGTCCTGGACACCTATGAAAAGTTTTGTCCCGAGGGCAGTATTTCTTGTCCTAGGTGAAGTGCTCTGCCCTACAGAGGATAACATCACTATTAACTTGGTGCTTTTAGCTGTGTAGTAGCCCAAGCTGTTCTTGTCACGGTCTTACATTGTACATGTGAACAGACTGTGATAAACAAGCACCTGAGTAACAAAACTAAGCACCACCTAAAATACTTGCTAGTTTCACAGTTATTCTTGAAACTACACTGCTATAGTTGGTGCTTGCGTTTCATTATAGTAGAGGCTAGAGTGCGCACAAACAGGAAAGGCCACCACAGCGACACTTCTTTCACAAAAGCAGAGGCAGAGTTACAATTTTATAACAAGCTACTGAGCATCAGCCAACACTTTATACACAACTATGTTTACAAATTATGGAAAGCTGGGGGAGAAAAGGAGAGATAATTATGTTTTTATTATGACTTGCATTACCTTAAATTAATACGCTTATATTGCAAGGAAGACAAACATAGGCTCGCGATGTCAAGCTTCAGTGGAGCTCTTGCTACAGAACCACAAACGCTTTATTTGTGCATCCGTCTCATCAGGAAACCAAATCCCAAGAACGAAATCACAAGATCAGCAAAGGTTTCTAAGATCTCACTATGCCACTGAATCAAAAAATACATACTCTAACTGGCAGCTGCGACAGTCACTGCCACTCTTACCTGCTCTACCTAAAGGGTAGCTGACATAAACGTATCTATACTGCAAGAAGTGCGCACTGCAGCGTTCAAAGGCTTGCTTTGGTAACTACATGTTTGGACTCCCACCACTCCGGACTTTTAAATGAAGTTCATAAGCAGAGATTTAACACACTAGATACAGAGTTCAAGGGCAACAGCTCATGTTTTGTGCTTTTGTTTCTATGGGTAACTATGCATCTACCCTTATGCAATGGCTCCACATTACTGACCGCAAGCAGCTTTCCGAATGAAGCACTATATAGTTTTTAAGATGACAATGTATCAAAATTAGAGAACATCAGAGATCCCTTTGTTAGTAAAACCTGAAGAAATAAGAAGGTGTTAATAGGGTAAAGCAAAAAGCAAACTGTTAATTGTCCAATTTTTTATGGTGTTCCAGTGTCTCTCGACAGAGGAACTAGACAAATTATGGTGACTTTAGAATGTAACCTTCCTTCCGAAGCTTAAGGGCAGAACTACTCAATAATCCTCAATTTATGATTTTATAATAAATTAAAAAAACCCAACCTGTTTTTGTAGAACAGCTTTTAAGACTACTAACTGCACAGATAAAAAGCCTCCTTCAGGAAGCAGAAGCTGCCATTTTCTCAAAAGCTGACTCTTCCTCCGAGTCTCCTCACACTGAAAGCTTTGGTGAAGCCTCCAGCAGACAGAACTCTGCACAGTTGGGCAAATTGTGACAAGGAGGTGCTCTACAAATCTTGCAGACAGAGAGATCAAGTGCATCAGGCCTGAATGCAGCTGTGGCTGCTGCTGTGGTGGTTACATGAGCACATGAGGGTTTTGTCAAAGCTGGCTGAATTCTGTAGTTAGATCATCTATGACATGGGAGTAAGCCCATGAAATTGAAATAGCATCCATCAGGTTCCTTACAGACAGGCTGTCTGCGTACTTCCTTCTGCTGAGAAAATACAGATTCTGAGAACCCAGACAGCACAACCTCCTACGCTTTTAAAGGAATAAAACTAGGTGTGAAAGGGGCTACACCAGCAATGCTTGAATCACTTCCACTGGTAGCTGACTGCCGTGCTTTGTTTTGGGGTTTCTTTTTATGACTTCAGTAGAGTTAGCATTAGCTGAGTTTGGATCCATTCACAACCCAGCAGCCTCAAAAGCTGCCTAGCTGCAGGGTGCCACAGAGGAGGTTACAGAATAACTACAGCTTTGCCTAATGTCTTGAATGTTTTGCAAGCCGCTCAGGTGCTAAGTAAAGCTTTACTGCTAAGCAAGTTTAAGCTTTCTGAGATAGAACTGCACAAGTTACATGGACAGACATTTCAACCACTGACAGGTACACATACCTTGCTATATTAAGCAGCTAAAGGTCTCAGCATATCTCCTAGAAGCTCTTAAGATAGATAAATCAGGCAATTTACCACGAGCTTTAATATTCCCAAGTATTCTTAGAAAAAGAACAAAAAAATAATACACCCATACCCCCAAGACTATCTTCATACAAAGACCATGACTATCTTAACAAAAGCCTAGAACTTCAAGTGAAGTTCTAGCAAACATTTGCCTTGACAATATGTTTCAGGTCAGTTCTTTCCTGCAAGCATCAGACATCAAACACCAGCAGACAACCTTGTAGCTACAAAGATCAACCTTGTTAGGCAATCAGTCTTAAGTGTATTTAGGCCATCCTGATCGATTTTCTTCCATGAAGCACTGAGAAGAACAGAACTCGTACATTGAGTGAGACAGGATCTCTGCTCACCTTCAGCTGAGATCTAGAAGTTGCTGCAGTCTCTCCCAAGGTCTAGGATTACGTTTATTGACCATGGGAGTAAGAAAGATAAATATAACTTTTGCTCTCTCACTTGTATGGCAGTTACTTCCTAGCATGTCTGCTGTTTTGCCTAGCAATCTCTTAAAGGATTTTGAAGTACCAAGAAATTCTGCTGAAATGAACGTCTACTTCAGCCAAAGGTATGGAAGATATTGTTGGTGGCAAGTTAACTAAGAAAGAACAGGTCTGAAAGTCCACCCTCTTATTTTTACTCAAAGCTCCCTTTTGCTTTTTCCTAATACAAGTGACCGACATAGTATCAAGTGACTACTAAGGAGCAAGATAAAATAGCTATTCACCGTGAGTTACCACTATCTTAGAGGGATTTACTTCAACAAACATAACCACATGTGATAAAACTAAGTGAAAAGTAAATGCTTGATTTTGCCTTGCCTAGTTCCAGTAATGCCCAAATCACTTTTGGAAGTCCTGAAAGTCAGTTTTGAAAGTGTGATTTGTTTTGTTTTAAATAAACCAAAGATTTCTGCTATGGAAAAAAAATAATGTATATATGTTTTTATGTTACGTTTATCACAAGGCTTTTAAAGAAAATAGTTACAGGTATTCAACTGCATCAGACTTCAAAAGAAAAAAGATTACACATACAATACAAAAATACAAAAAAATATTTTTTTAGAACTTAAAAGTCTAAGTGGTCAGAGCTTTCTTAAGAAAAAAAAAATACTCTTCAAGATGCACTTTCCTTTCTGCACTTGCAGGTTCAACTTGAGCATGAAGAAAGGTTTTAGAGGCAAGATGCAAGCAATTAACATACTGAATTCTACAGCCAGTTCCAGGCTGACATTAATTTAATGGTCGACACTATCAGGTGTTTGAGTTTAAAAAGAACCTTATGTTTGTTTGGAGGAGGCAAGGGTGCTGCTTTTGGTAACTTTTTGTTTATCCATTGCACTAGTAAGATATTTTTAAACCCTCCAGTCTGAATTAGGCTGAAATTTAGACAGTCCTTACTAGGTTTGAAGTCCTACTGCACTGTTGTGCAGTATGAAAGCTAGGAAATTTAACTGACCAGACTAATGTCATTGTTGAAAATTACTGCAAAAGGCAGACAGGTAGGAAAAGGTTTAGTTTTATTTCTGAAGTTGACACTTGTTAGAAGCATTAGGACTGCAAATACAGTACTCTTCTTTAACCTGATAGTGTCCACTGTCGTCACAGGCATCAAGGTATTTTGTTTTAAATGGCAAGACAGGGAAAGTGCATCTTAGATTTTTCATACTTAAGCAGTGAGTTACTGATTTTTGGTGTGGCTTTTATTCCTTCTAGGCATAGTAAAGAAAAATATTTCAACTAAATGTGAAGCTTAATGTACATTAGCTTGCCTTTCTGGTGGTGGCTTTTGTGTACCACAAGGAAATGCTAACGAGTACTACTCGAGGCTAATGATTTAAGAGGAGCACACTGAAAATACTGATTTACCTTTGTAGTGAATATTCTTTACAGACTGTATCTAATATACAGACAAGGCCCATTTCCTTAGGATGAAACAGGCCACAGAAGGTTACACATCCTACATGAAATTTTAAACAAAATTAGAGCTAAGTTACCAGAGCCACTCAGAGAAACATAATTCCTAGTTTGCAGAGACTTAACTGCAGAGAAAAAAAAAATCCAGGTTCTTATTATTTCCTGCATAAGTTTATATTCAAATTAATAGTCCAGTAACACTTCTAGCACAAGACAATGCTCACTTTCTTTAGCAGTATTCTTAGGAGTCAACTGTTTCTCCTATTATGAAGAGGGAGCCAGAAGTGAAAATGCCAGAGTATTCAATGTTAACCTGATTAAAGAGACAGTAACCTTTTTCATCTACCTTAACTAATCGCTGTCAAAAAAAAAAATCTTAAAAAGGTACCACTCCAATTTCTTTATTAACTATAACCTTTTGAAACTAATCACATGGAACTACAAAATTAGCAAATGCCTTGAAATCTGTATACAAAACATAAATTACCTCTAATTTCAAACTCAGTTATTAGTGTACCACTCAAAATCTTAAAAAAGTGGCTCCAAAGATAGTCTTATACCATTCCTAAAAAAGGAAACTGTTCCTTTAATGTTATACCCTCCCCCCGCCCCCAAACACCCAACTCTCAATCCACATCATTTAGTTATTTTCTTGGTCATGGACATTTCCAAGATGAGATTTTATATTTCGTTCCCATAGCTTCTGGTTGTCGGAAAAACCATGCTTTCCTTTATTGAAGGAATTTGGTCCTGCTGAGGTTGGTGTATCCCTGTGAAAAGTAAAACAAGATCAGTTGAGAAAAATCAGTTCAAACTATAGCAGTTTGTGCAACATGACACTGAAAACATCGATTTGAAATCCAACCTGCCACCAGAAACTACCACACATTTATTTCTTTCTTTTACATCAGGAGTCCTCACTATTAGTTACTATAAGCTGGCCATAGAACTGATCTCTCTGTAGCATGTCAAGACACAGCAATGAGATGGGACAGCAGAGGAGGTAGGAATAGCAGTAACTGCTGTCAGCTGTGAAAAATTTGTTGTAAGGGCTACAAAATTGAGGATCCAAATCTGCTACTTAAAAAAACCCAACAAACTACTGAACAGCAGTAAGCCTCCAGGGGACTGACTTTAAAAATGGTCTATCATGATCAACATCTTTAAAATATATATGCTCAGAATTCACCCCTAACTTCAGTGAAGCCTCCTCTGAAAGTGTCCCTATTTATTTTAGGATTCGCCCAATACTCAAATTTGTTGCAAGCAGAAGAATTATAGGATTTGTTTTAAAAGTAAACAAGCTATTCTTTATCTCTCTGAAAGAGATGATTCTCATTTTACCCTTGCATGGAGTTTAAAAATACAGACTACCCTACTTCAGGGCAACTTATAAAATGGAGAACTAGAAAGATACAAAATTTAGCAGCAAGCAGAAACTCCCACCTATTACCTTTCCAATAAGAAAGCTAGCTTCTATTTTAATAAAATATCAATTTCTAGCTCACAAAGAAGGTGGGAAATAAGATTCTAAGTGCAAATGTAAATGTACTACTTTTAACGTGCAGCTGAAGCATTAGAAAATATCTATATTAAAACTTTCTTGTTTCTTGAGAAAAAATATTTCAACCTATTCTATCTCCCTATATTTCTAAACCACCTGCAAGATCTGACCTGTGCTCAGGAAGGTATTCTCACACACTCACCCTTCTCCAAACCACAGTTAAAAGCTGCCCTACCTTCCAATGTTCTTCATGCGCATCTTGGCTTCTGGAGGCATTTCTTCTGGTTCACTCTACAGAGAGAAAGGAGGTTAGAGTGTGTCTGGCTACCTTCTTTTGAACATTTCAAATGCCCGACAAGATATAGAATGGACTACAGGAAAGCAAAGCAACTTAGGGCAAAACAGAGGTTCTACAAGGTTACAGAAAGAAATACAAATTCCCTTGTTCTCCTCTGTGTAAGACGGAGCCATAACAGAACAATAAAACATTTAGCTAACCAGAAGAAGCATAACTTTGCTTCGCCTTCCCTATATCAAGCCCAGAGAAAGCAACCATTAATTCAAATTATGTTGTGCATCTCATCTTAAGAGAAACACTAGCAGCACTTCAATTATTTCTTGAACCAACACAGAGCTACAAAGTTGTACATTCTTAAACAGAAACACAAGAGATGTTTCTAGGTTGAAAATCCCTGATGTTTAGGTAAAGAACCTTACATGACCCACTCCCTCTGCCTAACTCTAACCCATAATATTACTTTAAGATGTGTTGATCAGTAGCTTATTACTCACATCTTCATCTTCGTTGAAAGCTGCTGCTACAGAAAGAGTTTTTGGAGCAAGGGTTGGAACAGGCTCTTTAGGCTTCTGAAAAAGACCAAATGCAACAGTAAAGTCTACTCACTCAAAAAAGCTACCTTTGGTATTTTAAATATTTTAGTAAAATTAAGTAAAGCATCTTCACTGACATGGGCAATGAGGGCTAAAAGTGGTTTTGTTTGAATCAAGCAGAAAAAGGTTTCTCTATAATGACAAAGGCAAATGGCTATTCATTTGCAGGAGGTATACTCTGAAAAGCAAGCCAAGCTCTCTCATATTACAGTTCCCCACAAGCAACTCTTAATTTTCTCACACACTGCAGGAGTATTCAGCCACTGGTGCACGACACGAATGATTATATCAGAACCTGAATAAGGTGTGGCATTCAAAATTTTGTCACTGTTTCCATTATTCTTTTGGAATAGTCTTATCCATCAATGCCAGGAAAATGAATATGTTTACTTTCTGGTCTTTTAGCAACGTAACAGCCTGCTGGCTTAAAACAACTCAATACTTTTTAAATATCATCAGTGTGCATCACACAGTCCAGTTAATATAAGTCTCCTTCAAAAAGTATTATTTTTATCTCCAGTAAATACCTTCCTTTATTTAAAGTGCAAGAAGCTATCAAACTCACAACTGTTACATGTAATACAGCAGAGACAGTGAAAGTAACTTTGAGACAACTAAGAAAACATTGACTCATCAGTAACAGTTTGCTACTACAGCACTACCATTTATCTCAATTAATCATATACAGTGCTTCATCCATTTTTACTTCGTTGGTGATTATGTAATATACACTCAGTTTCAAAGCTGATACTGCAGCAGAGTCCTTACACAACTTCCAGCTATTCCTCACCAACAGTGTATAACGTATAAATATTGTGCCCTTTTAAAAGCACGGGCTCCACAGGAACAGGTAACATCCTAAGGGAGTAAAAATGACTAGAAAGAAACAGTATAAGTTTCAGCACTGTCCAATCTGGCACACTGTTAGTCACCCACTAAATTCAGTGAGCCAGAAATCCTGAGCCAAATTTATTGACACTGAAAGTATCTTTCTACATGAGAAATCGGAGCTTGATAGTGGCTCAGAGAAGGCAGCTTTGTCAATGTTTCCAAAGTCTGCGCTGACCTGATTGCATTTATACCCTAGAATGCTGCCAGCCCACATCTCCCTCCCATCTCAAAATAACAGAGCTCGTTCTTCTTTTTTTGCAAATCTGTAAAATGCTGGCATTGCAGGTGCAAGCCTTTCATGATTACAGATTGAATTGAATCCACACAAGGATTTATAATGTAACCTTCACAGTGGTACATGGGAAGTGTAAATGAACTGTATTAGAGAGGCTGCATCTGGCTTGTCCTTGCTCTAGCTAGTGGAGGACTACTCTGGTAGTAAAGAGAAGCATCAGATTCACATCTGACCAAGCACAAGGATACCTTGTACTGGACAATAAAGGGAATCAGAATTCTTAGGAACCACTATAACAAAGCATATAGTATAAATGAATCATACTGACTTTGCAAAGAACAGGCAAAGTCACTGAAAAATAAACTACAGCTCCCCATGCTAAAATAAAATCTTTGGAGCAAAAGATGACCTATTAAGCCATCTAGATTACTTGCTTTCTTGTAGCTTTAAGCATCCTATGCAAAGAAGCTCCCAGCACTCATTTCAAAGTAGCCTGAACTGTTTAACAAGTCTGTTAATTTCCTTCAGAAAATTATTCCAGACTTATCAAATCTTATTACAAAATTATTCTGTATGTTCAAAGATCTACAGTTCATTTCAATCAAGTCTCATGCTTCCTGAGACAATCAACCTAGTATTAATCACCTTGAATGACCAGCTGGCCCTGCAATGCTTTCTCAAACTTTATCTAAGTTACCCACATTTAATTCAAGGCTTTCCTTCCACACAGAAGCCTCCCCCCAATATTTCCCCTTTGTCTCACTTTCCTTAAAATTAGAAGCCCTCAGACAACTTACATTTGCTCCTAGTTTGATGGATATTGCAGATGCCTTCTTTGTTGTCTGACTGCCTATGGAAAATCCAAACTTGGACATTTTGGCAGGAGCAGGCTTTGTGGTGAAGTCTTCAGCTTCTTCCTTAGCTGCCCGTTTCTCTGCACTGCGACTCGAACTTTCTCCTCCATTACTGGAAGAAACAGTCTTAGTTTTCACAGGTTTTTCTGCCTCTTCTTCAGGTCCTGGTGAAGTCGAAACAACTTACCAAGATGAGCTATTTTTACTGAGCAGATTGATGGGAGCAGCAACCTCAAAAAGCATTATACTTTGGGTGCAATAAGTAAGGTGTTTTTAGTGACAGCAGTTTCCACCAATGTACATTTAGTGGACAGCAAAACACAAAGAGAAGAAGAAACTGCAAGTACTCCACTACTTGTAAAGAACTTCTTGTGTATGAGCCAGGAAAACAATCTTGAAGCACCATCTCTTTATTTAGCATGGAGGTCAAAGTTCATGTAGTAAATTAAATGTAGGTCACTAAATCTTTTTAGGGTTTAAGTTGCCACAGATAAGCTTTCATAACTGGAATCTCAATTCCAAATCTAGAGAAGGTAATCTAATTTTAAATTAATTCTACTAAATTTCTACAAAAACACGTCCATGCCAGTCTCTAGGCTTGTCTGGCACAACTCTAAAATCATGGAAGCGACTACAGTGAGGCTGTCTGTCTCAATCATGTTTCAAGTCACTGCTTGTCCGCATCTCACGTGTAATAAATCTGCCAAGCTCTGCTTGAGGAAGGAATCAGCACTAGAAAAACATATATATATATTTTCAACTTTTCTAATTTTGAATAAAGTAATGGAATACATAGTAGCTGAACAATGATCTACAGAGAGAAAAAACACTAAAATCACATTTTTTTATTCCTATACACTCTGCTTCTTAAGCTACACCAAGAGAAAAAGGCATCCTTGGAAAACTCATACTGAACATAGTAAATGCTTCAGCAAAAATATGTTTCTCCGCTGCTGCAATAAGCAAATCACTGCAGTAACAGAAGGAAAAAAAAAAACACACATTGGAGAATGGACAGGAAAGTGCTCATACTATCAGCCTAAGGAAAACCAGAGTGAGTACCAGTTCCTCACTATATCAGGTAGAGAACGGGAACCTCCACACACAGCAAATTCAGATCATCAGAGAAGAAAGCTCTTCATACTGCACTCTAACAGCAAGAAGCTATTAAGCAAGACAGGTTAATGGGAGAGAAGCTAGTCTGAACTGGGGGTCGACAAGACTGTAGCTCTGAGGAGAAAAAGGAAGCAAGCATCAGTAGAAAGGAAAACTAGGGACACCATCTATATATATTTTTTTTCTATTTCCCAAATCATAAGCAACAGAATATACCCTTTCTACCCCACTCTTCTAGCTATCAATACAGTATTTGGAACAAAAATGGATTTATTTTTCACCTTTGGAAAAATGGCAGATCACAAAAAAAAATTAACAACATTCATCAGTTTCACTCCATTAAAAAATTGTACTAGTTTGCACCACTAGAAATTTGACCCAGAAAGTATAGATATAAAAGTTACAAACAAAGGAGGAAAGAAAAACAGGCAAAATTTACAAGTGACCTTGGGTACTGGTTGTTGTCTTAGCACAGTTTTCCAAACAGCCGTCTGCAAGGTGATGAGATCTTTACAGCTAGTCCATGAAATCACATTAAACAGAATATTCAATTACAAGTCCAATCTAGGTACACTAGAGACTGTAACGGTGATTTGAGGATAGGTAGAAGATTTGCTGGCCTTAGAAGTGTTGGAACCATGGGCCTAAAAGTCTGCTTTTTCATAAGATTTTCATAAAATCCACACCAGCCCAAATCTCGGGGCACTCTGGATCAGTCCAGGTTTCTAAGCTAATGCTAGCTTGAAACTAACTACACTAAGGCCTGCTTCTTTGACTTCAAATTCTAGAGTATTGCTAAGCACAAGATGAAGCCTAACACAATCTAGAGCTGGCTGGATCAACCCCCACATCTGTTTTCTCATCAAAATATTAAACAGCTGCTCCCTCAAATTAGCTCCTATCACCACTGCATTATGAATGTTACTTCTGCTAAGCTCCACTTAAGATGAACTGTGGACTGCTGTAAGAAATAGCTTCCTTACATAAACTCTTACTTGCTAAAGGAGATATAAAGATTATACAGCAATTGGGGTGGTTGGGGAGTGAGCCGTTGTGCTGTTCCATGTCTGCAGGAAACAGTTAGAAATGCATATGTGTATTATCCATTAAACAAGTCTCTCCCATCTCATGTGCCAAAGCTTATAGGTTTTTCAAAACATTAAGATTTTTTTATTTTTCCTAGAGATCTCAAGGAGGTCATACTTCACCTACCAAAAGTACCAGAACTATTTCAAAAACTAGTCTGACTAGTGATTTTTTTTTCATGGATCACAGTAATAAAAAGCTGTCCTACTTCACTGATGAGTTTTGCTCATGAGTATCAACAAGCTATGTAAGTGGACAACTCTGCTATCTAGGAGGTTTAAGTGACAAGATTGACAGTGCTGGTTGCACATAATTTCAGGATCTCTTCCCCCTGAGAGTGTGACTGCTGGCGGTGGTAACAACTAAAACAGGCACAACTAAGTTAAGCTTAAAGTAAACCCCACTAATATTTGCAAACACTAGAGACTAAACTGCTTTCAAAAATCTTCAGGGCATAACTATCATTCCTTAGGGCCAATGCACCATAACACAGTAAGATCATGTTCCAGCACACCAAACAGTAGTACAAGACTGTATGGATAACTGACATCCTCATGCTGTCCAGTTACTGTATCATTTAATACTGAAAAAAAACCCCAAAAAACCCAACAGAGTACCAAGAGTCACGGAACTACCTAAAAGCAGGTATTACTCTTAATATTTGAGTGATTATCAAAAATAACACTTACTGTTGAGGCTATCCTAACTGGTCTACAAGCTTGACTTAACCTTTCAACATACCAAAAAAAAATGCCCTCTGCCTATATGCATAATTAAACAAACAAACAAAAAAAAAACAACAAAAAAAACCAGGAAAGGGAAGCTTATAGCTCTGCAAAGACACCGTCTTCTCAATGTTAAGTCAGGGGAAGAAAGAAGGAAAGAAACATACCATTAATAAGTAGAACACAAGATGACAGCAAGGTCCGATTCATTATATAAAGAACATAAAACCAAACAGAAAACTTGCAGATTGCTGCCAAGCAAAAAACACAGGATGCTTAGAACAGCAGATAAGGAACATTAACTTATGAATATTAGCTATTGTACCTATTCTTGAAAAGGTACCACAGCTGTTAAAAGCTAATATTTAAGGCGTTCTCTTCATCCTTGCCAGCAGCAGCACTCATATTTCCCTCAATAAACGGCAGAACTACTTCATGTATTTTTTTAAAGAGAAATAACTCATTGATGTGCACAAGGAGAAGCTGTTAGGTTTTTAAACAAGCTCCTGTAAGGCTGAGGCTAATCCTCAGGCGTGAGAGCAGACCTCGGCTCTCTCCAGCGCAGCTCCCTCAGGCCCGGGCCGCCCCCTCTCCCCGCAGGGCCGGGCACCGCACGGCCCAGCCCAGGCCTGCCTGCCCAGGGGCACCCCGCCTGAACCCCCCCACCCCTGGGGGACAGGCCCAGGCCCCTTGCCCACCCCACAGGTACGCGGCGAGAGGCGCTACATGTTCACCTCCTCCGGGCTGCCGCAGCTTCGCCTTCTCGCCTTCGACTCTGCCGTCCGCCATTTTCCCCCACCTCCGCCTCCCGCGCCGCGCATGCGCGCCGCCCGGCCGCAGCTCTTCCATTCGCTCGGCCCTCCCCCGACCATAGAGAAAGGGCTGGTGGAGGCCAGAGCGGCTGGGAGGGCGGGAAAGCTTCGAGTGACGCTACTCTGACGCGCTTCCGGCAGGTAGGCCCGGGCGCTAAGGGCGAGAGAAGCGGCGCTGCGCACTCGGAAACCGCTTCCCTGCCGCGGGGAGGGGCGGCTCAGCGTCACCCACAGATCCTCCGGTGGGCAGAGGAACCCCACCCGCGCACAGCGCTGGCCGCTGCCGGGCTCACGGGCATACCCTCGCCCCCGCTCGTGGTTCACAAAGGCTCTGCCCTGTTGGGCCCACACCAGCTCGAGTGAGCAGAGACGTCATTTCTTCCCCCTGCCCAACGTACAAACCCGTTCGCAGATGAGAAGAGGCCGATTTCATGGAGAAAGAGCAAATAACGGAATGCGCACCCCCGCCGGGCACAGTTCCTCGTGTGAGGGAGAAGAGGGGCAGCCCACGGCAGGTGCAGCCCAGGCAGCAGGAAGGCCGCCCTCGGACACACTGCCCCAGGGTGGGGCTTTGCGTGCCACCCCTCGCCAGAAGGAAGCAGGTCTTCCCCCTCACCAGGGGTTCTCCACAGCCCCGAGGCCCCCCCACGCTGTGGCAGCACTGGGGCAGCAGTGCGTGCTCTGCCCCACAGCCCCTCCTGGACATGGTGTGCAGCAAGAGGCGAGACAGGGAGCAGATCACCACCAACCCCCAGGATATCTGGAGCCTACTTTTTGAAATTACATTCCCTGCTCCTAGTTTTTGAATTTTCAGGACAAAATCCCACCCTCTGCCATCAGTGACTTCTAGCATCAGGGTAGTCGACTAGACTAAATCAAAAAGATTTAAGCAGCCTTCAAGTAATCCCTCCTTGTCCTACAGACAGCAGAAAGAACTGTATCTACCAACACGCCCACGGTAGCTCTGCCACCCAAACACAGACATTCAGAGAGAGACCACTCAATACGTTTTCAGGTGTGAGAAATATTAAAAGGCTCTCTGCTCCTGTAAGTATTTCACAGAATCATAGAATGGCCTGGGTTGAAAAGGACCTTAAAGATCACCTGGTTTCAACCCCCCTGCTGTAGACGGTTGCCAACCACTAGAGCAGGCTGCCCAGGGCCCCATCCAGCCTGGCCTTGAATGCCTCCAGGGATGGGGCATCCACAAGTTCTCTGGGCAACATGTTCCAGTGCCTCACCACCCTCTGTGTGAAAAATTTCCTCCTAATATCCAACCTAAATCTCCCCTCTCTTAGTTTAAAACCATTCCCCCTTGTCCTGTCACTATCAACCCCCGTAAACAGTTGCTCCCCCTCCTGTTTATAGGCTCCCTTCCAGTACTGGAAGGCCGCAATGAGGTCTCCCCGGAGCCTCCTCTTCTCCAAGCTAACTATTTACTATCTCACAAGATTTCTTTGTGAAATCTTCATTATACTGACTGAAAAAGCAGGCACTCAGGGATAAAAGTCTTAGACGAAAGTTCGTAAGGAAGTTTTTGTCAGGGTCAGGAAATTTGGCTTATTCCTTCCAAACAGGGGCTTGATTCATGCCAGATAGAACATCCAGAACCAACCTATGCAGCTCCCCAAACTCATGCTAGGTTTTAACCATTTGTTTTCGTTCAGGAAGTAACAGGAAAAGGTCTCTTCTATTTCATCTTAGCTAACCTTTCAGGATCTGACTGTGCATGGCTTCCACCCATTGCAAACCCAAAGTGCTGAGGCAGTCCCTGAAGAACCACCTTTACATTCATTTACAATCACCCTTGTCCCAGCATGGTTCAACTGAACAGACTCATACTCTTGGTACAGATTAATTTTTTAAAACAGATTATCCCATTCCTCTTACATAATTTCAATAATGCATCCATAAATTTAAACAGCTGGAATACTAAGGTAATTTAAAAAAAAAATCCATAACAACAGTCCTTTCAAACTTAACCAACAAAGACATGTTTAGATAAAGAGCCGAATGCAGTTACAGAAGTCCGGAGAAACTGGAACATTCAAGGGCACAGTTTGCCTATAAAAAATCCTTCTCTTCCTCATCACTCTACTTTTGCGTTAGCTTCTTAGAGTAGTTCTTGGCAAATTGCTTTCTTAATTCTTCCTGTCTCCTTCCAAGTTTAAGTGTGTTGATCAGTTTTAAGGTTTTTTCCAGTTCATGCACAGGCTTGCTTACAAAGCCACAATATTTCCTTTTCGGAACAAATTCCAGAGCCTTCTTCCAGTCTCCAGTATCTCTCAAGGTTAATAAAATATGCATCATTTGATCCAGTGTGAGATTTTTGGCACCAGTGTTCCAATATAAGTACTTCTCCAATGGAAGGGCTGCCGTCTCCAGCCCCAATCGCTTTGCCTGTGCTAAAGACACCCCTGGTTTTATGCTCTTGTCAACCATTGAACCGATAATATAGATTTTATTGTGATCAAATGTTTTCATTACTTTGGGAGAATCGGCAGTCAGATAGATAAGCTTACTCTTTGGAAAGACTTCTGTGTAGCACTGCTCTGTCACAGTGATAAGCAATTTGCTCCATGCCTCTCTATAATGCTTGATAAATTCCTTATGATAGAGGCTATCCTCTTTGAAGTTACAGAAGTGGATGTGGAACGGATCCACAGATCTTCGATTGGAGGCTTCACTTAATACTAGCTGTCTCACTGTATTTGCAACTTCTCGGACGGACATGTCTTTTTCGTAAGACATGTCAAATACTAGGGGTTGACCAAAGATCATAGACTGAGCAACCCTCCAGTTGTAAGCTCTATCCATAGAGCTGGACCACAAACATATGAATGAACTCCTTTTGGTCTCATTAGTTTCTGAAGCTTGCTCCTGTGTTTCCAGTCTCCTTTCCCTTTTCTCCTCCATCTTTCTTTTGTCATTTTTCTTGGAAAGTTCCTTCAGATACAAAAATTTTAAATACTTCTTTTTGGCTGACTTGGAAGGACATTCCATAAAGGTTTTTAGTTGTTCTTCACTGATATTTTCTGGAACTAATCTGCCAGCTAGTCTCCACATCTCCAAAATCTCACGTGCAGCAGCCAAAGTGGAAAGCTCCTTAGTCTCAGAGACTGTCTCACTGGCTTCTTCTCGCAACGCAGACTTCATTACTTTCTTCCAGGCATCTAAATCTAGTTTTTCTGAGGGATTGCGTGAATTGTCCTGCTTCAGGCAAAGTGATAAACTCAGAGTTCTACTGAGTGGAAACAAATCCTTTTTCATCCCATGTTGTGCAACAAATGGAAGGACAGAACTTCTTACAATTTTTTTCAGAAGCATATTAGCAGACTGCATACTTAGACATGTGCTGTATTCAAACACTGATCTGCAAAACACCAACAAGAGGGGAAAAAAAACTTGTCAGAAATCATAAAGAAAACACACTCAGAGTTTCATCCTTAGTAACACTGGACAGGTGGCAACTAACTTCTCGGAGAACACTAGGAATTCCTACTTCCAGTATTACTTTTCTGCTGTTTTCTAAATAAAAACAGCTTATGTGGGACTGCTGTGAATGGTTAGCTCTGCTGCTTAAAACAGCTATACTTACTGCAATTCAAAGTGTGGTCAAACAACCTTTAAGTATTGTCTGAGATCTATTTAAATTATCTGTATCATATGACAAACAAGAACCTTCGCAACCAAAGTAAGCAAAATGCTGCATAGAGACTGAAAATACTTTTATACATGTCCAGCGGTGCCCACCTAATTTACCGATACTGTGAAAATGGACAAGTTGCTTCATCTTGTAACATTTTCTGGAACAACTCTGTATCACAGATCATCACATTTTTGCTTTTACTATTATATTTTGGGAAAGCTCTATTTGCAAACTTTAGTACTAAAGTTTTTCCTCTTCTATGCATTTCCACACTGCAGGTCACTGGAACTCCTGAAACTACCAACGCCATAGTTTTGCTAAGCCAACGCTACTGCCATTGAAGGCACTCATGTCGCCTGAGCCCCTTGTTGCTGGCTCCCTCAGCAGTGCAAGCATCCACACCACCACAGGAAGCCAAAGCAGAGAACTAATCTTAGGAACAGCTAACCAGGAGGTGGAGAAAGGAAAAAAAAAGCTAGCCATCATCCCACCCAAATTAGTTTCCATGCCAGATTCACCAAACACCTCCTAGAAAGAAGAGATGGAAGAATAAAAAACTAGTATAGGAAAAGACCATCTTTTTTTCTTTTTGCTAAATTGCCTGTGAAGGTGACGTTGGCACATAAAACCAGGAACATGAAACTCATAGTCTCATTAATTTAATATACGTTTGTATTTAAATGTAGAAGGTCTGCAAAAAGAAAAACATCAAAGAACGTTCCATATTTTCTTTGTCCTATGCAAACCTATTGAAGTAAAATCAGTGAAGTTTCAATGCTTGAAAAAACATGATTTGTCCAAAACATAAAAATTAGCTCCAAATTTTAAAAAGCAAAATTCATAAACTCCCCAGTAACTTACCACCTGAAAATGATTTGGTATACAGAACAAGTTAAATCTAACTTTGGGGTTACGTATATATACACCAGATAAAGAGCCACAGAAAGAGCAGCATATTATTAAGAAAGATTATATAAAGCACTTTACAATACTGTAATTAGTCAAACTGGTGACTGACCTTTAATTTTCTATTAAGATAAAAATGAACAAAAAAAACCCCCAACTACCTAATAGTGTGAAGAAAAAAATTGTATTACAATATAGATGTTCATGATTTTACATTTAAGTGTTAAACATACTGGCAAAAGCAATAATCACAAAAGCTGTCCAGCTTAGAGAAGTCAGAGTTCCTCAATTAACTTTTATTACTGGAACTCCAATCAAGTCAGTAGGTCAGATTTACACAATCTGAACACTTGATGACAGCTTTTGATAAAAGCCGTTACCTTTCAGTGACACTACCATGTCATTACTGCAAGAATTACTGTAAATCTATTTGAAAAACCCAGATTTGTAGAAATAAATCTTTTCCTGATGCTGGGTGTTTTTTTTTGGGGGGGGGGGGGTTGGTGTTTTTTAAGCATGACTTCACTGTTAACTAATCCCAGGAACAGAAAGGCCCTTCACCGATACTCCACCCTCCTTCCCCAGCACAGATGCCCAGTCCGCAGGCCTGGCCCCGGCAGAGCGCCACACCGGGGCAAGCGGCCACGCGGCGCTGCCTCTTGAACGTTTAAACCAGCCCACAATCGAACCGAACGGCGATAAGCAACGGAACACCTCCAAGCACCGCGTCGTGCCCCATAGCCCTCCCGGGGACACCGGCGCACCCCGCTCCCTCCTGCTGCGGCGGGGCCCCGCAGGGGAGGGCGGCCTCCGGGGCAACGCAGGCCCGACTCGCGACAGCCGGGCTGGGCGACACGACACGGAGGCGACACAGCGCTCCCAAGGTCACCCGGGGCCACCGGCGGGACGAGGAGAGGAACACAACGGGGAACCTCCGGCGCCTCAGGCCCAAGGGCAAGTCTCCCGTTAACCCCCGGCGGCGGGAAACACGGAGGGGAGAGAGGCCTCCCCGTCCAGCGCCTGCACCTGCTCAAGCTCCGGCCGCGCTCCGGTACGCCTGGCCGCCGTCTCGTCCCGCTCGGAAACGGAAGAGGGTGGGCGGACGCCTCTAGGCGGCGGACGCGGCTAACCACCACCCCGCGGCAGCACGCAGCCCTCTGCCATCTGGAGAGCGCCTCATGGGGAGCGGCCTGCGCATGCGCGGGGACGGCCCGGTCCCTACGCCTTCCTGTCCGGGCGCGGCGCCGTGCTCGTTGGCTGTCCTCGGGGTTCCGCGGCTGCACGAAGGTTCCGGTCCTCGCTTCTCCCCCCACCCCAGGACCCCGCGGGGTACGGTGATCCCCCGGGGCAGGCCCGGACCAGCCGGGCGGGCTGTACCGTGGCCCTGAAGGGGGCTGCCGGTGGGGCCCTGCCGCTGGCCCTGTGTGGGGCGAAGCCCTGCGGGGCGGGAGGCGGAGGGGTAGGGCCTGGCCCTGCCGGCTGGGGCTGGGGCGTGAGGGAAACGCTGGAGCCCGAGGGGTTTGTGGGCCCGGTGTGGTGGGCGGGGAGTTGTCGGCCTTTTTTTTTTTTTAATGGCATAGAGAAATTTCCCTGATTTTTGACCCAGGGCTTTTTTTTTTTTCCCCCCCTAACCGTCGCAGGGGTTTTAGTGGAAGCCGTGGCCTGTCGGGATGAGCTTTCTGCTGCCCGAACTGAGCTGTAAGAGGGAGGTGGATCAGGCAATAAAAACCGTGGCCGAGAAGGTTTTGGTTCTCCGGTTTGGAAGAGATAACGATGCTGTTTGTCTGCAGCTCGATGATATTGTAAGAGAATTTTTTTCTTTTTTCTTTTTTTAAAAATATTTTTAATAAACTCTACTAGTATTCCTGTTGCATACGAGAGAATGTCATATGTTGCTTTTGGGTAATATGGTGTCTCATTAAAATTTTGGTGACAATTAAATGTAAAATGAAATAATACTATATTCATAAAAGTCTTGGGAATTAATCAAATGTTTATGTTATTGTAATGGGTGTACAAAGTGCTTGAAGTAAAAAAGATGTGATATTCTAGCTCCGCTTAAACTGGTAAAACATAAGGGAAATGGGCTTTGTAAAGCTCGACACCCCTTTTCCTCTCGTGTCTCAATCCATTTGTTGTCCATCTTTTTCACTCTTCACAGCTTGCAAAGACAGCTCATGACCTAAGTAAAATGGCAGTCATTTACCTGGTGGATGTGAACAAGGTTCCAGTGTACACCCAGTATTTTGACATCAGTTATATTCCATCTACTGTATTTTTCTTCAATGGGCAACACATGAAGGTCGATTATGGGTATGTCATCCTACCTGGCATTACCTGTTATGTCTGTGGGGATTATCAGCCTGATTCTATGTTACTGTGTTGGAGGAAGGAAATATTTGAAAACGATATTGTTGTTACCAGCATTTGCATTGAGAACTCTCTAGGAAGCCAAAAGGATGTAAAATTAAGAAGTATTTTGAAATGTGCTCTGAAGCAGCAAGTAGGTGTCAGCTGCAAAACATGCCTGACTGCAAAAAATAGCATGGTTAAAGTCTTAGACATTACACTACACCTTTTGGACATTGGGTGTTACAGTATATTCCTGACTTTGTTATGCCATTACGAGTGTAGTTCATTCTTTCAGAATGGCCAAATCAGAACCCTCATTTAATTGTACATCTTTTCACATCTTTTTTGCTTTGAACACTTTAACATTACAATTTTACCTTTATCTTGTGTTTATATTTAGATCTCCAGATCATACCAAATTTGTAGGAAGCTTCAAAACAAAGCAAGACTTTATAGATCTGATTGAAGTGATTTATCGTGGAGCAATGCGTGGAAAGCTCATCGTGAGAAGTCCTATTGATCCCAATAACATTCCTAAATATGACCTTCTCTACCAAGGAATTTAATGGGTTGACCTCAGATAAAGAATTGCAAAAATGGCCAATATTCTAGATCCCTTTTTGTCTTCAAGCATTTTTAGCCACCTCTGGCACTGTGGGACAGTTTGAGCATTTATGTTGAAGGATCATATTGGTCTCCTTCTGAAGACAGACATCTTGTCACCTCATACTTCTATCGTAAATAAAGCTACGTGTTGACACACAGAATTAATGCAAGTGGCTATTCTTTGAGTTGCATGCTGACCAGCACCTACAAAACAGGCAGGTTGTATGCATCCTCAGTGACGGCATCTCCCGTGCAACTTTCTTAAGTGAACTAAAGCACCATATATCTATTATTGTCTCTTTAGTGCCATCTTCATTCATATGCAATAACAGTAAACCTAGCTTTATTTAAAAAGCTACGCTTGGTGTCAAGAGCATTCGACTGACTGTGCCTTTCCAATAGAATTTTACAATTTTACCCATCACTGGATAACAAGATGGAAGCTTTTTCAAACTGTATGAGAGATGACTGAAATCTGAAATGAATATAAACACAAAAGGGATGTCGACACACTTTGTTACCCAGTATTACTGTGCAACAGGTCTTTTGACTGAGACGGTAACTGAAGCTGTAAGGCAAGGTTTTGTTGTCCTTCAAAGCTCTTTTGCAGCCATTGAGCGCTCTTAACTCCCACAGGATTAAACTGGAAATTCAGAATAACCATTTTGTTTACATGTGCTTTAAAGGTTATTTGACCACCTGCTTGTATAAATTTCAAACCTTGAGTATGGACATTTAAAAACTGTCTTTCCCACCTGTGTCTAAAATTAAACAGCTGAGAGAAAACAGCAATGTCATTCTTTTGCATCAGTTTGGTAATTGCAGGTTGCTAGAGTATTGTATTTCTATAGCAGCTTATAGCCAGTAATCTCACTGGTTTAGGTGGCTTTAAAATGGAAATTACTTTAGCTCATTGTATCAGTTTGGGGCATATCATCTCTGACTGGAGGAAAGGTAGGAGTGTGTAATTCCCTGAAGTATTGTTCAATTTAGCAGTAAACATTTCAAGGAGGAAGGTGGATGCTCCAGCTCTTGAAAGATTTTTAAATGCTATATAGTATAGAGCAAGGAGGAAATGGATCCTTTATGTGCTTTTTATATTCCAGATTTGTCCTTTTAATAAAAACTATGCACTTAAGGGAGTGTTTTACTGATAGTTTAGTCTGATTATAGAGACATAACTGCAGAATGTTTACTTAAAAAAAAAGGATATAAATGAGGGTTGATATACCTTACATCTTTATTTTGTACAAAATTAAATTTCACAGATAGCTGAAGGGTTGTGGCCTAAAGCTTTCAACAATGCACTTCTTTCCTAATAGTTAACTTGTATTTGTATGTTTCTCAAAAACAAACTAGCTTCAAACTTAGAACTGTAAGTTGCTCCACAGTGAGAGGAAGGCCCTTAGATAACTGAAGGGTGCAGGGGCAATTATAAAAGGAAGAGGCCACTATCCAGAACAAATCAGTATGCCTTTATTTATTGCCTCTCTTCTTTCTTGTGCTGCTTCTGGTTGCAATGGGTGAATGCCTAAAGGCTGTTGTGGTCTTGGCTTTCAGCATGCTCTTCAGGTACTTAAAGATGGCATGTAAGCAGCAGGAGGGTGCTAAATCATACTTTTCTGTTCCAGCAGAGACAGTAGGACTGACTTTTGTGAGAGAAACCACAGCTTTATCTAGAGGCTTACTGTTTGACACCCACTCACGGCAGTATTTCTGTATCCATTCTTGCGTTTGCAGATCGCTTCTAGTCTGGTGCTGTGTGTTGTGCATGGAGTCGATGAATGCCACAGAGTACACTTTATTCATTACCTCCCATTTTCTCTGCACCAGCAGATCAACGAACACCAAGCCACCATAGCCGTGGGCAACGAAGGCCACATTCTTGGCTGCACTCTTTGAAATGAAATGATCCCATACATACATGGTATGTTCCTCGGGGCTGCTGCTGCCCCTCTTGGGAATCCACCAGGTGGACTGCATAGAAGTCAGTGATTCCTCCCTTTCCTTTTCAGTCTTCAGATCAACAAAGTTGTCATTGGAATTCAGTACAATCACTCCGCCGTGGCTCTGAAGGGCCGTTTTGATGAACGGTATTTGTGTTCCATGCACCAGTCCCTCGTTGACAATCGTCCTTCGCCCCCACTGCCCGGCACGGAAAACCCCACGGTCTTGGAGAAGGACAACAAGGCTAGAGGAACTTGTTAGTGCATTCTCACTCATGAAAAAGAAACTTCTTGGTTCATCCCCTGTAGCATCAGTAGGAATATAAACTTTCTGCAGCATGCAGACTCTTTCCAGGAGCTCATAAACATATTGGGTAATCAAATGTCCCAAAATTTGATAGCGTTTATGATTCCGCTGTTGTGCATTCTTGTAATAATTGAACACAAAGGACTCATTTGTATCCAGATGCCTCAGTTCCCCTTTTATATTGAAGTCATACTTCAGTTCCTCTTCAAAGTCTGATCCCTCTATTAGTTTCTTCAAGCTTAGTTCATGCTGCATTTGTAACCACTACAAATTAAGAATACTACCTCAATGTAGTCCTAGACCTCCATGCAACACCTACTTGACGAAAACCTATTGTATCAGAATTTGGATTTAAAAGTGTTTACAAACAAAATACTCAGTGATACAGACTATCTTTTGGCAGTCTGTAGTAAACCAGCTGCTTCTAAAGCCTCTCAGGTTTCCACTGCTGAATTCCAACAGCAGGATATTAATACTCATCTCTCCAGTTATTTGTTCATCCTTGCAAGCACTTGCCACATGTGGAATGGAAATTTTGGCATGGGTGACAGAATAAGCTAGCCACTGTGATTCAGGAACAGGAGAGAAGAAAGTCCCTGCAACAAACTTTCATGAGATTAGATTGAAGTCTGTAGTTTCAGTTTAGGATAATTTTTCAACTTGTATGACTGATCAGCTGATAAGAATTATACCAGGAAGTGGTTTCCATGGAATGGAAAAATGAAGCATATTGTAACCTTCTATTTTCCTAATAACTCTTCAGTCTACTACTGACTGTCACTGGCTGTAGACTGGCAAACACAGGGTAACCTTTGGTGTGATGAGAATCCTACTTTTATAGGATTTTTTTTTTCTAACATCAGAGATTTGCAAGCACTGAATTCCCAGAATTATCAGTGTTTTAAAAAATAATTTATAATCTTATCACAGTAATTTTGTTTTGGGAGATAGTTTATATGAAGTTATGTTTGGCAAATACATTGGTACAAGCTACTATATACGTTTAAATTTTTCTTGCTGAACTAACAGAGGTTTTTAGAATACAGTAAATCACATTCTGACTATGTTTAAGTTCACTATACTGTCTGATAAAGCTGATTACTAGGACAGAAAGTGATTTGAAATTTTTCATGTAAGTGAGTTGAGTTGGAGCCCAACTCCTTTATGGAATGCAAGTTTTCTTGAGTAAGCTACTTAGCATATTGAAATTTTTTTCTTGTACTTCCAAATTAAAAAAAAAAGTTATTTGCTTTTCAATGGAGCAGCAGTGTATACATTTCCCTTTTGAGCAATCTCCAGTGGGTCAGAGATGTTGAGTCATCTCTTCAGGGTCATTCCTGTCTTCTGGTTCTTAGGGAGTAGGCTAGGAAATTCTTTTTTAGTCTCAAGTAATAAATACACATAGAAAAGGGAAAAAAAAAATCAGATTCTATGATATATAAACCATCTGCTGTCTTGCCAGTTTCTTAGAATGAAAACAACAAAGAAGTTACAAGCACATGCATTCATCTATGATTTTTTTCATTCTGCGGGGAGGCATGAAAGACACAAAGGAGATGGGAGGACATGAGTTTGCTATTCTACTGAAATATGAGCAATTCACACAAAAGAGGTTGTATTTAGCAGAGAGGAAGCTGCCCATATTTTTTTCCCCCCATGCAAATACAAGGAAGCAGGAGAAAAACTGAGATGGTTTAAGGAAAGATGTCTGTGGAGAAAGGTAAAGCGTAGAGGAAGCATTCCATAACAGTTAGGAATAGGTAAATGCAGTTTCCTCACAGAGTAGCATGCTGTCCAACACTTCTCTCTGTCCCTTTCTCTCCTCACCCCTAAAAGGCTGGAGACTATAGTTTCCCAACATGCTATGAACAGTAAGTTACTATACTCGTACTTCAACTACTAGCAACAACATGGCTTTCCCAGTTCCAGAAAAAAACAAGGGTACATGATTCCAAATTAAAAACTGTAGATAATGTCGAACATCTACTTCAATATCTATTTACAAAGCATTATGAAAAGTTTCTGAAGATTTCAGGAAGCATAAACAGAAAAATACAGTTTTACTTCAGGCATAGGTATGGCCTCCCTTCCTAAAATTGCCTTCAAGGTGCGAACTGGAAAGTTTTGTAAAAATTTATAGTAGGTTATCACTTAAGAGTTTACTTGAATAGCACCTCAGAATCATATACTTACTGGTCTGGAGTACTGATTTTATTGTAGTAATGCCATTTATAGAATTAAAAAGCAGCAGTTATAGATTGTTCTAGGTGCAGCTGCATAATGCATTTACTTTTTTTTGGTAAATGTACATTCTTAATCAGTGTTGACTGCTGCTTGTGCTTCATTGTCTGTATGTAAATACAGTATTCAAGTATGATTGTTCTGGCAGCATTTACAGTTGTGATTTTGATTTTCTTTAAATTACTGTTGAGGGGAAAAAAATCCCTCTCCCTTCCACTTATTTTGTTTAGATTGTGACATTCTTCAGCTGTATATTCAGCTAGTGTCTGTTACAGCAGCAGCATATTTGAAACATTACTGCAGGATACTGATTATTTTTTATGAGATTTTTCATTTTAAAGGTTTCCTCTATTCCAGTAAAGCCCAACATTACCGTATGCTCTTCCGTAAAATCTGTCATCATCGTAGATGGAAATATTTTTCACGCTGGGATTGTAGACAGTTTCTCTACCTGAAAGAAAAGAAACCCATTTAGTTCAGGTTTGGTTACTTTATGTATTCTGGGATGTATGTATAAGATGTATTAGTTGCTGATAGTTAAGGTTATCTAAAGTGTTTCAGTTCCAAGTCACAAGCTACCACGTTTGTAATTTACACCTGACCATAGGTTAAAGCTAAATGCCTTAGAAATAGAAACTGAACAATTGTCAAAAACTAGTTTAGCACAACTTCCCGTTACTTGATATAAAGGCACTACCAAGAGAACAAAACAGAAAGCTGTACACAAAACTTACACTTCTGAAGCTTCTCCGAAAAGAAAAAGAATAAACCCCAAAATCCAACAAATAAATTTTTGTCTCTACTCGCCTGCGGGAGGATTTCCCAGACCATCAGCAAGAGCCGAAGCGGCAGCTGGGGAGGGGGGTTTATGAGGGCGCTGCCCGCTGATGCCGAGGGCGCCCAGCTGTGCCCGGCACCCGAACCGCCCCCGGGCTGCGGCTGGGGCCGGGCTGCCCCGGTGCGAGACTAACCCGTCTCCCGGGGCGTGACCGGAGCCCAACGGGGGAAACGGGGTGGGCAGGTGCGGCCGAAGCCCGGTTCGGCCGGGCTGTGTGCGGCTGCTGTGCAAACCCCAGCGTTTCCCGCGTTCCTCCCGCAGGTCTCGGCAGTTCTCTCGTTTCCTTCGCGCTTGCCGGTGCTGCCTTTAACTATATTCTATTGCGTTCAAAGATTTTGTCATGGAGACAGGGGGTTTTAAATTTAACAAGGGCTCAGAGAATAACTCTATTCAGAATAGCTGTTGGGACGATATGTGATTAACGTTTGCCGGGCTTGCGAAGGCAGGGTGAGAGGATCAAAGCTGTGATGATGAGGGGAGGAACTGCTGACCCAAACGAGAGGAGAGAATAAACACCTGCAAGGCCGCGGAGACAGGGAGGGCTGCTTGGGCCTCAAGCCAGACAAGCTGGGCAGCATCCTGGTTCTTTGGACTGAGACCAAGAGACCAGGAGGGGAGAAGTTCAGCTCCGATGAAGGCTCATTTACTTCATCCTGTCGACCACCGGACGACCACCAGGGAGCACTACACAGGCGCAGAAGGACTCTTTAGCTCATTATAATACAAAGCGGGGCTGGGCGGGGCTAGGTAATTAATATGAGTGAATAGATTCAGCCTCAGCGCTGAACACATACCTACTTTACAACTTTTTACGAGTTGTGGAGTCTTTCCGCTTCATCATTACTCATCAGTTTGTCAGGTGCAAGGAAATGCGCGTCAGCGCACCTGTGACACTGTCCGCTGCTCCCAGACATTTACTTTTTTTTTTTTTCTTCCCCCTCTTCAGCGGTTCAGTATCGGGCTAAACCCAAGAAAGTTCAAAACCAGAGGGACCGGGGCGAGGCCGGACGGGAGGGAGAGGCGGGCAGTAGGGCTGATATTCAGTCAAGGCGGCGCGCGGTCGGGGAGCGGGACCCCCAGGGGCACGGCTGAGGGGAGCGCGGGCAGCGCCTCAGGGACGGCGCGGGGGAGAGGCCGGAGAGACGGTTACTGCCCTCACGGGGCGGGGCGGCCCTCCCTGCCCGGGCGGAGGCGGTGCCTAGCCCGGAAGTACCCGGGGAAGCTGCGCAAGCGGCGGTGGGGCCTGAGTAAACAGCGACGGTGGGGCCTGAGTAAACAGCGACGGTGGTAGTGGGGAGTGCTGTCGGTGTTGCTCGCTCCCCGCTCTTTAGCCGCTGGAGAGGGGAGTAAAGCCGAGATAAAGCCGGCTGGTAGTGGCCCGCTGGGTCCTGCGCTGTCGGTGTCTCCGCTAGAAGGGCCTGGGCTGTCTTCCCTGGACAGGTACCGTTAACGGGCGAAGCTGGCAGGGGAGAGCGAGCGGGTGGCCGGACACCGGAGGAGGGAGTTGGGGTGGCGGCGTTGGCGTTGCTGCTGCTCCTTTGTGAGGAGGGAGTGTGGAAACGCGGAACTGCTGTCCCTCGGCGCTTGTGTGTGAGAAGCTCGTTCCCTCCCGCTCGGGGGAAGCTGGTGGCTGGGCTAGGAGCGGGGGCTCGGGGGTGCGAGGCCACCCCGCTGTGCCCCGCCTCCTGCCCGGCTGGTGGGGCGGTGACAGCCCGGGCGGGGCCACCCCTGGCTGGTGCCGCTGTTTTTCCCCAGAGCTGTTAGAAGGCCGCCGTTTGTCAGGCTTCTCTCTTTGCAGGCGTCGGGGTAGGCGGTAGTTTGGCTTTTCTTTAGTAGTATGTGCGTGTTGCTGTGCCCCACACCCGGGGGCTGGGGCTGTGAGTTGACAGACTGCCGAGCTGAGTGACCGTACATGAATTTAATCTTCTTGAGAGACTTCAAACTAGTTGTAAGGTTTGAAGGTTTTACGCTGGAGTGGTACAGGGTATTTATAAAGAGAATAAACCCGTATGAATGCTGGAAGCTCTGAAGCAGTGTTCTTCCACTGAGAAAGAAGTTTATCTGTTAACAGGGATCCTCAAATTTTATTTTTTCTTAGAGCTCCTGTAGTGGTACAGGTGTCGTCTGTAATTCCTTTTCGCTTCAAAATCGAAGCCTGCATTCTTTATTAGTTGTGTGCTTGCCGGAGAATGGTGTTAAGAAGTAAATATCTTCACTATAGGTAAATTCTAATGAAAATTTCATTCACAGTTCTCTTCATGCTGACAACCCAGAGCCTTGCCCAAACACTTCTTTCTTGTATTGTGGCTGTCAGTGACTTTTTACCAAGGCCTGTAGTGACAGGACAAGGCACAGTGGTTTTAAACTGAAAGACGGTAGATTTAGGTTGAACATAAGGAAGAAATTTCTTATAGCTGGGGTGGTGAGACACTGAACAAGTAGCCCAGAGAGGCTGTGGGTGCCTCATCATTGGAAGTATTCAAGGTCAGGTTGTCTGGGGCTTTGAGCAATCTCACCTAATGAAAGATGTCCCTGCCCATGGCAGGGGGATTAGACTAGATGATCTTTAAAGGTCCCTTCCAATCCAAACCATTTGATTAATGACTTTTCTTTGTGCTAGCTTGCTAAAAAGTTATTTTCTTGTTCTTGCTTAGTATCTGCTGCTGTGGTTCTGCTTCCATCTGAATAAATAACACATAAATTATTAAGCTGACTTTGTGTCTTTTTTTTCAGTAGAAAAATCATGGAAGGAAGAACATCATCTTCAAGTCGTGTCAGTGTAAGTCTTCCTGCAATTTGCAATGTTTTACTTTGAGGCTGTTGGTATCGTAGGGTGTTCTGATGTATTTGCACAGCCAAATTCATTCTTCAGTGGTCCATCTTTTTCTTTGTTGGTGTCGTGGTTTATAAAGCCACAGGGACAGTTTTTGGTAAACGCCTGGTGGGCTGAGGCAGGGACAGGGAGGGTTTCACTCACCACTTAGGGTCACGGGCAAGAAACTGGTGTGACTTGGAAAGGAGAAAAACAATTGAATTTTATTAACTATTTACAACAAGAAGCAAGATACTGAGAGAGAAACCACGTCTTAAAAAGGCACTTCTCCCCCCACCACTCCCTTCTTCCCAAGGCCCAAAGGCTTTGCTCTGTACTTTCTCCTCCCCAGCGACACAGGGGGGGAGGGAGTGGGGGTGCAGTCAGTCCGCCGCTCCTTCCTCCTCAGGGGAGGGCTCCTCACGGTCTTTCCCGGCTGCAACGTGGGGGACCCTCTCATGGGAGAGTCCTTCTCAAGAACTACTCCGTCCTGAGTCCTTTTCCAAACGGGGCTACAGTCCCCTGACAACTGCCCGGCTCTGGCATGGTCTTCTCCATAGTTCCAGTGTGGGACCCTCCACAGCTGTATCTCCTCATGGGCTGCACCAAAGGACAAACTGTGTGTCACCATGAAATCTTCACCACGCTGCAGGGGAGCGTTCCCTTTCATGTCTCCAACCGAGTGTCTGCATGGCTGTCTCCCTCAAAATCTTGCTCCTCTCTCTGCTGCAGGTCTTTATTGGCTCCCAGGAAAACAAACTCTTGGGCGAGCCATGGTGGAGGCTTGGGCTATGGCAGGGCGGTTCACGGAAGCCGAGCAGGCGGCTGGACGGCCGGACCAGCCCGCCAGAGCTGGGCCCTGCCCAGGGCTGCTCTAATCCCATTGTTCTGTGCCCCCTCTTCAATAAGTCATTCGCAGAGGTGCCAATCGGCTCAGCCCTGGCCTGGGGTGGGTCCACCCTGAAGCTGGGGAAACTTCTAGCAGTTTCTTACAGGGGCTAGATCAGTGGTACTCCTTCCCCCACTCCACTTCCCACCTAACAAATACTTGGAGCAGGGTAGTGGGGGTGAACCCTTAGCAGTCACTTACAGGAGCCACTACTGCAGCCCCTCCCTTGCTGCCAGCAGAGCTGGAGTCCAGGGAAACCTTTAGCAGCTACTTACAGGAGCCTTGACTGTGGCCTCTCCCTGCTACCAGACAAACCCACCACACAAAACCATAACAGTTAGAGCACTCTTTCCTGAGAAACAGTTTATTATGGTAGTAGTCAATAGTAATGTCTGCTGTTGGACACGTATCAATACATGATAGCCTTAACGTTTGATTTCACATAAACAGTGCGTTTTCAAGGATGTGTTAAGACCTAAGCTAACATCTAAAATATTGAGAGTAAAGTACAAGTAAGTAGAATAGATGTATAACTGCGTAATATTTAGTTAACTGCAGAGGTGTGTTCTGAAACTACTTCTGCTGGTGTTTATTTTTTCTAGAATGTTCCTATTAGTAGTAGTTTCTAGCAATGGAAGCACTGGTGAGAACAAACTGTAGGCAAAAGCAACTGCCTTGATCAGGTAAGGTCTGTGCTGTCTAGTGTTCTAGAAATAAGCTGTTTCCAGCATGTTGTTTATGCAATTTCTCTGATACTTGCTTCTACATGTGGGAACCTTCAGTAAAAGTACTGCTGGTTTAGATGAGGAGTTTGCTAAGTGCATGTGCACATGGGTGTGTTGAGTGAGTCACTTTCTATTAGGAAAAAGCTGAGGCAACTGTGAATGTTGCACTTACCATAGGTGCAGACCTCTGCTGGTTACTTCTTGACTTTGTGCTTGTTCTGTAAGGTAATTGTGGGCATTGCAAACCAGCATCTTAATAAGTGCAAGCATTGGTAAGATATTGTACGGTGAGGTGGAATTTTTGTGGATGAACATATCTTGTACTTTTTATCCCTTTTTGTCTGTCCATCTCTCTGTTTTCTGAATCTGACCTTACCTGTTCTTAGTGTCGCCTGTTCTGTTATAACAGAGGTTATCTGAATGTCTGTAACTGTAAATGCATGTTAAAATTTTAGATAAATTCTTAGGAAGCTCATAACAGAAACCACTAGTGAGGCAGCAGGTGGAGTTCTGAAGTAAGAAATTTGTACCTGGTCATTAAGGTGCAGATCAGAAGAATGCATTCTGACTGATGAAATAAGTTTGTAGGCCGCCTATCCAAAAAAACACCAACCCCAAAACCCACGCCAAAATCAAACAATCTGATTGCAGACATTCCTGAATAAGAAGATGTCTATTTCAATCCTTAAATGTTGATTGAAATGTAAGGGAGGTACTTATAATACAAGTTGTTGCCTGTGCGTAACACTTACATCCTTCATAATTTGAGGATTCTGTTATTAAAGGCATATTAATTATTACAGTATTTGACCAGCAAAAGCAGTTTGAGGTACTGTATAGACATTCAGGTCTAATTACTAAAAAACAATAAATCTTTGTTTCAAGGAAGCATAGAGAAGGAATAAGAGCACTCACAATTCAAACTGAACATTGTGGTACAGTATGCTTCATTTATGTCTGAAGAATTACCTGCAGAGCTAATGAATGCAGTTCCTGTTTAATTATTAAGTTGTTAGTGTTGCTGTTCTAGAGTCCTTGCTTGTAATTTCTTGTTACAAAGTAGGGCATCGGTGGGTTGCAAATTAAGTTCATAATACACTTGACAGTAGCCATCATGTGGAGTAGCTTCAGCTTTTTCTTGGCTGAGATAGACTCAGTTGTCTGAAAGCTGAAAATGTTGCATTCCCTCTCTGATATGTTCCAATGTGGTCGTGTTTGTAGTGTAAGGTTTTGCTTTTCAGGATACCTGGAAAACTGACAAAGCTTACACTTTCGTTCTTTCAGTTGGTGTTATTTTAACTGGTTTAATTAGCTGATAGGAAATGTCACCCTCTTTCCTTGTCTTGATGAACTGGTAAGAGGTAAGAGTTTAGTTTTATCATTTTTGTTTTGAATTTCAGTGAATGAACATTATTTCTTACGTATTTTCTCTGAATTGGCCAGTTTCTATGGTTTACTAACTACTTTATCTTTCAATAATAACTTTAAAAATTCTGGTTCTGTTTTTGTGAAGGTTGGCAGTCACAATAGCTGACACCATTTTGAGTACATTATAGTGTATTGATGGTTAATTATCATATGAAGATGTAATTGCTCTTCATCCTGATTTTTTTCTTGAAAGAGCAAACCTGATGTGGTATTCATCTATTTTGTTTTCTCTTTATCATTGTCTAAGCTGAAGTGATTGAACTAGAGTGTAAACAAATCCGAGGGAACTAAGAAAATCATAAGTGCCAGTAGATTGGTTCTCACCTTTTGGGTATATATTTGAAGTTATAAAGTTAATGAAATAGGAAGAGCTTTTTCTTGATTTTTAAGACAGTTCATATGTTAAAACTAGCTTCTCATGTGGTATGGCACATGATTTTTGGATCAAGCATCAGTGAGGAATGTATTTAAATTAAAGTCACAGGATGGTGCTTCCCTTGCAACTTTTTTATTTGGCCTGACGGTTAAGAAAACTTCGTAGATGGCACTACGTCAGCTCATGGCACCGGTAGATAATTTAGTTTTATCATGTGTGTAACATCATCTATTTTCAGTTTCGTATGCCAAAGAAGAAAACAAACGCCAAGTCAGAGGATGTTCAAGTTCAGTCCCTTTTGGCAAGGCTCCCAGGCTCCCACCATTGGGACTACCCTTTAAAAGAGGTAAAGAGAAGTTCTTTGGGGTGTAAAGTGTGTAGGAGAATGTTATATGGGTTTTTGGTTTTGTTTTGGAGGCTGGATTTTTTTTCAATACGGAGTGCTGCCTTGTGACCAATATCTGACCCAGACGGTCTTGGAGAGTGACAAGTGTGTAGGACTGAAATCTGACTGCAAGGATACACAGAGGTGGAAGTCTCAGTGCCATTTAGCCAGCCTAAATCATTAAAAAGCAGAGTTGGTCTTCAGGTGTAGTTTAAAATTATCTTGAAAATCATGAATTAAAAGGCAAATATTTTTTTTTAGTTAATTGTCTCCTGATTCCTGAACTTCTAGGTTATATTCAGGTCACTTACCAAACTTTTTGTTATGATATGGAAATAAGTTTTACATTGAGTTTTCAATTAGTCATTATTGGTACCCAAGAGCTTGAACAGTAAGAGAATATATTAAACACTGCATGACTTTTGACAGAATTTTAGGTGTTAATACAGAAATAACTGATTTCAGTATTAAGACCAAAAGACTGTAACAGTACTTATTTGTCATAAATGACTGTCTTGATCATTGTGGTCACATATGGAAGCAAATACTTGCTTCTATAGATCTGTTCCGAATTCAGTAAGCATTTTTAAAATGCCAAATTTTGGAAACGTATTTTGCTACTCTTGACTCCTTCAGCTCAGCATTGAGAGTTTGTTGCTGGTGTTAGTGCTTTCAGGATCATGGGGCTGGACAAACAGGTTCTTCCCCAGAGGAGTTTTTAAAACCCTAGTGAGGGAAATTAGGAATTTTTTTTGACTTACAGTAGTGGTGTGACCCAGGTCTCTTGGTAGGTCTGGTCATTTGACCATGCTGCAATGTGAACTCACTGTGTGGTTGTGTTCTCTACTGCTAATGCCTTAAGTGAGCAGAGCATCCAATTACAGTCAGGTTTTGAAGTTGGAAGTAATGTCTCCTGTGGTTACAAGCAGCAGCCTCTTAGGCAGAGCCAGACAGCACTTGTATAGAATTCTTCCTGTCTTTTTCTCTGCCTCTATAAAAACAGTGATTATACAAGGTGAATTACAAAATCTTTTTTTATTCCTTATTTCCTGTATATTGTCTGATTTTCCATTTCTTATATTTCTTACCTCTGTCTGTATATTTCAGACTTTTCCATGTGGTAGGGGGCTTCATATGCTTTAAACACTAGCTAGTCTTTATATTCTACTTTAAAAGATTGCTTATGAGGTATCATAATTAAAAGAAGTATTACTGTTTTATCCATACAAAGGTCTGTCGAGGTTGTATTTAGTGTTGCCAGAGTTTGCTTCATTTTGTTTGAGAAATTTTCTGCAGCTTTCAGTGATTTGGGCATATAGGTCTCTAACGTGCTTGAAGGCCAGTGCTGTGATGTGAGCTAGATGATGTTTGAAGGCAGGAGGAGGGGAAGGCACCTTCAAGGCAATTTCTTGCTGACAGCTGTTTTAATAATGAGAGTGTTCTCCATTAGAGTCAGCCCCTGTGGTAGTTGGGATGCACCTTTCAGACTTCACTAAATATAGGCATAAATTTTTCGGATGCCCTTTCACTCCGTGCTTAATCAGAAATGAAGATAAGTTTGTTGTCTTTCAGCCTGACTGTCATAATTCTTAAACATCTATTTGGTTTATATTTACATTAAAAAAAGTGGGAGGAGAGATGAGGATGAGGTAATGGCAGAGGGAGGTAGGTTTATGGAATTGTGGAAATAACTACATGTTTTGGTGGGGCTTCGTTTGTTTAATTTGAAAATGAGAGTGCATTCTGGTAAGGTAAGAGAATTTGGAAAAAAAATAAAGTCTTGCTGTTGTGGGTTTTGCCACCCAAGTACCAAAACTTAAAAGTTATTTTCTTCTCAGAATTTTATATCTTTGGGTGCAATATAATTTGGTTAAATGTGTGGAGTTAAAGAAAGTAGAGGTTATCTTATGTATTTGTGATTGTGTAAAATGGGTCTAATATTTTAAGTTCCTGTTTGGGATAAGCCCTCCTTTTAAATAGGGAAACAATTGAATTGTTCTGTATTCTCAAATTTCTTTAGGAGAAAAAAAGTTCAATTCAAAATCAGTGATACATGAATGCTTTAAGTCAAGCAAATTCATTCTTTGCAAAATTGTTGTACATAGTCTTGTTTGACCAGTTGCATTGCTTCAATGTCTGGCACTGTTCCCTTTTTTAGTGTAATATCCATTATGGCATATTTATGTCTTTTGGAACCTGCCAATTTTATCTGTTTTATTTCAGTGGAAATTCAGGGCCAACAACAGAGAGCCTTCCACAAAAGGAAAAAGGCAAAAGGACTACAGCAGATACAGCTCTAATGATGAGGAATCAGTTGGGTAAGAAGTCATCTCAAAATTCGTTCTACTCTGTTTGTGTATTCAGATTTCATAATCTTTCTTGAAGACGGGTATCTCTGGTCTCTGTGTCATTACTTGTGTCATGCAGAGATGGTTTTCAAGCTGTTAGGTAGCCCACCTTCAGACAGTTGTGTTTCAACTATGAAGCAACTGTAACTCTTTGTTTTAACACAAAACAAGACTGCGATATTGGAATGGGACTCAATACTTACTAGAGGAATTACTGCTTGTTTACCTGCTTGGAGTCCTGAAACATGTTCATTACTCTCTAAATGTAAATTATCATTCTAACCCTAGATATTTTAGATATTTTAAAGTTTCCCATATTATCTTTTGCTTATCACTTTTTTCTCTGTAGTCTGCAATCATTAAGCTGGCTTTATCAACTCTTAAAAGCAACAAAAAACCCCAAGCAATATGATGATTAGTAGGGGGAGGCACTAAAAAAATTAGAAGGGTTTTGCCTCTGTGTTAAGATGCCTGAGTGAGTAAATAAGACTGGTGATGTGCTGCTTCTTTATGCACTGTTGCCAAGAACAAGTACTTGGCTTCTTTGAGATGGTAGCAAATTACTTAAAATCATCTGTGAAGCTATCAGCTAGATAATTGTTTATCCAACAAAATTTTGAATCTAAGTGCCATAGTTGACAAATGAAAATGTAGAATTAGATTCATTAACAGCAGCTAGGATGCATGATGACTTCATGATGAAATTAATTATATTTATCTGAGTGAAGCAATTGTTATTCCAAAAATCATTCCAGTGGGGCAGGGCATGCATACAATAGGCATTCCCTGCCCCACTTCCTGACTAGTACTTAACTTGATGATAAGGTTTTTGTGTTTAGGTTGATGGTTGTTTTTTTTTTTTTTGGGAGAGGCTGTTAAAGTGCACAGGTAATGAAAATGCTTAAGAAGAGCAGGAGCTTTTGACACTGCTGAATTGGCATTTTTGTCACCTATGAATTTTTGTCATTTAGCCTGGTCTTTGTATTCAGAATGCTTCAAACTGTTGCAGGGAGGAGCTGAACTTAAAAAAGACTCTGAATTTTTTTGTATGCCTCTGAGGAGGCATACATGTCAGTTTACATGTAGTTGCCTTGAAATGCTTCTCTCAGTAACTTTGAATTTAGCAGAATTTAAAAGCTATGTTAATTGCAGTTTCCTGAGTTTTATTTATACTGTGAAATGATTGATACCTGATGTCAGTCTCTAAAGGTCTTTAATAAACTTTGAGCTGACTTTTCAATGTTGAGGAGCTTTTAGAAAAAGGTACCTTTGGATCTGTTACATATGGTAATTTTCTGTTGCATATGTTAATTTTGTTGTGCAAGAAACTTTCAGATAGCATTTGTAGGTGTTCCATATTTTTTACCAGAATTCCTACCAGCACATTAATAAGAAATTATTTAGACTGTAAAGAGACAGTAAATAAATATTCAGATATTAAACTTGTGCATTTTTCACTTCCTCAGAAGAAGATGTGTCTAGAGACTAGCTGGAAGTTCTCTGCAAAATAAACCTCGTCTACTGTCTGCAATAAATCTTGTTCTATGTATTCCATTTGGGTACCCAGTGTTTCTAAGTCAGTCAAAATCAACACGCTGCCTTCATTGCATAATAAGTAGAACACACAGGTTCTAAAGAGGTGGTGTTTGTTGAGCAAGAGTCTGAGAACTGACAAAACTTGGAAGAGGGAAGTGTGAAGTGATGTGCTGAGAATCTTTCTAATGCAAAAGTTTCTCTCTTCCTTCTTCCCAGTGAAGAATTTTGTATTGAAGGAAATAAGTCTTAATGATGAACTCCTATTAGCTCCTGATGTTTTAGAACCAGTTGTGTTTATTGGTAGGAGCTAATCTCAAATATTTTGGGAAGCATGTTTCATCTAAAGTGTTGTGTAAGCATTGTTATTGCCCATTAATTTTAGTCAGGACAAAGTGTATTTTTTGGCACAACTTCACCTTCATTTGTATTTTTAACTGGAGTTCTGAATTACAAAATTTGGTAGTTCATTGCTTCTGTCAGTTCTTCTGTGATGTGAGATGGTGGGAGCTGGAAGCAGCAACCACAGCTCCTCTCACTTGAACCCATCTTCTCATGGCCCTGTGAAAGGTCACTGTCAGTGATTTGTTCGTGATCCCAGACGGGGCTCTCAGGGCAGCTTATTTCCCTAGCCCTTCTTGTGTAGGGCCTCTTACATGTTCCTGTGATTGTGTCACAAAACAGATTAGGACTGTCGTGAAATATGTACAGATCAATCTATTAGTGTCATTGCAGAAATCTAGGTACAGTGTTCATATAACTGATCAATTAATGTTTTGTATCCCACTTATGAAGCTTTGTCGAAGTGGATAACGCTATTTCCAGGGTAGGTATCGCCACCTGGCAATAGAGCTTAGAGACATCCACTTACTTCATTTGTATTACTCCTGCATTCTCCCAAGTGGGAAATAAAAGCAAACTAAAACCAAAATAGAATGCTGTTTTGAAATTCAGGCTTCTCATCCTGGTCTGTCAAGTTTTCTTTAGGGGGGGAGAGTGGGAGGCGTACTTAAATAAGATGTGTGTGATTGTTTCAGCTCCGTGTTTTAAATATTAATTGAAATACATGTCATAGCTGAATCAAGTACTGACCCTGCAGCAGTCAGGTTTTTGTGATAATCATTCCCATACTGGTTCCCCTTGCCCTGACAAGTGCATTTTGGCAGTAATAACTTCCAGGTGCAGCAAAGCAGGTAGGTTAGTAGGGGCATTCACATTTGCTGTTAAAACATTGACTTTTACCAGTTGATGAAAGGTTAGGGAGAAGGAGCAGAGTCTTTCTTCTCAACAGGATGTAGTCAGTGAATGTGGCACTTGGAGTTTCCCGTTAATGATGGTGCATCACATTATTCCTGTGGACTCCAAAAGGCCGAGGACCTCCTGAGCTGTGCACATGCTGCAGAAGCTCAGGTAGATGAATACATATCATATCATGTCTGTTGGTGCCTTTATTCTGTAAACCCAGGACAGGTGTTCAGCTTTTATGGGACCTGATGGGGTGACCCTTGCATGGTATGTGGCATCCCACTGTCAAAATATTTGTTTCACAAAACTTGGGTTTACTAGTAGAAGAATGTAGGTGTGAAGGTGGTGGTATAGACAATTAATAATAATTTACTCCAAAAGGAGTTTATAGCCTCCAGATCTCATTTTAGTCATACCCTCTAATACAAATTAAAAAAAAAAAAAAGAGTTAGTGGTTACAACACTGATGTATACACAAATATAATAATTGAGAAAGTAACTGAATTTAGCAGCTCTGACAACTCACTGAAGTAGAGCTCAAATGTTTTTTCCAAAGGGGTACAAGCAATTAATAGCTTTTGGTCCTGCACTTTGTAAGGTAGGATAATCCCTTTTTGCCTGTGAAAAGTGATTTGACAATTGCCAGGAGCAGCTAACGGCGTTTTTTGTAGTAGGTATTTTTTTTTGTCTGTTCCATCCTTACATGTCTAAGAATGTTTTCATTATGTGTTTTTTTTTTCTCTTTTGTGGGGGTAGAGGAGAGGGGTGCTTGCCTTACAAACAAAAATAAGTGCCTTTGGTTTTCCTTCACCAAGATGCCTCCAGTCTTACTGTTGTGCAGGTTATGTGCTGTATCTGCTGGTGGGACTTGCTTTTAATGTATATGTTGCTTGCTTTTTTTCCCCCTGCTTGACATTATGTTTGTCTTTTTAAATGTCTTTTACATGACTTGCTCACTTTGTTCTGTGGACAATTTAACAGGTAATTTGGGGATCTGTGTCCCAGCCATTGTTTACAGATGTACAGGCTGTCTTAAGTGTAGATGTTTTTCCTGAATCTATTTTACACCCAGTCTTAATGACATAATTTTTTCAAGAAATGTGGCCAGATGTCATTCCTCCTTTGGAAAGGAAAGCCATTGAAAGCTCTGAAGCCACTCTACAGCTCTTAAGATCAGGTTGTAACCAGCTGTTCTATTAAGGTCTTTGATCAAAAACTGGTGCCACATAAGAAGTGATGCCTTAGTCTGGCACTGACATCTTTAAGTATAGCCGAATGTATAGTTTTCTTGTTTGTTAAAGATTCCTCTGCTTTGCACAGGTTTCCAGTACAAAGCCAGTTGCACGAGTGTGTGTGTGCTTTGAGTTGTAAGATCATGTTTGCAAAGATACTTGCTTAAAATGCGTGAACCCAATTTAAATCGAGTGAGTTAGAAACATTACAAATTCTGTACCTAATAACAATCGGGAAATGAAATTACGGAGTGTCCTGGAGCCTGTCAAGGTCTAGACTGACATGAATGTAAGCAAAGGATGTCAGACCTGAGTTTACAAGCTGGCCAACAAATTACAGGTAATGAGATCCAGTTTCACTGGAAATTGTGCTTCTGACTCCTTTACCTCCTGCTGTGGGCTTTCTCTGTCATGATGGTATTGTTAAAGACCTTAAAGGCTAGAATCTTTTCCATGATCTTTACAAGTCCTGATAATGCAATTAAAATAAAGACTCTGTGACTGTGTATGTTCCCACTGGACTAATTACCTTGTAAGTTCAGGCTAAATTTAGTAAAATTTAATTATAGTATCTTCTGTTTGACAAACAGAAAGGAAAACAAAACCCAATCTGGTGTTTCTACAAGGTTGAACAATGAAAACTGAAATAATTTAGTTCTGGAAATAATAACCATTAAGCTTGACATGATTCTAGTTAGGAGAATTGAAGTGTTCCGTGGAGAATAGCACATTTATGTTGTCTCATGGTGCTCTACAGTAATGATTTTAAAACATTTTTTTTTTTTTAAGGAGAGACAATTTCATATTGCTAGGACCCACTTCTGCAACTGTTTTGTATTTGGAGGAAAAATGCCATTTAGATACTTGTTTGATTAGTAATTTCAAATTCCGCTAGAGGAAGAGGGGAAATATCTCTTAGTCTTTTGTTGCTTCATCTCTTCTGGCATCCCAAAAGATGAAATATCTTACTATACAGTTATTTTGTAATGGGACCTCTAAAGTAATTTGGGTCTTCCTTATCTTTAAGGAGGAAATTAAAGCACAAGATTAAGTGTCAAGTTTCATAAGATTAATTTGCGTGAGTTACTTCATGACTTTTTCCTTGAGATTGCCTTTAACTGCTGTAGTAGTTTTAAATTTTCTGAACAGTCTAATAGGTTCTTGTGTATCTGAATTTTGAATTTTTATCACATTTCTTAAATGTATATATTCTTTATTTCCTTACATATTGCTTATATATTCCTTATAATATACCTTACAGTTGGACAAACAGCAAATGATGTATAAATCTGGTTACTGTAAGCTCTTCTGCCATATTAAACTATGGCTAATATATCAACTCTGAACATTTGAGAAGACCAGAAAAAAGCCAGAACTTCTGACTTAGCAGGGACTTCTGCAGAAAATAACTCTCTTGCTTCCTTCGCTAAATTGAGAACACTTTGCAGTCTTGGTATATGCTCACTAGGCTGCTATAGTTGGGCACCACCACCTAAGACATCAGTTACTAAACTGTCTCTCATGACCTGTATTTTCTTTCTAAGCTTTGCAGTAGTTAAAGTGTATCTTTAAATGAAACTCCAGCCTCTGCATCCTTGGAATGTAGAACAAACCTTTTGTAGGTCTACATTATTCTAAGCACATGCTGAGACTCTGTAACAGGCTCTTAAAAACAGCAGTTCTTTGTCCTAGTAGTCACAGATTATACACAGGTCTAGGTAAAAGAACAAATGTGTACCTGCCGTTTCCTGACCCCGCCTAAAACATTCTAGAGCACTTACATGGTTTAGGTCAGTCTTGTAATGAGATTGTCTTTGTACATATGACTTCTCGTTGCCTTCACAGAGTCAATCTCTCACTTCAGAAACCCTGGATTTTCTCTAACAGCTAATTAGGAACCATCCCTTACATAACACTTTTTCTCCTCTGCCCAGATTCTTGCCATCAAAGTGCCTTAACTTAGGGTTTTTTTTTTTTAATCCATCAGCACTTTTGAGACAAAGCTTTAGCTCTTCACCAATTAGTTTTTCTTTGGGAAACTTCTAAGAGAAGCCTGGAGAGTGGAGGAAACTGCCTTCACTTGAGCTTATGTTACTTAGCTTTGAATGGGAACCATTTAAGTTTATTGTCCATTGTCTAGATAGCGAACTCCAAGGTGTGGTGTGTGCAAGACAATCCATTGGGGTGCAGGAAGGAAATATTTTTGTACAATTAATAAATAAAATATTTCCTCTTCATTGTATCCTTTTAAATTTCTGTTTCTGTATTTTATAATGTACATAATATTAGTACATTAGTACATCTATATAAATTATAATTAAATAAACACGTTGAAGGTGCATGTTCAAAATACTTCTACTGATGGGGTGCATGATCAAAAAAAGTTTGGAGACTACTGGTCTAGGAAATGTATGGCAGAACTCTTAAGAGAAAGCAGCTCATGGCAATGCATTATGGCATTCAGTGATGCAGAGATCTCGTAAGACTGACCAGTGTTCATACTTGTATGCAGGTTCTCTAAGCTGTGTGTAGGAACCTTACTGTCCTCAAGTTCAATGAGGGCTCCTGTGTCTTGTTAATATAGTCAGTAAACAGGGAAAAGAACTCTCAACATGAAGCAACTACTGAAGGAGCAAAATATAAGGATTATGTGAAACGTCTTCCCCAAGTTCAATGTATTTCACTAGCATGGCAATTCTTTTTTTTAGGTTCAAGTATTATCTCTTCTTTAGCATTTTTCATACCATACCTGTATTTGTTTACCACTAGGTACCATGTAACCATGCTGTTGAGCTGAATACAGCATGTCAGGGGAACAGCTATAATTTCCTAAAAATTGTTTGCACAGTTGTCAATCCACTGAGGAATAGCAGCCATTTTCTTAAGAAATGTCGCTGTTGCATGCATGTAACAGCTATGTGAGGAGTAAAATGTTTTCTGCAGCTATAAAAGAAGGATTCTTGCTCTACGATGTGAACAATTTAGTTTGCTATGCAAGACATGCAATAGAAAAAAGCAATTCTTGCCTCAGTAATCTTTTAAAACCAACAAATGAGCCTGAACTTCAGTGTCCTCTTAGGACCAGCCCTGGGAAGGCAAGTCCAATTCTCATCTGTTTGAAAATAAAGTAAATCCTGACAAATCATCTATGATGTATAATGCTTATCAGCTCATAAGGAAACTGTGGAAGTTACTGACCATGCTGCAGAATTAATTCTTTATGTGAAGACTTCAGTACCAATCTAGCAGAATCAGCAAAGTACAGATACCTGTTTAAAGAACTTCAATAGGGAGTTTTTACTAACTTTGTAATTCATAATTGTATTGTATGTCATTTCCTAAGTGAGAACTGAGAGATTGTACTAGCTTCTCTTTTTTCAGCAAGATCATAATCTAATCTGTGATACAAGAACCAATAATATTAATGGTTCTAAAATAAAATGCCACAATAGGAGTGCTTGTTTTCATATCCTACACATGCTCAGGTGTATGCTTTCAGAATAGTTTGTAAGACCATAGTGACACCACTTTGGACATTTTGCAATAAAAAGATGCACCAAAATTTCCGTGCTTCTGCATTGAAAGTTTGCTTATTCAGAATCACAGATGGATGTGTTAGTCATTGATGCTGGAAGAAGGAACCTTGAAAGGCTGTCCTGATCAAGAGATGTTGGTGATTCCTTTTCTTCAAAGAGAACTCCTTTGTAAATTGTCAGGGAAGTGAACTTAATTCTACTGAAAGTATAGGGTGCGATGCAGAAACAGTAAACTGATAGAAAAGCTTTGTTGAATTCGTGTGACTTAAGAATTTCTCAGCACCCTATTATTGATTTATTATTATATGTATGGCAGGCAACCAAAAGTTATCTTGACGAATGTCTTGAGGACGAAAATAGGAAGAAAATACACACAGGTGCTACCTAAAGCTGGTGCTAACTTTTCTGATGCTGGCAAGCTGCAGTCAGATCAACCACCCTCATCGTCTGCTGCCAGCCTAAAGATATGGCAAATTTTAAACCCTACTCTCCAAAGCCTTTTTCTGTCGAAAAGGTATGTTGTCTTCACCTCATGTCACTACACCAAATATTATTTGTTGTACCACATCTGTCTTGTTCATTAAATACATTCTCATTTTCGTGTTATCTAACTTGACTGAATTTCCTTGTACCTGGTTCCTCTTCATAATCAGTGAGAGAGATGGCGCCAGGCACCCTGTGGTAGGTTTTCTGATCAGCTGGCTTCTAGATGGTCCTGTACTGACAAGAGTAATTAATTCTATTCAGCCATTGGACTCTCAAAATGTTTGGTTTTTTTTCTTGTGAAAATAAGAGTACACTTGCATTTAACTGCCCTATTTTCTCAGAGAAGGCATCAAGGTGTATTTTCACTGTTACCATTTCAGACTACTCATGAAAATAGAACTGGCCAAAGGGTCAGAAGAAAAGCGTATCTAGTCCAGTATCTTCCTCACCCACCCCCAGCAGTGATCAATTGCAGATACCCAGGGAAAAGTATGGCTGGAATGAATGCTTTTTTTCACTGAGTTTTCTCTCTGAGCTGCTGATGATAAACAGGTTAGGGACTTCCTTTATCTGGATTACAGTGTTCTCCTCTATTAGACTTTTCCTCTCAATCATATCCTCATTGCTTGTCACCTCTGTGCCTCTGCAACATCTTGTCTGTAAGGTACTCTCCTGATTAAAAGCAAATATACATCTCAGTACAAGAGAAGATCTGAGTGCTCCCCAGACATCATGCAGTCTGTCCTGATTTGTGCTTTGTGGATGAATACAGACAACAGAATTATGCAGTTGATACCCAAGAGACAATGTTGTTCATAACAGATTCAAAAAAGGTCCCAACGTTACATCCTAACACAAAATAAATTGCAGTGGAAGTGGTAGGATTTACATCTCAGTTTGAGAAGCAAAGTGGGTAAATCAAGGGCTATACAACAAGCTGGCTGCAGTGGCGTTGTATGAAATAAGTTGTGCTGCTCTTGCACATCTGTGCTCAAGTGGGCAGTTGCATCTTCGTATTTCTGTTTAACTTATTTTTGATACTTGTCTCTTCTAACACTTGCAGATGTTTTTCTGAGCCTTGCTATTGCTATTATGTAGAATGCTACCTGGAAGTTGAGGAGGGGAACAAAATCTAATGCTGCCTTTCTATGTGTGTGCTACTTTTCTAGCTGTTGACTAAGTGCTTGAAAAAATTCAGTCTGTTTTGCTGGAGGCTTCTTGTTCACAGGAAAATCAAGATTGTTTGCTCCATAGTTCTGAGAAAGGTGTACAGATACTGTATGAAAGCTATTTATAGATGAACGTTTACTGTTTTTTAAATACTTAGATGATGTGTTAGAGGCAATGTTGTGTGAATTGTATCTTTCTAAGATGAAATTATATGACTAGTATTTCTTACCCTAGTCTTTTGTTGCCTTTTTGTGTTTATGTGCTTACCTTGGGTTTTAAGTTCCTTGGTGGGATTTTGTTTTGTCTCAAAGGGACTGAAAGTAATGATGTTTGATTATCAAGCCTCTAAGATACACAAATTTAACAAGAAGTTTCTTTCTTTAGATTTCAGTGTAGTATTTATGATTTACTGTTATATATGTGGCAGGCAACCCAAAGTTATCTTGACGAATGTCTTGAGGACGAAAATTGGAAGAAAATACGTAGACAGCCACGTAATAATTGATGCAGATTTATCTGATGCTGACAAATTACAATCGGGTCAACTACCCTCGTCATCTGTTGCCAACCTACAGACATATCAAATATTAAGTTCTACTCATGAAAGTTCTTTTCTGTCTGAAAGGTATGTTACTCAACTGCTGATTTTACCAGTTTTCCTGAAATGACATAACTTCACAATGGAAAAGAATTTCCCTGAAAATTTTTGTTATACTCTCGTCTTGAAGCAGGAGATCAATTTCCTGAGTGCAAACAAACATGCTGCTCCATTGAGCCATTTTAACATTGCATTTTGATTTGCTGTACCTGATGTTAGTAGGCTACTTTTCTTTCACAGAAGGAATTTCCATTTGCCATAGATCAGTGTTTTGGTTTGTGAAGATGGCCAAGTAATTCAAACACATTTAAGTTGGTTTTGTGTCCAGAACCAAAATCTTTCTTTCCTGTTGCTGTTAGTATGTTCTAGCATGATTTCAAGTAAATTCTTTTGCAAAATTTCTCCAAATTCCTCTCTGTGATAGAACGTTTCTTTTCATGTTAATCCACTAGTGTTTTCGATCCCAGCGGAGTGCCATTGTTTAAGGGTTGTGTGTGTGTCCTCTCATTGCTTAACATCTACTTTTTTCTTCCTGTGTTTGGGTTGACTGAGCATTATAGAAATACTTGACATATAAAATTAGCAGAAATCAGATATTAGAATTATATACATTTTTTCATTTATGATGGCAGTTAAATTCAGAGTAAGCTGTTTCCTCTTATGGCCACCTCTTTTCTCAACAGCAAAGTATCCACAGGAACAATTAGTAAAAAAATTGGGGGAAGAGAATAAAAAGAGGAAGGAAGAGAAGAATAATTTGTGAGGGCAGGAATAATCACCAGTTCCCAGGTTAAAGAAATCTTAAAAATTATTGAGAAAAATAAGTCTTATTCCTCATTCTGATACATTAACATCTTATACAGCCTAAATTATTAAGAATTACTTTCTGGTTTTCTGTTTTTCTGTTGGTGCTGAAAAAACTACAGTTTGAATGAGGGATTTAGAACAGTTTATTAGACTGTCTTATTTTAGAAGTATTACATTTGTTGCTAATAAATATTTTTCCATAACTTTAGGCTGACTAAAGTGTGGGGAGTTTGTTTGGTTTGTTGGGTTGGGGTTTTTTGTTTGTTTTACTACAAAAACTTTAAGATCTATAATTTTTAGTATCTAGTTTTTTTCACTTGGTATTGTTTTGGATCATGGGAGGTAGTTGGGTTCATAGAGAGGAAGACATGAACTCTTGTGTGTAACTCTAAATCTGAGGAAACATCTTGCATAGTTTTTCAGGCTCATATCTGAAGGGTGACTGTTGAGTTTTATGTTAAGCACAAGAATGGTTTGAACTAGTCAGTTTCGTTAGTAGTTGGTGTACTCAACTTGCTTTAGATTTGGAGTGGCTTATTGGTTGAAGGATTAGTATTCCACTCCTGTGATATGCTTTTCTAATGTATTAAGTAAAAAGCTCGTTATTAGCACGAACCTACATTAGGAGGATTTTCCACCCCTCCCCAGTGACCAGCAGGTTAGTGCAAGTTGTAATAGATATCACATGAGAAATGGAAAATTTAGGAATTATTTCAACAAAGACATGGCTGGTCACCTCTCTGTAACTAAAGTCTGTGAATAAGATAGACTTGGCACTGATTCTTTTGGGGTCCCTTCTTTCAGAGGAGAGTAAAAGCTCCTCCCTTATAATGGTTATGCATATATATGCATGTAGCCATATAGAGATTCTTTTGTATTGTCAGGGCAGCTAGAATGCACGCTCTGTTTTACTGAAAATTGTGCCAGTTTTGTACAATAAAAATTTCAGATTAAGTCAAAGAATTGTGTGTGAGAAGAACAGGATGGTAATAAGTTAACTTTCTTTATCAGCTAGGACTTGCTGCAGGTTCCCTGTTTCCTTTCTTGCTTTTGGTATTACAGAATTGGTGGATTTTTGCATTGCTTGTTCACTGCAACCCAGCGTGAAATGCATTTGCTTAAGTCACCACTGACCTATCAGTATAACTAGCGAATTTGAGGTAGGTTTTAAACGCAAAGAAACTTGGGGTTTTAAAGTGTTTCTTGCTTGTTTCTTGTGGCTGTTGAGAACACTTCAGTGTACACTGTCATAGCTTCTTAGGTTATGCATATATCTGTTAAGTGGTGTGTTTTAAATGAGTTATCAGTGAAGACTGGAAATGAAAATAAAATGTGCAGAATTGGTGTACCGAGTAAATATGTTTAGGGAAGTCTCTGAGCTGAAACATTCCTATTGACATGTTTCCTATTGTTGAAAAGCCTGAATTGTGATGTTGATGTGAAAAAAATGCTAAAAAACACTTAGTGGTTTTGTATGGTCTTTTAAAGCAGTCAGATGTATATAGCTGTTATACATACAAATATTTGAGAGAGAGATGTGGGTTCCACACTCAAGTTTTCTGTAGTGAGGTTATTCCAGGACTAGAGCTGCTCAATCTATGGAAGACTCTGTCTTGTTCAATATACAAACACTTTTTTGTGTATGGTCTAATTCATTATTCTTAGTGAATGGAAAGATATTCAGTAATTTCTCCATGGTGCTTATATACTGTCCATCACTGCAGTATCAGAGCACTCTGGAAATCTTTATTTGTCTTTACAGTCTTCCCAAAGAGCAACAATACTCCAATCTACAGATATGGCACTGAAGAATAGGCATCTGACAGTTTTGGCTATCTAGTTAGAGATGTTTTTTACAGGTCCAGGCTCAGCTCTCGGTGATTTCAGTCATTATTATATTCACTTAGCTCTTCGCAAATTGGAAACTGAAACATTCTGAGTTAGGCACATTATAAAACAATGACAACAAAATCACTTTTGATTAAGTGAGGTGACAAAAGGAGGAATGGAACAGATTTTCCAGAACAGCATTAAATTGTGTTATCTGTGAAATCTTCTTGATTTTCTTTTTTTGTTTTCCAACTCTCACAGAAAATGAAGCAGAGTTCATGAAGGTTAGTTTCTTTTATCTTGTAACCCTGATAAATTTTCAGAAGAGAAGTCTTGTGTACTGAATGTAATTAAGTTCCTATGAGAAATAACTAAATGCATACACTAGAGACTAAAATACAGTTATGTAGACTTTTGTCAGCTGTAACTAGCCTCCAGGGAAGTTGAGATCAGACCTCAAATGTGAGGATGTCATACTGGTTAGTCTGTCAGTACCTCCTGAATAGATTCTCCTATTTATAAAAAAGCTAATAAAATAAAACCCCCCAACTGATAACTTTATTCCATGTCCTTCTTTTTAGAATGAAACCACAAACTCAGCTGAACACCTGTAGGTTGCGTAGTTTCTCATACTGTAATTGTTTTCTGTTTCTATTCTGTCTCTTCCTCATTCACATGTCCTGTCACCCCCACTTCCTTCAAAGTTATTGTTTCAAGCCCTTTTGAGCAGGAATTCCTATTTCAAATCTTTTCTCGTTGCAGGAACTTACTCAGTGGATTCTATTAGCAGTTCTAGATCTAAATCAAAAATATACTACATTGCCTCATTCCTGCTACATTCATGACAAAGGCAAGGATACACTCAGCTGACTGTTCTCTCTTTTTTTTTCTTGTTACGTGTTCTTGTTGCAGTCATGCTTTGCAACAAAATACTATTTCAGTGCCTGATGTCAAGCGTGTCGTTTTCATTCTGTGTGTCTTTTAGAAGCATCCTTTTCATTAATAATGTCAGAATATCTGTGTATTTCGATAATGGGAACTGAATTCATTTGTGTTTCATTTGCCAAGCTCCCCATGCTTATGAGAGAGGCAGAAGTTTGTGGTCTAACCAACTCTTGTTTCTGTTGGAATTTTTATTCAGTATTGTTTCAAAATTAAAGATAAATCATAATTAATATTCTCTACAGGTCTGAGGATTGCCTGAGAAAGACAGATGATTTGTGTAAATTGACCAAGGCTTCTAAGGAACCAGAAAAAAAAAAGGTCTTCAATTTTAGAAGACGGGAGCTGCAGAAGAAAGGTTTGTAGTGACCACTAATCCGGCATCTAAATACGGATTTTGGAGAGTGCTGGGAAATTTTCTTTTTTTTAATCTAGTATTATCAGGAGAGCACAGAAGCAAATTAGGCATTGCATGCAGTATATGTGTTTCTTCAAAATGTATTTTTTTACAGATAGGGTAAAATATATCAAATAGCTGTTTTTAAATAGGAATAAAGCTATGGTGAATCAGATCTGTGTGGAAAAAGGAAACTGAGAGAAGCATTACTGCACCATTGTGATCCTGATTTTATAAAAAGTCTTTTATACTCAAGAATGTAATACATTAAGAAAGCTCAAATGATTTGTGAACCCTGCTAAAATGTTTATATTCTGTGACAATATTTGTATTTACTGCTGAAAATTGATGAGCTCTATGCTGAGTCTCCAGGGAGAATGTACTCTCTTTTTAATACTGGCTAGTAATATTTGCAGATTAGAACAGGAAATGGAGAATATTGCATCTAGCGGCACATAAAAGAAAGACTGTGGAGTACGGAGTGCTAATTCTTACTTGGAAGGAAGCTATGAATTTGGTTATACCCTTATCTTAACTAATTGTGCAAAAATAATCTTTCCTTAATTATTTTAGGGAATATATTCTGGCAGCTACACATAATAAAAAAAGGAAAGAACTATTGTGGATATGAAGAAGTACAAAGGTTTTTAAGGATAACCCATGAAATAACTTTTTTTTTTTTTTCCCCCGGACACAGAAAATAAGAACTATGATGAACTGGAAAAGAAGAGCAGAAACGTGAACAGCACCACTCTTAGTCAGAAGGAATCACACTCTCTTGAGTCTCAGAAAAGGAAAAGAAGATCTAGTGGCCTTATTTCTGATGATTGTAATGCACACATTGAAGAAAAGTCACTTCTGCTGTCTGTAAGTTGCCCTTAATTGTAATGTGTGTGTTTGTGTACAAACATGTATGTGCACTTCAGTAGCAGCATTAGAAACATCCAAAATAAAAGAATTCTACTAATAAGTAGGGTATCTGGGGATACTGTTATACCTGCTGAAGAAAAGTAGTTCAGTGGTGCCTCAAGAAGAGTGAATATTTGTGCTTCTGTCCACAACATCAGAATATGCCTGTTGTAGCAGAAAAGTTATGAGAAGTGAATGACAGTGTTTCCTTTGGACGGGAGCATGGAGTAAAGCAGTTTCAGAAATAAGGAATCTAGCTGTTAAGTGAAGTTTCTTTCATAGATTGTATAGCACTCATTAGGGACTTCAGTAAAGACTAAGGGAATCAGTCAAGTACAAACTGTGCTTTGTAATCAAGCATTTATGTACAATAAAGGCATCTCTGTAACCTGATTAAAACCCCACAAAAGTAGGTAGTTGCCAAGTCTTGTTCACCCACTTGACGAAGCCACACATTTGCAAAGTAGTGAATATCAGTGGTGCTGGTCTTTCAGTGTCAGACAGTGAGAGCGTTGCTAAAAAATCAGAAATAGTTTCTTGTTCAGTTTGAGTGGAGGTCATAGTAGACTTTTAAAAGGTTGTCCCTCATGCCACTATCTAATAACCTTTGGAATACGAGGAGGGAGAAATTACCCTGACCTGAGCAATAAATGCAGTTGCATTAAGCTGTAATTATTTTGTCTAGCACATAGCTAAGTCTCAAGTGATCACTGATCTGAACCATCATAGAAATGTTAAGGAATAACATTTGTGTGCAGAGATAGGTTTAGGAAAGCCAAGGCACAGATGGAGCTGAACTTGGCAAGGGATGTGAAAGATAACAAGAAGGGATTCTACAGGTACTTAGGCAGGAGGAGACAGGCCAAGGAGAGTGTTCCCCCTCTGATGAAAGGTAATAGGGAGCTGGCTTCTTTAGACATAGAAAAAGCTGAGGTACTTAATGAGTGCTTTGCCTCAGTCTTCACCGGTGGTCAGGCTTCTCGTATCTGCCAGGACCCTGAGCCTCTAGGTGAGGGTGTGGGGAGTGGTTTCTGTCCCACTGTAACGGTGGAATGAGTCCGAGTCCTCCTCATGAAATTGAACGTGTATAAGTCCATGGAACCAGATGATATCCATCCTAGGGTTCTGAAAGAGATGGCTGATGTAGTTGCTGAGCCGCTCTCCATCATATTTGAAAAATCCTGGCTGTCTGGGGAGGTCCCCAAAGACTGGAAAAAGGGAAATATTACTCCCATTTTTAAGAAAGGGAGAAAAGAAGACCCGGGCAACTACAGGCCGGTGAACCTCGCCTCTGTGCTTGGGAAGATCATGGAACAGATCCTCCCAGAAGCTATGCTAAGGCACATACGAGACAAAGAGGTGATTCGAGACAACCAGCATGGCTTCACCAAGGGCAGATCTTGCCTGACCAATCTGGTGGCCTTCTATGATGGAGTGATGTCTTCGGTGGACGGGGGAAGGGCGATGGATGTCATCTACCTGGACTTCTGCAAAGCCTTTGACATGGTCCTTCACCACATCCTTCTCTCTAAATGGGGGAGGTGTGGATTTGAAGGATGGACTGTACGATGGATTAGGAATTGGCTGGCTGGACGCAGCCAAAGGGTTATGATTAATGGTTCTGTGTCAGGGTGGAGGCCAGTCACGAGCGGTGTCCCTCAGGGGTCCGTCTTGGGACTGGTGCTCTTTAACATCTTCATCAATGACATAGACGATGGCATCGAGTGCACCCTCAGCAAGTTCGCGGATGATACTAAGCTGAGTGGT
>WKFP01014177.1:614610-637075 GCA_011057875.1 Pterocles orientalis
AGCCGGCAGTGCGTGCTTGCAGCCCGCAAAGACAACTGTGTTTTGGGCTGCATTAAGAAAGGGGTGGCCAGCAGGGAGAGGGAGGTGATTGTGCCCCTCTACTCGGCTCTTGTGAGGCCCCATCTGCAGTACTGTGTCCAGGCCTGGGGCCCCCAGCACAGGAAGGACGTGGAGCTCTTGGAAAGGGTTCAGAGGAGGGCCACTGAGATGATCAGAGGGCTGGAGCACCTCTCCTATGAGGAAAGGTTGAGGGAACTGGGCTTGTTTAGCTTGGAGAAGAGAAGGCTCCAGGGAGACCTCATTGCGGCCTTCCAGTACTTGACGGGAGCCTATAAACAGGAGGGGGAGCGACTGTTTACGAGGGTGGACAGTGTAGGACAAGGGGGAATGGTTTTAAATTAAGACAGGGGAGGTTTAGGTTAGAGATTAGGAGAAAGTTTTTCACCCAAAGGGTGGTGGCACACTGGAACAGGTTACCCAGGGAGGTTGTGGATGCCCCATCCCTGGAGGCATTCAAGGCCAGGCTGGATGTGGCTCTGAGCAGCCTGGTCTAGTGGTTGGCGGCCCTGCATATGGCGGGGGGTTGAAACTAGATGATCACTACGGTCCTTTTCAACCCAGGCCATTCTCTGATTCTGTGATTCTATGAATAAACATATACACTGTCTCTGATTCCTGTTTTCTAGAAAGAGCAGAGATTGAGTTCAGCTCAGTCTCCTGGCCGCAGAACACCCTGTGAAGATGGACAAGGTCGCAGATCTAGCATAATTCTGGTGCCAGATTGTATTCCCCAGCCATTAGAGAAACACTATAAAGACACTTCTGCCAACAACCACTTAAGGACTGCTCCCAGCTGCACAGAGGAACCGGGCTCAGAGTCTCCTCCCATAAATTTGTCAGAGAAACAGCTTTCTGCCAGCAGTGAGGACATGTTTTCACCGCAAGTTAGTACCATCAAGAAATTAAAGATGGACACATCACAGTATCTGATCAAGCTGCGGAACAGAATCTGCAGGGGTAATGGACAACTTGTTTCAGTTGACACAAGTATGTACTGTATCTGTGCTGCTGACAATTACGATTGGTATGCTTAGGTACTAGGAGAATTCATACATGACTGACTAGTTGAAATATGTGGAACAAAAGATTGAAGATAGAGATCATGTTGTTTGTAATGCATTGTGCTGGTTAGAGAACAGTGTGTAGTGCTAGTGTCCTCTACTGTCCTACACTGGAATGTAGAGGGTCTTCTACTTAAGAAACAGGAAAGATGATGGGATTTTCAAATTCCAGTCCTTACTTTGCGGCTGATTTTGTGGCTATTGAAGATCAAGCCTGTACTTTTTAATGATGCTTAAATTGAGGGAAAGTATTCTCTCTTTGAAACAGCTATGTTGTGGCCTGTTTCTTTTAATAGTCTAATTTTGAGCATCTTGCTTGAAAAGTGTTAATAAAGATACAAAGCAGTACTTGTTACATGTACTTTCATGCATGTAGACCTTGACTGGTTTGGGAAATGTAGTTTGTTATTACATACTGGAAGAGGGAATTCTTTGCTCCTCTGAAATCCACAATGAATGAAATATTCTCAAGTCTGCATCTTGTAGTATATGTGTACTTTTTTCCTCTTTAGTTATCCTTTCCAGCGATGATGAAGATGGACCTTCTGAATCCAAATGCACAGAGCTGCCAGAGGATAATGTCACTGACAATAAAGAAACAGACCAACAATCTGACTTCTGTTTCTCAGCAGAGCAATTGAAAGACAAGATGGAAAGTCACACAGACCAGGTAGTCCAGTTTTTGGGCCTGTGTATTGTTATGCCAACCCTTTAATTTATTTCTGCAATGTTTAATCTTTCTTGCATGTTTGGACAAAAGTGAAGTGCTAAGAGCAGATATGATTAGTACCAGGAACAAGCAGTACCTGCGGTAATTTATTTCACAGATAGAATTCTGGACAGTCTTAGAAGAAGATCTCTGGCTCTGAAGCTTGAGTGTTTTTGCAACATATAATATATTTGATATTTTGAAAATAAATGATTGGAAATGTTTAATATTACAAAACAGGAAGGATCAAATAATAATCTGAGCTAGAGATAGACATCATGAAGGTCTGTCTGTGAAAGAGTTTTTTTTCACACAATGTTTTATATTGATGATAGTTCAAGTCAATAGTTTCTTGTCATCCTCATCCAGTCATCTGTTGTAATTCAAAGCATAGAGAAGTTCAAGGATCTTTGTTGACAGCAGACAGAGATAGGGTAAAGTTCCGTTTCCTGTGTGGCTCTCAGTGGAATTTGAATCTAAAACTAGCCAGAAAGGTTGTTGTCCCATTTTGGGCTTGATTAGCCTTGTGCTGCTTACTTTGACCTGGATTTGGGTCATCAGTATAATTCTGAAACAAGTCAGAAGAGCTATTGCTGCCTCTTAGAATCATAGAATGATTAGGGTTGGAAGGGACCTTAAAGATCATCAAATTCCAACCCCCCTGCCATGGGCAGGGACACCTCCCACTAGCCCAGGTTGCCCAAAGCCTCACCCAGCCTGGCCTTGAACACTTCCAGGGATGGGGCATCCACAACTTCCCTGGGCAACCTGTTCCAGTGCCTCACCACCCTCATAGTGAAAAATTTCTTCCTAATGTCTAACCTAAATTTACCCTCTTTTAGCTTATACCCATTACCCCTTGTCCTCTCACTACACTCCCTGATACAGAGTGCCTCCCCATCTCTCCTGTAGGCCCCCTTCAGGTACTGGAAGGCTGCTATCAAGTCCCCTCGGACTGTCTCCCATGCCCACTCCAGGAGAGTAATTTAGGCACCTCTTACATACCGAGGTCTGTACAGTTGCCTCCACTGTCTGAAACTCCGTCTGCGTGGAGGCATCGGCCATCCCAGGGAAAGATGGTGCAGACCCCTCAGCCAGAGCTGCAGCCTTACTTCTGAGACGAGTGCCTACCATTCTCGTTGGAGGGTCAGCTAGGATGTCTGTGCTTTTCCTGTCTTTAGTTCTCGCCTTCTTCTCAGAGGAACCCTGCCTGCTCACTCTAGTCTTACAGCTGCCTTATGAGGTTTCCGGACCTGGCAGAACCTCAGTAGCCCACTACACGAGCCGCCTCCTCTGCTGCTGCAGGGTGTTGCTCGCTGTGGAATTTAAGGACTGGGAGGAGGGTGTGCCCCGGCACCTCCCCTGCCACGTCAGCCTCTCTCGGGAGAGCTGTCGGCGGGATTTGGGTTTCGCCGCTGTCTCGGAGTTTTCCTGGGGAGGGAATCTCCCGAAAACCCCCCTGTGCCTCGCGATCGGTCGGTCTGTCGGAGCTGTGTCGGCTCCGAAGCAGCTGATCTCGCGACTGAGAGATCTCTTCTCACAGATGCGTTGTTTTGATCATAAGCATTGAATTGGATCTTGTACCTTTGATAAAGGGGGTATTATTTGTTGCTCTGTTGTTTGAGGTTTTTACTTGCCTCTAGAGTAGTAAAGAGCACAGGTTCTGTCTTGGGAATTTTAGAGGTGGAATGAGATACTGTTAAGGCCCTTAAGAACATTGTCAGTAATGATTGTGATAACATTTATGGCTGTTTTATGTGGAATTTCTGTATGGAAGTTGGCTTTGGGAGTAAATTCTTGCAAACGTAAAGAGAAAATTCCTAAGGTTACAGGAAGGAACTATCTTATGTGAAGTCTTGTAGTAAATATACTATTTTTCCAGTTTTTAACAGAGTCAATTGATGATAAATGTCCTATCAGCTTACCTTCTGGAAGCACACCTAGAAAACAGATGAACCCAGCACTGAATGTTGAATTTGGTAGTCTATACATTGGGAAATATAAATGGTTATCAACAGGTCCTGCTAGGGTAAGTTGATCTATTATGGCGATATTTTGAGAATATTTAAAAATTAAAAGTCTGGTTAAGCAAAGCTAGTGGAACTTAGCATGGAAGCACTGAGTTTTTCTGTTGCATCAAATTGTGTTGTCAAAACAATGGAGTGTGTAGTCTGTTACTTTGTACGCTTGGATTGCTATCAGTAGAAAAACTAACTGGGATTTTCTGTGGTCCCAGTTTTCAGAGGTAAAGGTGAAAATTTTCCTTGGAAAAACAATGTTGTGCTTACTGTGGTAATGTAAGAGAAACCTCTTTTCTCAATGTATATGACAACTCTCTGTTGAAGTGATAATAAAGCATTGTTTATTTAACCAAATCTTTAATGTAGCAGCAGTATAAGTGGATACTTTAAAGACCTTTAATTCAAAAGTTAACATAAATAGCAAAGTAACACCCCAGTATTGGTCCATTTGTAGTGCCCTTAATTCAAATAATGCAGCTGACAGTCTTTATCATGGGGTGCTTAAGCTCCTTTTGTCCCAAGTGTTCATAATTTTGTTTCTTTTTAAGGAGTCTACAGGCAGCTTTGCAACTTTCTGCTTATTTCTCAGTGCTGAGCACCTCTGGATATCACCTTGCTGTCATTTAGATCCTGCAATCTGTTTTTAGGAGTGTTTTCTTAGGTGAAATAGGCAATATTAAGTCTCAAACCAGGCGTATGGGACTTGGTAGTGTTAGGTGAACAGTTGGAGTCGGTGATCTTAAGGGTCTTTTCCAACTTAAATGATTCTGTGGTATTATTTTCAGTTTATCTGGCTATAAGCAAAGAAAGATGTTCAGATAATTGAAAATTCTTACTTTGTTATAATCAATTTGTAAAAAGCAAACTAATTTATATTTTTTTAATCTTATTTCAGTTTACAACCAAGTATATTACGATCCCATTTCAGGGTAAGAGAATTTTTTTCTTTAGCTTTCTCTTAACTATATCTTTGAAGTATTGCATTAAAATACACAGTATACATTACATTATGAATAATTTATAATTTTATTTGCTTTCACAAAGATATTAAATAATTTTTTTTAATTTACATTTTTCAGTAAATAAAAGTATTAGTGTCTCTAATGTAAGCATTAATAACGTATTAGCTTCTTACACTTTTAAGGTGAACTTGTAGTTTTAGTAGCCTTGCCTCACACATTCCTGTTTATATTGTGTTGAACTATAGTAAATATACTATGCGTGTTTTTGAGGTAAAACATTCATCTTTTAGGTTTATTAAATAAAGCTAGTGGAACTTAGCTTTATTTACACTAGACTTTTAGGTTTATTAAATAAAAATGTGTGAGTTGACTGAAGCTAAGAGGAATATAACTGTAGATTTGCATTCAGTCCATTTTTCAAACATATGTGGTTTCTGTATCTTGCAGGAGGTCTATGAGCAGTTCTGAATTGAATTGACTAAAACCAAATAAGAGTTAGTGATTTGCAGTATTTTTTTCTATATTTGAGGGTATTGACTGTGGTTATTCTGAGCAAAAATACAGTGGTTTTTTTTTTTTTTTTATGAAGAATCCTGCATTTAGATGTTTTAACTTTTGGTGTTACAACTTGGTAACTTTGTTTTACATAGTTTGATATAACTGATTTAAGTATTAAATTATCAACACCCTTTATGTAATGCCAGGAATAAAATATACAAGTACTGTTTTAGTAAAAACTCTGGTCATACTTACGTCTTAGTATGTAATTACTCTATGACTTTAACAATATCTTTCATAGCCATGAATAATTTTATTTTAAATTCTGTTTTCTGCAGTGGCTCTTAACAAGAATATTAACCTGACAGTGGATACTCTGGATCTGAGAAGGTTTGGCTTGTGGAGAAGTGATAGTGACTGTTCTTCAACAATGATAATTTTCCTTTGGTTGTCTGTGGATTACGTAGAAAAGGTTGAAACACAGTTAGAAAAGTTAGTTATCAGCAAGCCATGTGAGTAATCACTTTCCTTAAATGCAATGAAAATGTCTCATATATGACATGTCAAAAAGTGGTTATTTTACAGTTCTGCTTCTGAAATATTGAAGAAATCCTGTAGTTTTTTAAAGATAACTTGGTCAGTTTGGCTTTTCTAAAATGCCTCACTATACTTGTATTTGGAAGGAAAATATAACATAATGTGATTCAAAACCACTGCTACTTAATAAAAACACCTTGTAACACAGTCCAGTTGTAATCTGTGTGAGGAGGCCTTCTGAAAATAGGTGTGTGTATAAAGTATCTCTCCCTTTAAAAAAGGTGGGACATCTTAAGTGTTCTTACTCTTGAGTAATGTGTATGCTAGACAAAAGGCTTGGCAGATAAAGGTTGATTTGATCTTTGACAAGGCTCCATTGGGCCATTGCGTTATTATTGGAGAAAATTTCCACTAAATGCCAAATGGGCTATTTAGTCTGTAGAGGCTCATGGGTGTAACATTTGCTCAGATATTCAGTGGCACCGGGTTTTTACATTAGCAAAGCCGTTGCAAAATGATATCTACCAAAATGGTGATGTCAGAGTTGCCTACATGAAATTTAACAGTATGCTTACCCTGTACAATCACCACCTGTATGAAAAATTGTCCGTAATGTTAAATTTAAGAAGCATGAGTAGTTTGAAGTGAGATACTTAGTGCAATTTTAGCAGACTTACTTGATGTAAGTTTGTCAAAGTTACTGGTAACTTCTACAGACACAGCTCTCAGTGAAATGGGTGGAATCTGAGTATGAACCTGTGAGGCACTTTTTAATCTTAGGTTTACTTGACTTGATTATATTATTATTGTAGGAAAAACATTCAGATGTTGTTACTAAATTTCTATGCTTGAACGTTTTGTGCCTTTTAAATATGTAGTAATGTAAATATTTTGAAATGTAAGTAGAGACTTGTTGAAACAAACCAGTGGTGGTTTTACAGATTGTGGAAATGGCTGCTATGATTCTGCTCTGCCTTCTTAGTGTGTTAATATTAGAGGAAAATATGTCATGCCAGATCTGACAGCCTGAGAGGGGTGAGGCTGCTGCAACTCCCTGTTCCCAGGTCCAACCAGTAGCAGGGCTGAAGATGTCCTGATAGGTAGAGCAGAGAACACATGTACACCGCATATATACAATAGCTGGCCACATAGATAACACAGGCACATAGCACCCATACAAACACAGACAGCACCAACAGCTTCATCCTGCTCCCCTCTGTGGCTGAGCAGGGTGGAGGCCCACTTGTGAGAAAATACAAATACACACACACACGGACACACACAGACAGACATAGACACAGACAGTGGAACATAGGAGGTTCCACTTGAATATGAGAAAAAACTTGTTTACAGTGAGGGTGACAGAGCACTGGAACAGGCTGCCCAGAGAGGTTGTGGAATCTCCTTCTCTGGAGACATTCAAAGCCCACCTGGATGCGTTCCTGTGTGATCTGATCTAGGTGTTCCTGCTCCGGCAGGGGGATTGGACTAGATGATCTTTCGAGGTCCCTTCCAGTCTCTAACATTCTGTGATTCTGTGACACAGACACACAGACACACACTCAGACACAGATAGCTGACGCCCTTGTGCTTTCATCCTTAGAGATACACAAGCAGTCTAACAGCCAGAGCTGTACCTTAGGGACCTGCTCATCCTCTTGGCTCCCAGGGCTTTTCACCTGTTCATCAAGTTCAGCTTGATCTTCACTAGCAGTCACAAGCTCACTTGCACATGTGCACTTGCTCCAGTTGCTGCACTCAGACTCCCATACACGTCAAACAGAGAGTCCCTCACCCAGGAGAATGCTAGAAATTAATTTAATAAGAAGACAGGACAGACTTTGCTGATCAATGCGTAGGGCATGGCCAGACAAGTGTAATGACCAGCAAAATATTTAGATTGGACTGGTTCTGTTTATGCCCTTAGCCCTCTATAATCACATGCTTGTTCCTCCCTAAATCCCTTAAGTCTCTCCATTTGCCTGTCTTTGCTTCTTCCCTTAAACATCCCATAATAAGTCCTACACAATTCCCAAATGCTTTTCACCTGTATCCCATCATGTGTGCTGTACAACTCAGCAGCAACCCCCCCTCGGTCCAAAAGGTGCTCTGGCATTGACTCATCTTGACAGGTTTCAGGTCTGGACCCTGGGGCTGAGGCTCTCTTGGGACAGCCCTGGGAAGGGCCCAGACCGGGTGTCCCTTCTTCCCAGTCCTTAATTCAGGTCTAGGCCTGCCATTGTGCCCCTGTGCTCCTCTGGGCTTGTGGAGGTGGGCCTTTGGTGTGCTTCGCTTCCTGCCAGTGTCTCTCTGTGCTCCTCTGTGGGTATGCAGACAAGTTCTTGTCAATAACATAATACTATCTGTTTTCTCCTTTTGTCCAGCCAAATCTAGTGAATTTGTATTTCTTGAACTGTCCCAACCACTCACACAATGGGAAGAACAGAGACTGAATGAACTGATCACAGATGTGAGCAAGAAGAACAGAGCACCAGATCTCCCTGAGTTTTTGTCTTTGAAGCAAGCATTACCCTTATTTATGGACCTTTCTCCTGAAGAGAGCTCTTTCATGAGTTACAGTAAGGATCTTCTAAAGCAATGTATGCCAAAAGAGAATACCTCAGATGCTCATGAGCCTGCAGTTCAGGTTAGTGAGTAGCTGTTGCTTGGATCGTCACCGCCTGTTGGCATTCTTATATTCTAGTAAATTTTAGATTAACCAGGTGCAGAAAAATAAATTCTTTCTTAATCCATAGCTCCAAAAAAAAAAAAAGTCATGTTTGTTATTTCTCTCTCACAGTAGGGCGAGGTTTGCAGTAAACTAGATTGGTGTCTGTGGAAGGATGGTGTATAGACCTCATTAGTAAGTGGAAAATACTGACGCTTTAGGTTCACTTATGGTTGTGTGTACCTTGAGCCTCAGGGATTTCCTGCCCTTGTGATGTCTCCAGGACAGCAAGTTGGGAGTTAATCAAGTAATGAGTGATGGACCCATTTTTCACTTGATCTGGAAGTAAAGGGGTGCAGCAGAGGAGGAACTGTGTATCTTGCTCAGTTCCAAACATCTCTACGCATTCTTGTGAGGGCTCCACAGCTTGAAATGCTAAGTGATTCCAAAGGCTGCTGGGGAAATGGGGCCATGCAAGTTAATATACCTCCCTCTGAGGAGTAAATGTCTCAACCCAAACCCAAATCATTGTCACTTCAGAAATTACTATGTTTGTTCCCATCAGAACAGAGACAACTGATCAATCTATGAAACTATGAACTTAAAAATTGAACCAGCCAGTTCAAATCTGTATTATTTTTAGGGAAACTGTTAAGAACTAGCTTTTCAAACCTTCCAACCATACACAGCTCCTAGTAGGACAGTCTGATACTTGTCTCCATCCTTTCAGGTCTTGTTTCTGCTCCAAAACCAATTCTGCAACGGTTGGTTGAATAATGCTGAAACAGTTTTAGAGAGAGAGATGAACAGATGAAGACCTGCCATAATTTTAAAAGGGACATAACTTTTTTATTGTCTGAGCAGTGTCCTGTTTGCCTAAATACTGACGTTTACACTTCTGCTCTCCAGCAAAATTCCTCTTCAGTAATGCATGGTACTCCTGTGGGCTTCAGGCTTAGTTTTTGTGTGTTCCGTTTTACATATCAAGCTGTGTAGTGCTTTTTGCTAATATTATTGTTTGGATTTTTTCTGTTAGGTATCAAAACCAAAAGTGGCTAGGCCCAGTTATGCCCTTGCAAACAGGCGGAAGAGTGGTTGCTATTCTATCTCTCTGTCCTCTGCGCTGAATGAAGAGTGGAAAGAAGTAAGAGAAACTGGAGCAGTTGACAAGTAAGTATATTTCATGTAAATGAGAAGGAGAAAATAAACTGAGTAAACAAGTTGCTGGAGTAAAAGCATTCTGTCCTTGCTTTGAAAGTGTTGTGTGAAGAAATCCAAAACGTCACCAGAGTGTAGTTCTTGTTTCCATCCTAATAGTTAATAGGCAAAATGGATGTGTTACAGGATGACAGAAAATCTCACAGAATTTAGAGAATACCTGAATTGTGATTACAAGCTCATATCATGGATGCATTGATGGGTGGGATAGGGTTTGTGCATCATGGCCTCTGTGAGTGCCTGTTAGTCCTCATTCTTCCAGTACAGCAAACAGCAGTGAAGTATATTGCTCTTAAGAACTCTTGTCTTTTGCCGTCACTGTTTTTACTGACAGTATAGCAGTTGGTTTTGTTTCTGCAACAGCAAAAATGCTCAGTTCTTGGTTCCAGTTAAGTAGGATGGTTTTTAATCTAGAGCTTTTTAAATATGAGTGTTAGAAGTAATTTAGGCAGTTTCAAGCCGCTTAGATTACATATGCTGCATGGTGCTTAAACCCAAGTTTCCAACTTGGAAATGTGGGAGTTCTTATTGGAGTTTTAATAGAAATTCACTATTCATTCATACCATTTGAAAATATGTCCCCTAGTTTTTTTGTCCGATTTATAGCTATTTGTCAATTACTTTTATCAAAAATAGAAAAACGAGATGAGGGTAAAAAATAATCTCCTTTTCAAAAGTTTGATCAAAATTTCAGTGTGCAGTGGGGTGCATATTTCTTTTGTAACACTAAAGTACTGGAGGAAAAAATGGTAAATAACTTTTTACCAGTCTTATGGTGCCTACTTATGGTAAATGAGTTAGTCAACAGTTTTGAGAATTACCACTTTTAACAGGTGTTTTAGAAATTCTTCTACATGTGGAACTGCCATGCTAAGATGAATGCCATGTAAACCACATTTTGTCACTGTTATAACATGATTTGTATTTTCTAGTTTAATTGTTTATCCACCCCCACCGGCAAAAGGAGGACTGGGAGTCACAAGAGAAGACCTAGAGTGCCTAGAATATGGAGAGTTTCTCAATGATGTAATCATTGATTTCTATCTTAAGTAAGTAATCACAACCTTGATTGTACCCTTCTTTCTGGGACCTGAGCTGGACTTGAATGTTACTGTAAATGTTGGTCACTAAATATGATCCAACAATTTAACTTTTTTTGAAGCTTTTGTGTATACTCAGCACTTAAATTTGTTTCAGTTTCATTCTTCTTGTCCCTCTAAAGGGCTATGATACAATCCAGACAGAATAGCTGGGGGAAAAAAGACTCTTGGTGACCTCACAGAACAGAAAGTGCTGACCAGTTTTAAGCAGGCAGTTGAACAAAGCAGAGGGTCTCTACTAGGTAGTTACTTACTAAGTTTGTATGAGGTGGAGCATCCTCTGCTATTCTGTACAAGGGTTCAGGACTACTTCTGATGCACAGCTCCTGCAGAAAGGAACACAGCTAATACTTCTTGAGGAAGTTGTGCTTGGCTTACCTGCTTCATGCCATCCTGCTCAAGTTGTTTGTGAAAGCAAGTTTTCCAGAACCAGCATTGTGGGCCACCATTCCCTCAAGCTGAGGTTTATTGTCCTTGTGCTGACTTAAACATAAGCAGAAGCCTGTCTCTTCTGAAGGCTGTCTGTGAGAATTTCATTTTGCTTGGTATCAGCATGGCTGCAGTAACTGTGAGCGATAGGAAGTCATTTAAAACTTCTTGTCTAGAGGAGTGGGAAAGGGAACATGTACCAGAATGTTTCAATGTGGTTTTACAGCAAAGCCACCTGTGTTTTGCTCTCAACTAAAAATAAATCATGGAGCATGATCCTCTCAATAGCTGTAGCTTTATTTCACCAGAAATGGAAGCTTTGGATAAAGGAATTTAATGCAATAATTGCAGAAACCCCTCTGCTTTTTAGATTTTGTTACACTTCCCATGTTCTCAGTTTTCATTGTGTTGCAAGCTGTGTCAGGTATGACTGTGTTTCGCAAATCACTGGGTGAAGCTGGAGGCATCCTGTGTAGGATGACTGCAGTTTTGAGAGCTTTGGCCTTGTAGGATGACCAAATAAACACTCAAGCGGATGTTTACAGTACAATGATCAACAGTAAAATTGTACAGAGTTAGTATCTGTAGAATATTTGCCTTAACTTTCACGTGCATAACCTGTAGAAGTAAAATGGACAATTTATAGTACTGAACTGTTCTATGCTTTTTGTAGCATAGGCTTATATTTGGTTAGGTTTTCAAGCCTGTCTTAATTGCGAGGGCGAGAAACCTAACTCTAAAAATAAGTTCAGAAGCATTAATACTGCAGGAGAAATCCGAGATAAAAAATAACTGCATTCTTAGAAGTTGCTTGGCTTTACATACTCTGATGATGTCTACCCATGTGCATATTGAAAATAGAGTAGAGAGAAAAGTTTGGCGAGAAAAGTGGCTGTGAAGGCAACTGATAGTAAGCACAACCTGAGTATGATAAGCCATTAAAATAATTGTCCTTCTTTTTTACCAGTAACGGTACTTTCTAGAAAAGGAATTTAATAATTTCCTTCTTTTTGCTTTGGTAGATACCTGTTGTTGGAGAAGGCGCCGAAACATCTTGCTGACCGTACACACATTTTTAGCAGTTTCTTCTATAAGTGCCTGACCAGGACAGAAAAAAACTCTGAGGGGGATCTCAAAGTTTCGTAAGTTCCTTTTAGATGCCATTATGACCAGAAATAAGCTATTGATGCCACTTGGAAGTTCTGGAGATCATCTCCTAGTTAGCACATCAAAGGATCTGTGGTTAATTTAAGCATACTGGTGTTTTTAATTAAAATCTACGTGTGATTCATACTGAATATGAATGAAAATGTTATCACTTTTCTCCAACTTTATCTGACTCTTTACTTCTGACAATTATCTATGGATTTTGATATTTTTATTATAAACTCAGAGTTTTGCAAGGCATGCATCGTTTTTAGATTTACAACATATTGGTAATTAATTATTTTCCAAGTATTTAATAAGAAAATTTTCTTACACACAAAGTTTACACGTCTGTTATTTAACAGTTAAGCACACTGGAATTGGACAGTTTCACAAAAAGGTATTGTTAAGAGCTAAAGAACCCTGTATCACTTTTTGTTTTCAGCTAAGACTGTGTAAAGGGTAGGACCATGCCTAGCACAATTTCTGTTCTGTCTCATCACTGATGTTTGAGAGTGGAGCTTGCCCTGCCACTTCACTTACAGTGAAGATCTGCTGGCAACTTTGATTCTGTTTTCATCATTCAGCTTATCAAAGTTCTTTGTCTGTTTTTCTGAAGTGATTTTTCTTCTGTTATCCATGAAGTCCACAGGCTTTCCATTCTACTGGCAAATGAGGCCACCTGAACAGAGTTGTGCCGTCTTGTTTGTGTTACAGTCACTGCTGGGTGAAAGCTATGATAAAGGGAAAAAATGCAACTTCTGTAATATTTTCAAAGATGTCTCCAAAATGCAAGGAGCTGTGCTTGAGAGAATGTCTTCCATCATTTTACTGTCTTCTGACCCTGAACATTCTGAGGTGGAGACGAAATTATCCACATTAAGGATGCTGTTGTGCCTTGATCTGATTCCTTTTACAAGGCTGGACTGTCCATAACCTTCTTAAAGAACTAGAATGGCACTCTTAATTCATATATTTTGAATGACTGTAGCTGCTCCGCATCAGCAGATAGCTTTCGAAATTCCAATTTTGTGTTTGGGTATAGATACTTACCTGGTGAATACAGGTAGTTAGGGGTTTTTTTGGGTAAATGGATAGTGGAAAATTGGGCTCTGTACTGTTGTAATTGAAATTAATCTCAACTGATACAGATACTTAACTTAAAGACCCTTTGCTTCTCTTTCTTCACACTGATTAGGCAGTAGACTGAGAAAGCTGCTTCTGCAGGTGCTTTCCCAGGTTGCAAACACACCGTCCCCTTTAAAGTTCCCAGTACTTCTAGAGTCATGTAGCAGAGGAAGTCTGCAGCAAGTCTTCACTTAATGCTGGCCCACGCAGAGTCCCACAGCAGCTAGTTTTTACATCCCTCAGTCCTTTTCTCCCATTCCTCCTACACTGAAGTTACGTTTCTTGATCACAGATCAGGATGGCATCAGAGTGGTCATAGGGATGTCTCCTGAGTAGAGTGAATTTTGCTTTCGGATGATATTGGAGCAAAGTTCTATGAACCGCTGGTTTCTATTTCAACTTGTGCAAACTAAGAAAGTTGAAAGTATGAATTTAGGTTTATTTTCAAATTTTTCTTATTCTCTTAGTATCCTGTCCTCATGCTTTATTTCTGTAGGAACTGGAAATGAAATGTGCTCCAGCATTTAAAGCTGAGGACTGGAGGGAGTCTGTTTCAGTTCTGGCTTTGCTACAGGTGTGTTGCATGACCCTATGCAAGGCATTTAGCTTTTTCCTTCTGAAGATAAGGTTGTTTAGATAGGCCTTCAAAAGTGGTATTGTGAAGTTTAATTCATGGATATTTATAAATTGCAATAGATCTGTTTTTACGCTGGCTGGTGTTTAGATGAGATCTTTGCATTTAGTGTAGCAAAGTGCATAAATAACTGTAAGAAATCCTTTCAAATCTTTGGATCATCTTTTCCAGAAGAGTTTTAAGATGGTTCAGAAACTGCTTGTTAGTCATTTGGACTTAATGGTGTGCTGATTTTTTTTTTTTTCCTCTGTTGTGGAAAATTCACCAGTAAATGAAAAATCCATTGAGGGACTGTAAAGATGTAGGACTACTAATCCCTATACCTTGCTTTAACTAAAAAGAGCAAAGCCGAACAACAACTGTCATTTGGTTTCTGTAGGGCGGCACAGAGAAGACACAGAAGAGTAAGAACATGGACTCGTCATATAAATATCTTCAATAAAGATTATATTTTTGTGCCTGTGAATGAGGAGTAAGTCTATGTGTTTTAGACACCTTTTCTGATATTTAAAGATTTAAATATTTGAATGGTGATAAAAAGATTTATGTCTGTAAGCTTGGATCATGGGAAGTAAATACATTAGATTTTGAAGATGTAACAGGTGTGGAATGAGGAATTTTGAAGTATCTTCAAAAGTTTAGTTGTCTTCAATAAACTTTGCATCTTTGTTTTTTGTTTTACTGAAAATTGCTTTTATGTATTTTTCAAAATAATTTGTGAGTCATTTTGATGATTCCTGTGCACTGAAGTAATATTTCTATAAAGAAATCACAGCAACTCAGAGTGTTAATGGATCAGGATTGGTACTTCTGTGGCCTGTGCCTTGGCCTGGTGGAATAACTCCACATGGAAACTCCAGTAAAACTGCATAGTCATTGGGAGTTACATATGCCAAACAGCTGCAGAAGGAGATAAGGCTAGAAGCCTGCCATACCCTCAGCTATATTCAAAACTGGGATCACCATCACAGATTATTTTATTTTGTTTTTTTTTTTTTAATAGTGTGGAATGGGTGATGAGACACTGATAAATTGCTGTGTTGGGTTTGTTGGGGTTTTTTAAAGGAGCTGAAAATTAATTTTGCTGTTATGCCACAAAGCAAAGTAAAAAGCGAATGAGAGGGTTAGTATGAGATGCCATGAAGGAACGTGGCAATGATCATGTGTGTCACAGAACAGTTGTCTGTGAGCTCTTGGTGTTATGAAAACTTTAAATATCCTTTTCATAATGAAATGTTACACAGTTTTGACCTTTTTTCTCCCCCTCTCCCCACTGCTGGGCAGGTCTCATTGGTACGTTGCAGTTATCTGTTTTCCTTGGTTAGAAGAAGCTGTGTATGAGGAGTGTCCCCTTCAGAATTCATTAAATCACCAGCCTCAACAGTCTCCATTTGGGTCAGAGGGTGAGAACACTAGAACTGGTTCAGTGTTGGCCTTTTCTGTTAACTGGAAGGATGAAGAAGTGGGTGCTAACAGAGGTTTATTCTCAAAAGGTAGGTAATCTAGAAGAAAATTATGTCAAGCCATATACAGTTCTAATAGTGTCTTAATCTTTGAAGGACAGATATGATGTCCTAAAAAGTGTCTTTCACATCAAGATTGATGTAATATGTTTTTGTATTACCATGGATAGCAAGGACTGCAGTTGTGGACTTATTGTCCACAACTCTGGAAAATACTGGAAGGGACATGTAAAATCAGTGGCTTAGATCCCATCATGAGTGGAAAGTTCTTGGATTTCAGTAAGAATTTTATCAGGAAGGAAGGCCCTCAGTAACCCTGCTGTTTGAGCATTCAGAAGGCGAGCAAAATCGGTTAATACTTTACTATCATATTTTGAATACAAATAATCATGAATTTGAAAATGAAAATATTTAAGTTAGGAAATATTTTCTTAAGACTTTTAAATTTGTTCTTCTGTACTAGGTAGCGATGAATTTGCTGCTTCTGCTTCAGTCCTGGATTCAGGTATTTCTAAAGTAAGTGCCTTTTTGTACTGACAGAGGAAACATCTATTGCACTATTTCTGAAGGCTCTGTGACTTGACCAAGTGATTTTGCATTTTATTTTTGCAGCAGCAGCAGCTGTCAATGTTTGCATGGCCTGCTGCATGTGCGAGGCACTTTGAATTAGCCTGAAGTCTTCCTTTACCTACCTATGTTGTCTATGCTATGCTTTCATGTGTTTTTAAAAAATTATGTATCGGTTTCTCCTTTTCTGAAATGGGAGCCTCTCTGGCTTTAGCGTTAAATCTTTGAAGATGTTTGAATTTGTAATTGTTGTAGTTTTTTTAAGGTTATTTTTATTTTCTCTTTTCCCAGATGTCCTTAAGTAATTCTAAAAGGCAGATTTGTAAAAGGTACGTTTCTGTTTTCATACTAATATTGTATCATTAAATTATATTAAGATATTCTGCAGTCTTTCAGTTGTCATAAAGGCACAGCTGTAGGAACTTCTCAATTTTTTTCCATATTTGTTTAGATATTGATGCTCTTGTTAATCTGTACTCAAAATATTTGCTTCAGTAGTGCTGGTTATGAAAGACTACAATGATTTTTTGTTTGTTTTGTACAGGCCTTGTATACTCATCTTAGATTCTTTGAAAGCTGGTTCCGTGCAAAAGACAGTTCAGCTTTTGAGAGAGTAAGTTACTACAGTTTCTGTTTATTAGAAAGAGATGCTATTGATCGTATTTCTATGTTCAAAATACTTTTCTTTATAAAGGCGTAGATTTCTAATGCTAAAGAGCCATGACAAAGAAAACTGTAATGGCAATACAGAGGCTTGTGTGAAAAGCCTGTTTTCATTCTGCAGCCCAGATGTAATGCAAAAACTGTAAAGTGGGCAGTCTTTTTGAAATAGAAAAAAAAAATTAAAAATAGAGGGGGGTTTTGGATTTTTTTTTTATCCCCTTCAGTAATGGAGATTGTTTTTAAGGGTAGAAAAACAGCTTATTTAAAATAGATACTTTGAAATTTAAATGATTAATTTTTCAAAGGGCTGATTGTCATTTTTCTTTATGGACCTTACAGAATTACACTGTTAAATCCACTCCTATCTATGTGCAAAAAAGCAGAAACTAATCTGAAACTGTCTAAAAGCTTGATGTGTCAGTATAGTTACATTGGAATGGTATTATTTGTTTTGAAAAGTGAGAGGAAAAATATATTCAGTTTTTTATGTGATAAGTATGTAAGTATTGGAAGAACGTCTTCAAACTTTCAGTAATTCTACACACTCCTAATGAGTTTAACATCTATTAATAACTTCTTAAAAAGTTGCTAATATTAAATATTTGAAGCTAAACAGAATTGTTCGTTTTCTTTTCTGTTTTATTCACTTCACTGACAGGAACAAAAATTGTTAAACCAAATAGTACATTCTTCTTGTAAACGTAAAATTGTCAAAATACTATGTGAGGGTTAAATGAGAATCAGAAATTTTTGTGAAACCATCTTTTCCCTAGATAGAGGCTTCTGCACCATGGGTGTCTTGGGAAGAAAAATGACATAGCCCCTTTTTTTTTTTTTTTTGTTTTGTTTTGTTTCTGTGGGATGTATTAACTTAGTACTCATGCTTTGAACTACTCCTGGTGTTGAAATTTCAGAGGGGGTAGTTTTGTGGGGTTCAGAGGGTTGTTATGAAAAGTCAGAAAACAAAGAGATGATTTATGAAACTGTGAGATCAGGGTGGTCTGGGAAGCAGACCTCTCATTCCTTCAATTTGCAGTTACACCATAAAAGCAGAAGTTTAAGGAAACTGATGCAGGGGTTCCATGACCTTTTCTTTCCTTGAGTTGATTTTTGTTGTGTTTTGGGCAGTGGTCAGGCTCAGACAAATTAATTTTTAAGTCTGCAGTCATAGGTTCTTGCAGTTTCTAGGGAGTGTGTTTCACTGAATTGTCTTCATCTTTGAATTGTTTCATGTTTGCCTTCCTTTCACAGTTGCCATTTTCCCCAAAGGTGTTTTGGGTGTTTTTATTCTCACAATTGCAAGGACTTGGGGCTTTTAGAAGTTAAACACAAGGTCTGGCTTAATGTATATATATTTTTTTCCCTAAAGTCAGACCTTATGTTTGATCTTCACAAGCCCTTAGCCTTTGCAACTCTGTCTAAAGCTGGCAGAAAAGTATAGGTAACTGTCACCTTTGAAAATCAGACCCTTACGCTTTCAATCCCACCTTCAAAATCAGTGGCCAGTCCAGTATGTGGGGCCAGTGTGTTGCTACTGAAGCACAAAAACAACAGAAAAGCATGATAGTAAATGTCATAATCATTAAGGAAGTGATTCCCTTAAGGTTTTTAACAAGTCTTTATATATCTTGTACGCTAGTATGTTGCAAGGGTTATATTAGTGCAACTGTAACAGCAGTTCTTTGTGAGGTGAATTCTAAGGTTTTTTTAAGGGTTTGCTTAGGTTAGAAAACCACCGCTGACCTCTTAGGATGAACCCAGGAAAGAAATCTGTGTGATAGCCAGGAAAGATTACTTGTGTTTTTCCTTTAGTTAAGGCTTAAAAATGTTCTGGTATCTTAATAGCTTGAAGAAACTCAGGACAAATAACTGTTTGTTTTTAAATAACCTCATGCATCTTTCTGTTTTGTATATTGCACGTGACCTGGTAGAAATGCCTCTGAGTGTGATAGAATATTGGATAGTGGAAATTGTGTTGTTCCTTGTATGAATTTCTTTGACATCTTCTGTGAAAGAAATTGGTTAAAGCTATTTTAGCTTTTTGGCCAGCTCCAGAACAGTATTGAGTAGTATCCCAAAATGCATTGAGCTTGGGAGTTATTTCACAAGTATTTAATCTATTTGCTTCCTTTTGTTAGGTACCTTGAAGTGGAATGGGAAGCTAAACGAAAAATGCATCGGGAATTTAATAAATCAACAATGATTGACCTGTGTCCCAGAGTACCTAAACAAGATAACAGCAGTGATTGTGGGGTCTATTTGCTGCAGTATGTGGAAAGCTTCTTCCAGGTACAAAAGGAAACTACCTTTCTCTTTTTCCGCAAATCACCTTAAACCCCTAGAAAGGGTTTCTGAGGGAAATACCCTGACACTCAGCCTAAAATGTATCAAAGCCATTTGAGGAAGAGGAGGTAAAACCCATTCTTCAAGTAGTGGCAGGGTTCTTTGTATCTGGAGCAGAGACTGTTTTTCTTCTGTCTTTGTTGGCAAACATTTCTGACCTTGTAGTTTAATGCTGCTTTTCCATTGACACATTCAATATCCCTCACTATTTAGGTGTATTTGGAGTCTATTTAGTTTATGCATTTCTGGCCTACAGATGTTACTGAGGCATCTTTTCAGTGCATCTCTTCTTGCAGCCTCTAAAACTTTGGTCAGCTTCTGCATTGGCCTTTGAGTGGCTCTGCAGGCAGCAGCTTCTGCAGAGAGAGGGAGTGGGGAGTCCTTAAAAGGGAATGCACAGATCTTAGGGAGCCTCTCTGTCCTGTTCAGCACATACCTTTAATCATCTGCATGATTACCATACCCCATCTGCATGATTACCATACCCTGTTATCTGCATGCTGGGCTTCAGGTGCTGTCTTTCAGGGTGTCCCCAACTTTTCCTCCCCCTGATCAGTGCACTGCCCTCTTGCTCTGTCCTTTGAACGGCTCTGCTTGTTTGATGCTTATACATGTAGTCCACATTATCTCTGGGAGTCTTGTGCATGGAAAGCCTTGTGTGCGTTCTTGGCCAGTGAACAGATTTTTCTTCTGTAGTAGAAGAGATTGCCATTCCAAGGTGTCTTTATGCTAATGCACACAGCGTGGGGAATAAATGTGAGGGATTAGAGATCTGTGTGCAGTTGCAGGGCTGTGATCTTGTTGAGATCATGGGGATGTGGTGGGATAGCTCCTGTGACTAGAGTGCTGTGATGGATGGATACAGGCTCTTTAGGAAGGAGAGGCTGGAAAGACGAGGAGGTAGAGTTGCCCTTTACATGAGAGAGCAGCTGGAATGCATGGAGCTCTGTCTAGGGTTGGATGAGGAGCCAACTGAGAGCTTATGGATAATGTTTGAAAAACAGACTAATATGGGTGACATAGTAGTGGGCATCTGCTGTAGGCCACCTGATTAGGAGGAACAAGTGGATGAGGCCTTCTGTGGACAGCTGGAAGCAGCCTCATGTTCACAGGCCCTGGTCACTGTGGGGGACTTTAACCACCCTGACATCTGCTGGAGGGACAACACAGAAGGACATAAGTAATCTGGGAGCTTACTGGAGAGCGTGGATGGCAGCTTCCTGGCCCAAGTGATAGAGGAGCCAGTGAGGAGAGGTGCTCTACTGGACTGCATACTCACAAGAAAAGAAGGTCTGATTGGAGCTGTAAAGGCCAAAGGCAGCCTTGACTGCTGTGAGGTGGAGTTCCGCGTCATGAGAGGAAGGAGCAGGGCAAAAAGCAAGATCACAGGCCTGGACTTTGGCCTCTTCAGGGATCTGATTGGAAGAGTTCCATAGGATAAAGCTGTGGAGGGAAGAGGGGTCCAAGAAGACTGATATTCAAGGTTGTTATTCAAGGAGCACTGCCTCCAAGCTGAAGAACAGTTCATCCAAACAAGCAGGAAGTCAAGCAAAGATGCCAGAAGGCCTGCATGGATGGAAGAGCAGCTCCTGGCAAAATGCAAACATAAAAAGGAAGTAGACAGAGGACAGAAGGAGAAACAAGTAACCTGGGAGGAATATAGAGACACTGTCCAAGTATGTAGAGACGTAATTTAGAAAGCCGAACGCAACTGGAGTTTAATCTAGTGAGGAATGTCAAAAGCAACAAGAAGGGCTTCTATAATTGTGTAAGCAGCTAAAGGAAGAGTAGGGAAGATGTGGACTAACTGCTGAATGGGGCAGGGACCCTGGTGACACAGAACAAGAAAAAGGCTGAGCTTCTGGATGTCTTAATCTCACTGTTTTTATTAATAGGACTGGCTTTCAGGAGTCCCAGGCCCTAGACACTGGGGAAAAGACTGGAGCAAGGAAGAGGATCAGGCTAGGAAACACTTAAGCTGGACATTGAAAAGTTCATGGGCCCTGGTGGGATGGTCCCATAAGTGGTGAGGGAGCTGGCTGATACCGTCGTTAGACTACTCTTTATAATCTTTGAACAGTCATGGCAATCAGGAGAGGATTAGAGAAAAGCAAGTATCGCTTTTATCTTCAAAAAAGGCAGGAAGGAGGACCTGGGGAGTGGCAGGCTGTTCAGCTTCCCCTCAGTCCCTGGGAACGTGATGAAGCAACTAATTGTGGAAACCATTTCCAGACGTGAAGGACAAGAAAAGGATGGAGAGTAGTCAGCATGAATTCACAAAGGCGAAAGGGAGTCATGCTTGACCAACCTGATAATCTATGACGAAATGACTGGCTTGGTAGATGAGGGGACAGCAGTGGATGTTGTCTACCTGGATTCAGCGAGGCTTTTGACACTGTCTCCCATAAGATTCTCGTAGAGAAGCTGATGGAGTATGGGCTGGATGAACAGCCAGTGAGTTGGATTGAAAAATAGCTGACTGCATGGGTCCTGAGAGAGGTGAACAGTGGCAGGAAGTCTACTTGGAGACCAGTAACTAGCAGTGTACCCCAGGAGTCAATACTGGGTCCAGTCCTGTTTAACATCTTCATTAATGATCTGGATGTTGGGGCAGAGTGCACTCTCAGCAAGTTCACAGATGACACAAAACTGGAAGGAGTGGCTGATACACCAAAGGGTTATGCGGCCATCCAGAGGGATCTTGACAGGTTGGAGAAATGAGCCAGCAGGAACCTCATGAAGTTCAACAAGAAGTGTAGAGTCCTGCGCCCAAGGAGTAACAACCTCAGGCACCAATATATGCTGGGCGTCAGCCAGCTGGAAAGAAGCTTTGCCAAAAAGGACCTAAGAGTCCTGGTGGACACCAAGTCGAACGTGTGCCAGCAGTGTGTTCTTGCAGCGAAGAAGGATAGCAGTATCCTGGGCTATGTTAGGAGGAAAGTTGGCAGCAGTTTGAGGGAGGGGATCCTTCCCCTCTCCTCGGTGCTGTGTCCAGTTCTGGTCTCCCCGGTACAAGAGAGAGATGGTGCTATTGAAGTAAGTCAAGCAAAGGGTCGCAAGGGAAAAGTTGAGAGAGGTGGGACTCTGAGAGCAGGCTCAGGGGGGATCTTATCTGAAGGGAGGGTGCAAAATGGACAAAGTCCTCTTTATTCGGTGGTGCCCAGTGACAGGACAAGAGGCAGTGAATGCAAACTGAAACACAGAAGGTTCCCTCTGAATGTTAGAAATGCCTTTTTTTTTTTTTTTTTTTTTTTTTTT
>WKFP01014177.1:648077-665421 GCA_011057875.1 Pterocles orientalis
CTGGCAACTGGCTTTAGGTGCCCCTGTTTGAACAGGGGGGTTGGACCAGGTGACCTCCAGAGGATCCTTCAGTCCCTCAACCATTCTGTGATTCTTTGATAGATGAGTTGAGCTCTTGTGTAGGTGTAAAATGAAATTCTTTACTGATGCTTTTGAACTGCCCATTCTCTAATAGTGGGGTCATGTTCTGCTTGCAGAAGCAAGGGCAGGACAAGGTGGTTGTAATTTGTTCTAAATATACCAGGGCTCACAGACTGCAAATCATGATGTGTTTTTTTGCTTTGCTTTTTTCAATTTATCATATACTACTTTATTCAAAGGAAGGAGAAGGTGAAATATAAGCATGACAAAAGAATGAAGAGGGAGAGAGGGCAAAAAATTGAATTTGGCAAATTAGATGTGATGTGGTCTTACTGCCAAAGCTGCCAGCATCTCTGAGACATTTCAGTTTGCTGTCCTCTTTTGTTCCAAATTCTCCCCATCTCGTGTCCTGCTAAAACTGCTAGCAGTGCTCTTGCTGAGGCATGAACATGCCTGGGGCAACAAAACCTCATCATGCTTAAATGCTGTATGCCTGATCCTGTACATGGCATCTGCTTTGAATATGTGCTTATAATGATATATGTTTAAGAGAAATGGTGATAAACTGTTTGGTGTTTACCATGAGTAGCTTGTGGTAAGGGTATGTATATAGGTGATTACCATGGAGGAACAGGACTTTGAAGCCTGTCACGGTCTCATGGCAACTTGTTTGTGCCTCCTTGGTCTCAGCAGTAATGGAAGGGTTTGAATTCTTTCTGAAGGCTGCTTTAGGAAATTCATGCCGTAAATATTCATTTTTCTGTTACCAGGATCCCATAGTTAACTTTGAAGAGCCACTGCATCTGGAGAAGTGGTTCCCTCGTCAGCTGATCAGAAGCAAAAGAGAAGAAATTAGAGACCTCATCTTGCAACTGCACTTTCAACAGCATAGTGGCAGCAGCAGCTAATAAATCTAATAAGCCAGACCTGGCAAAGTACATTGTTGTATAAAGTAACTGGAACTCTGCTTAGCAGCTTTTGGACTCTTTCTGCGTTTGAAGGAAGAAAAAAAAGAAACTAACCACAAGAAGTATTTTGTTTGTTCAGTGTGTATTTATTTAAAGAATTTTTTTTTCATTTTGGTAGTGTGGTCATAGAATGCAGTTGCGAGGGGTGAGGGGGAAGGCGAACGTTGTAGATAAGTGTAAATATGTAAGTTAAAGCTAATACATATGGATTGCTAATTGATTCTTTAGTTGGAATATGAAAGCAGTGTACAGGTTATGTGCCACAAGGATGTAAAAATATTTTCATCTTTTGAAGCCTGTTCTTTACAATTCTATATAAACACATATGATCGTGTAGGAGTCAGGCCGGAAGACTGGATTTTGATCCTGTACTGTCTCTTTCAGTTTTGCAGGTCATACAAATAAAATGAATACTATGTATTGCTTTAATTTAAGGATCTAATATCGACTCTCTTTAGAGATTTATTTTTTGCTTTTTTTTCTGATTATATACAGAAGTAGTCCGCATGTGTCAGAAATTTCTGCCAAGATTTGAGGCTGAGTTTTGATTTTATTTTAATTGTTATTTTTTCCCTACCTAGCATTTTCATCATAAAAAATTTATTTCCATGTTTCGAAAACATTTGCTTGAGTGTGACCACTGAAATCTCTTAAAGTTGACAGTGGAATTTTAAAAAATATTTTAAATAAATTTTTTTCTTATCAAATTTTAGAAGAAGTCTTGCTTTCAAAGTACATGTCAATATAATACATTTAGGCAGTAGATTTTTAATCCTGCTTGCCTTAATTTGGGGAGTTATACCTGCGAATCATATGGTATCACTTGCATTAGAAACATTGTTCCTCAATAACTTCAAAAGTCTGAGGTGTTCTATTGAAAAATAAGGCCATTTTAATTCAAAAAGTTCATTATGTTATTTAATGTGTCTTTAAGATATGTAATTTACATGTAAGACAAACAGGATTTATACTCTGCTCAGGAGAATTCAGTAAAGAGGCCCAAATATTTCAGTGTTTGAACTCAGACTTGATTTGATAAACTAGCACTAGTTATTGTCTTAATAGTATGTAGTTATTCCTCAAACAGTGATAACAGAACACTTCAATAACATTTTGACGTGCACACTTTTTTCTATAGCTACTGCACAATAGAAGCTGACTGTTTTAAGAGGATGCTTTTCTCTGTTCCTTACTGTAAGTAAACTTTTAAGTGTCTTCGCACCCTTCAGAAGGACCACGTGTCAGATAACCATCAAAACGATCTGTGTCATAAATGTATCTACAAAACCAGAGCTCTTAAACCTGGAAGTAGGCTAGAGAGTTAAAATAAAAATTGAGGGCAACCCAAAGATGTGAACATTTTTCTGGCATTTTAGAATTCTCAGGGCCCTTTCCCTCAGGACAACTCTGAAACCTAGCATTTGGAAAATACTGTTATTACTTCAGGTTCTGTACAGTCATCCAAAAAAATTTCCCACCATGGTTTCTCAAACCAGGAAGCATTCTTTCTGTAGAGGAGAGACAATTTTAAGATAACCTGCTGAGCACAGTTACCTTCTTTATAGCTGTGAGCAGCCTAGTACAATTACTGTGTGGTTTTTGTCTTTGTTTCTAGTTTAATTCTGTAGTTTGTCACTACCAGCCCAACATGATCTGTCCCCCTCATCCCAGAGGTTTTGTGGCTTTCATCACCTAAATCACAAAATCAGCATCACTTACCGGGATGATGCCTATTTATTGTAAGACAGATGACAGATAAAATGCAGAAATGTGTGCCCTTTCTCTACACCTTTTTAATTGATGCATATTTTCATTGTTCCCTTATGACAAATAGTTTGGGCTTTTTCTTATGGTAAACTTAATTTTTATCATAGAGTAATTTATTCTTTTTTAGATTGTCTGGTTCATGGATATTTAAAAGCAAAAGTCATGTATAAACTTTTCTAAATTGTTTTTATAACATTAAAGGACTGCCTTTGTAGATTTGTTAGATTTGTGCTATGAGAATGCCAATACATTTGATATTAAAATTATCTCCAGAAGTTGCTGAATGTGATTGTTACCGTTCTTTTCCCAGCTGCCACAAATAGGCAGTGAGCTAACCACAAGATAGACCATTTTACTGCTTTTAAAGTATATGTGTACAGTATGTGTCTCTTAACCCAAATTTGTATCAAAGTGATTATTTGTTCCCAGTCCTTATAAAGGCATGTAGCTAGTTGTGACGGGTTGGCCCTTGGCTGGGGGCTAAACCACACACACCCGCTCACACAGTCCCTGCCCCCACCCAATGATAGGGGAGAGAATTAAAGAGGTAAATGGCAAAGAGGACTCGTGGGTTGAGATAAGGACAATTTAATAACTAAACTACAATAATATTGGAAATAATACTATATACAAATATGAAATGTGATACACAGTGATACTGCCCCTCCCCACCTGATGACCAAAGGCCCAGCCCACTCCTGGCCACTGACCCCGGAGGAGGGAGGGAATGGGTGATACACAATGATACTGCCCCCTCCAAAGGCTCAGCCTGTTGCCAGCTGATCCCCAGAAGCCGCACTCACGATTCGCCCAAAAAGGGGGTGGGTGCGCCGCTCCCGGAGGCACTCACGGAACGGAGATAACAGCCCAAGTGTCCCAGGCAGAGAGTTGACCGAAGCAGGGGAAAAAAAAAACCAGCTACTGAACCCCCGGAGAGGGAGGATTCCAAAACTCACGGAATGGCGATAATGAACATCCCGGGCTCCAAGAGCTACTGGCGTCTGTGGGGGGGGTAAGGCCTTTGGAGAGCGAATGCAGACACCTGAAGCAAGATGATCCGGAGCCCAAGGGAAGTAAAAGAGAGCAATCTCCCGGAAGGGTCCTCATATATACATATAGATCCTCATACCCACCTATATACTGGGTATGACGTGCATGGGATGGAATAATTGGTCAGTCTGTTTCTCAATCTTAACCTGAAAGCAAATCCCAAGCTAGAAGCCGGACTGCCTCTCCCCCCCACACTCTGTCTGTGGAGGGGAGAGAGGCTGAATGTATTTGTCCTTGAAAATATCCTGGCAATAACTATAAAGGTTTTGTCTAAGCTAATTTTCTCAGCTAAACTGATTGGGAATTTTGTTGGTGAGTCCTGTCAAATGCTATAAAGTCAGTTGCTGTAGTCCAGTCACAGGACACAATTTATAATCTTAAACCCTGTGAGCTTGAAGGTGGGGAATGTCTGCCATCATATGGCTCTTCATTAGAGGCATTTTCATTAAAGTGTAGCTTTATTTTCCATTATTTAGCTACATTTGAGTGGATTTATCTTTTTGAGTAAATTGCATTTAAAAACAATGAAATTATTTAGAACAGTATGTGTGCTGTAGCAGAATTCCAGTGACCATTACCTTGTAGAGAAGGTAGAGAAGGTTCAGCTTAATTACATCTGTTCTATGAAAGTGCATGTCCTTCCTTTTCAGAAGTACAAGTTGGCAGAAAATTGTCTTTTTATTTTTCGAGGTACTGATGTGACCTTGGTATGTTACATCATTAGGATTATACTTCCCTTTTTTTCCCCTAGCAAGAATATACTTTTCCTAAGTACTTTTGAACAGATACAATTTGGCTGCTGTAAGTGAAGAATTATGCATCTTCTGATGCAAAGTATTACTGTAAAGGCTTTAGTCAAATCAAGGGAGGAGTTAATTTTCCAAGGTTATTTTTGAAAACTATTGCAAGAGTTGTTTGGTCTGTTTTAAGAAACTTTAAATGATTGTGCTTTTAGTTATGAGTTTTGCTGTCATAAGTTAGGAGATTTTCAGCTGTTGCAAATCTAAATTTCAGTGCCAAAATCAAAGTTGAATTTAAAATTGCTAGCTTGAATTAATATTAATAAAACAATTTAAATGTTTAAAGTATTTTAACACAGAGAAGCTGACATAGCTATACCGATGTAGACAAATTTTGACAGATGTAAAGCAGATAGTTTTTATACTATTCACATTCTGAATGCCTTTGAGTACTTTACTGATGAAAAAAACAGCAATGCTGTTAATCTGAAGACTCTCCAAGAAAACTTTTAATTGGGTTTCACACCCTAGCTGAAGCATGTGTATTCTAAGAATTTTCTCTAAAAGGGTTGTCATGCATTCTTGAGGTAAGTTAGCCTTTGCCTTTATAAGCATGTACAATGTCTCTGCTCTTGATTTGGTTGCATTTTTGCGGGGTAATGCAAGCAAAAGCATTTGTGACATTGAAAGCACCAGTCTCTGCAGAGGATTTTAAAAAAAGGCTGGCCTGTGTTGTTGAATCCAGGATTGTAATAAAGGCACCCAAGCTAGCCTCAGAAGTTGCCCTGTCTACCTAGAGATGCTGAATAGGGCTTCAGAACGGCTTGTGAGCACCATTGTGATGTTTTTCCTGTGCCTCGTGTCCTTAAGACTGTTCACTTTACAGATCCGATGTGGTCCACTGCACTTGGTGCTGCTGCCAGTACTGTAGTCAGCTTGATAGACCCAGCCTAGGTGAATGGTGCTGGTTTGATAGATCCAACATGTCTCATTCTAAGAAAACTGTTTGCGGGTGTTAGAGCAGCTCAGTGGTTTAACTTAAAGTGTAACTTAGCAGTTTTGTGGAAAAATTAAGGAAAAGATGGTGGTGTTTTGAAAAATATCTACTAGATTATTTTAGATGTCAGAAGACAGAGCCTAAAAACCAAGGTTGTTTTATTTGATTCCTGATGCAGTATCAGGAATTACCAGTGTTATCTGTGTTGTTGGAGTTCAGCAGAACAGCTAGAAGAGAGGAGCTCTGCATAAATGCTATCCAGACTCTCCTCTGGGAAGTCTTGGGAATCCAGCTTTGAGATATGTACACAAAACCGCCACCAAGTAGTCACTTCAGACAAACCAGCAGTTTGCTCAGATTGATCTGAATGCAGTAACCAGCAAGTCCTGAGTGAACGCCACCCAGGAGACGGGCCTGATGAGATTTTTCCAGTGGTCTGAATGGCATCTGCCATTGCAGGACTGCTTCCCTCTCTGTTTCCACAGCGAGCTGACCCTGGACAGGAGGGGAGCTGGGACTGCTGCTGCTTTCCTGCACTCTGTTGTTCCTGCTCTTCTTCTTAGCTGATCGTCTCTTCAGGCATCTGTGCTAATTTGTTCTTACTGCTCATGGCAGGTAATACCTGAACAGAGGTGAAAGAATCACAACTCGCCCTGCCATTATCTTTGGGGGAAGCGAGGGACAGTGGTGTCACAGCGAGAGAATGTCTGCTTTAGCACAGACTGGGGCAGCAGGGCTGTATTAGCTCTTCCACCAGAAGAAACAATCCTGTAGAAAGATTGCTTCAGTGTTACCCGTAAGGGTGTTTAAGTGACTCAGTGCATTTTTAGATCCATATGGTTGTACAAGCGGATGACAAAACACTCTGAGACCTTCCACTGGAGACTAGAGTCTGAGGTTTTGTGGTCAGTATGGCTTTAAAAAAGGGCAGAAATTGAAGGGCTGATGAAAAAACATGGTTAATTAAATGTGAAAGGTGTTGTCCTTGTTTGGACTGTCTGTTAATGGTGTGACAAGCTCTGGTAAAGAGCTTAGCTGGCCAGATTAAAATTAAAAAATTGTCTCAGTCCATCTGCTAGCTCCAAGGAGTTTACATCCATCACCTTTTCTTGTTTCTTCACTGAAGCAGAATACTGTCTTTGAAAAGAACATTTCCAGGATGTCATGGTTGACTTCTTTTACCTGATGATTTTTCCAAAGATAATTATATGTGACGTCAAGACATTTTCAAGAAGGGCAATGCTCTCAGTTGATTCAAGGATACATTAAAGACAACAGCTCTTTTACTAAAAGGGATTTTCTTTTTTCCTTGCTTTTTTTTTTTTTTTTTTTTTTTTTTTTTTGTGGACAAAAGTATGTGCGGCTTCATTTGGAAAATGTTTCTTTGCCTTCTGGTTTTGGGAATGATTAAAGGCGATCTTCAAATAGTTGCAGGTAATGCAGAAATCTTACTCATATTCTTGTTTTCGAGTTTACTTATGACAATGTGTAGAAATAACAATACCTCTCTGCTTTAATTGTAAGAAAGGGGACTAATACAGAGAAATGTTTGGTCAAATCTGTGCCATGATATCAATGTAAATATGGAATACTTAAGAGTTATTTCCAGGAGGTATTACTGTACATTTGTGTTGTTTTGAGTGTAGAATGTAGCTACTGGAGGCAAGTTTTTCCAACTTTGAGAGACACTGATTACTGATAAATTTTACTTGGTGCTTTTTTCATTAAAAATTTAGCATTAAATCTTAAAAAGTGAGGTTCTGTCTTCTGCTTATGCACACTGAAGATATGTCAGTTTGGGTAAAGATTGGGCTTTTGCCTTAGTGACCTTTTTTGATGTTCCCTTCTCCCTCTGATGTACCATCTGGGGGGTGTCTTCTGCACTAGACCTGACTGTTAGCATACCATCAAAATAACAATGTTCTTCATCTTTCAGTCACTGAAGTCAAAGGTGCTATTGGCTTTGAATTTGCAGAATAAAATCATAATCTGTGGGATGAAAAATGCCATACACATTACTGTTCTTTCTCTAAGAAATGATTCATTGTGATCCTTCTTCAGGCATGTTTTCTGGGGAAAAAGTAGTAGAAGAAAGTTGAATTAACTAGTTTCAGATCATCTGACTGTGGAGGATAGAGAATTAGACTGTCAGACTAAAACCGAATACACATTCTCCCCTCATCTGTAAAGTTTCCTCTGGAGTGATGTGGGACAACTAACGTAAGAGGGAGTTTTAAAGAAGCTAAAGCTGTGAGCCTTTTTTCCCCTTTTCTTTTTTTTCCCCTTTTTTTCTCCCCCTTTTTTTCTCCTTTTCTTTTTTTCCCCCTTTTTCCCCCCTTTTCTTTTTCCCCCCTTTTCTTTTTTCCCCCCTTTTCTTTTTTCCCCCCTTTTCTTTTTTCCCCCCTTTTCTTTTTTCCCCCCTTTTCTTTTTTCCCCCCTTTTCTTTTTTTCCTCACTCCAGTCAGGTAGGGACCTATCTCAGGGTGGTGAAAGGTGTACTTGCTAGCTGTTGATTCAGGCAGCTTTCTTGATGCAAGGGATATAAATGTTTCTTGTGGAAAGAAAGTATGGAATAAGGGGATTTGTTAATTACTTATTTCATTCCTGGCCCTGAAAGCTTCTAAGTACATGTTTATTCACAAATGTAGTCCCATTGAGTTAAGCCAAGTCACAGAAGGGAAGTTAAACACGAAACAGCATTCACAGGGTTAGGGCTTTGAGTTATGTTATCATTTAGTGGGATGCTGTATAGAGCTTAAGGCTGTTTATAATAGTGCAGTAATACAGACAGGTTTTGTTAACTGAAAAAAGCACAGTTATGTCCTTCAGAGACCAGAGCAATGGCATTAAGATACATACGACTGCTTCACTATGTCATCTGAGACATTTATGTGTGATTTTAACTTTACAGCAGAAGGTTATTCAGCTGCTGAAGGAGGACAGGCTAAAGATGGTTCACTGACCCCTCACTTCGGTGGCTGGCAGCTGGCAAAACCTTCTCTGCCTCCTGAGTTGAAAAAGCTTAATGGCAGTGTGGAGGCTGAACAGGTCAACAAGCATTTGCCGTTACGAAGGAGGCGGTCCATTCTTTTTCCCAGTGGAGTTAAGATCTGCCCTGATGAATCTGTTGAGCAGGCTATTGCCAACCATCTGAAATATTTCAAGCTCAGAGGTAAGTGATTGTATGTCTTATGAGTAATTGATAAAGAACATTTATTTATAAAAAAATAACAGATGAAGGTTTTAAACATAATAAATATCAGGCCTCAGGAAATACATTGTTACCTAAGAAACTTCCTTTTCTGTGATAACCTTCCCTATGAGAGCTGTTCTGAGCTAAAAAAACACCTTCTGGTTACACTCATATGTCATAAAAACTCCCAGTCCATGAAACCACAGTTAGTGTTTAGTAATTGCTCATCCTTTCTCACAGAACAAATCAAATGCTAAGAAAAATGGGTGTTATGTACAGGTTAGCTAAATGACACAGCTTTTTTTTTTTTTATTTTGTGTTCTCCAAGTGCTAGTAGAATTCACTGAGGGATGTTCCAGAAAAGGTTGAAGTCTGAAACATTGGTATCTCAGCCGTGCGACTTTTGACTATGGCTGGTGGTGCAAGCCTTGTATCTTCTCTTGTCGAGAAAGCCAATCTCTGTGCATCAAGCTGTAGTATAATGGAGATGAAGCCTTTCTTTTAAAATGTAGAAGTTGGTGTAACAGAGCTTTCTCTGAAAAGCTAAAATAATCCCAGTAACAGCTTCTTTCATGTGATGAAATATTACAGCAATATGATGTATTTTGACCATTCTGTCTGACAGCATTGGAATGGGGCATTGAGGTCATGCAGCACTTTCTGGTATTTGTATGTCTCTGTGTTGTAGCATTCAAAAAAAATTCATAGTGTCTTAGACATGTTTGCACTTAATTGGTGAAACAGGAAAGAGCTGCTGTCACTTAAAGGAGAAGGAAAGGTGTTCAAAGACATATTTCATGAGACTTTTTTGAGTGTCTATAGAAGAAACTGCCTCTGGTAACTAATTTATTCACTTAGAGCGGTGAAAAACAAAACTGTGAGCTGCTGAGTGTCTGTGTAAAAGTAAACATCAGGAATGTATTTGGAGAACAAAGTGGAATTATATAGGATCAGTGCCTCATTCAAATACGAATTGTGCCCAGCTTGCGAGGGATGTCAACATTGATGATCATGTAGACAGTTTGACAGGCTTTGTAAGCTCTTCTTTATGTCCACCCAGTAACACTCAACTGTTCTTTGTTTTGTTCGAAATGAATCCATACTGTGTGCTTTCAAGTGCAGTCACCCCTCAGTTACCTGTGATAGCAGTATGGAAGGGCAATACCAAATAAGCAAAAGTGTGAGTGACAATAAAGAAGGAAAATCTGTAAATTAGGTTGTAAAAGCTTATTTAGGACTTCATGGTCCTACATGAAACCAAAAATTCACCTAGTCCATCTGCTTCCTTGATGGATTTAAGGCTTCCACAATCTACAAAGATTTCCTGAGTAGAGATGCTATGACCACCCTTAGCACCTTTAGCTTAAAACTTTTGAAAAAGGTGTCTGCAAGCAGCAGAGGTGACTTTAATTAGCAGCAAGTCGAGCAAGGTCTGGTTCAAGCAATTTGTCATCTTCGTTCTGTTAGCAGCAATGTGCTGCACCACGAGTATTTGCAAATGTCTAGTTAATCACATCCTGAGTAAATGCACCCGAGGTGAGTTGATGATGCTGTCACTTCATTCATAGTAAAGCTGTTCCTTGCATGTCATTGAATTATATACCAGCTCAGTGTTAAAACCATGCTTTTACTAGCTAGCTGAATCAGTGCAGTGATAAAATAGGGAGAAGGACTTTCTTGTGTCTGCACTGTCAACAAAATAGTCCTAGGAAAGAGTAAATAAGAAAAAATAAGTGACCCCATAAGGGAATAAATATGAACATACACAGATCTGTTGATTTTTCAATCTTGGTCTGGATTTTTAGAATCTCCTTTTCATTCTGTATCTGTTGAAGTGAGGAATTACATTAATGGGTCATACTTTCTCTGAAAAGGATGGTTTCAATACACTCTATTCTTTTGTTAGTTGTATTTTACTGTCATCAAAAACCACTGCTACTACCATGGAAGAAAAGGTTGATTGCTGTTTTGATATAAGAGCTTGTTAGAAAAAAAATAAAAGGTTTGCATGTACTGATTATCCAGGTTACATTTATTCTATCTGTATCAACCTTAGAAGGAAACAGGTAGGAATATAATTATGTCTGTAAGCCTCTATTAATGTCAGAGACTGACTGACGAACATTTCTGTTACAGGCTTTAAGCAAGTGCTTATGTCATTTAGCTGTAAGCTTAACAGTATAGAGTTGTGGGGTTTTTTTTCAGACCACGACATCTAGATTTTCTTAGCCTTAAAAAGATACAAGATAAAGAGGTATGATAAATATATAATAAATCATAAAAAAAATTCAAAGGGTGGCAAAATACAGGAATCTGGAGAAAAATCAATATTGCTAAACCACCAGTAGCATCCTTCAGGATATGAAAGTCTAAGTAATGGTATGATTTTTCACTGGTGGTTGTTATTATTACTGTAACAGAAGCACCAGCAAAAAATATGGGTGGTTTTGTACTTGTTTCTCTATACCTGCATTCTAGAAGACAGATATCTCAAGTGCTGATTTATTCCTGCAGTCAATCACATTGCAGAACAAACTGAATTTTGCATTAGCAGATGACAGTATTTTCAGTGTCTTTTGAGAGAAATCTGGGATTATGATTGTCTCTTGTGCCCCCCCAGTATGGTGCAGTTGCTGCATCTCTTGTAGCTGTATATGGAGGTTGCTGCTGTTGCCTGGCTTTGTATTTCATTTCTTAGAATATGGAGATGGAAATCAGTCATAGATGCTTACAGATTGGGTACCATAGGCACATGGGTTGAGTCTTACAGAGTATTTTTTAGATTAGACATTAGGAAGAAATATTTTCCTGTGAGGGTGGTGAGACACTGGAACAGGTTGCCCAGGGAAGCTGTGGATGCCCCATCCCTGGAGGTGTTCAAGGCCAGGCTGGATGAGGCTTTGAGCAACCTGGGCTAGTGGAGGGTGTCCCTGCCCATGGCAGGGGGGTTGGAACTCCGTGATCTTTAAGGTCCCTTCCAACCCAAACCATTCTATGATTCTGTGGTTTTTAACATGTCCTTTTAAATGGTAGCAATGTTATGGTTGCTGCTGGAAGAGTCATGTAAATCTAGTGGTGGTCCATAGCTGGACTGTTGTGCCTAACACAAAGTGTGTCCAATGGGCAACTGGAGGTTTCGCAAAACAGATTTTCTGGAAATCTAATAGTGGGATTTTACATAGTGAGTGTGCTGTATATGGTAATGTTGATTATGAATAATGATGTTCTTTACTGCTGACAGGGAATTGGTAGCCCCTGTTAAATAAAAGTCATTATATGAAAAATAGCCAAAAAAAATTTAATTTAAAATCCTGGTTTGTTATGTATATTGTTTAAGGCTTACTATATTACAGGCCATACATAGAAGCATCTCAGCAATAGATGAAGTGATTTTTCTACCTGTGTGTATATTACTTTGTTTAGCAAGTGCTAACAAAGTCTTCGCAGGAAAGAGATCTTTGGAGGTATCTGTCAGTCTCCCGTCACTGTAGTCCTTATCAAATTAAGCCGTTCAGTTGTGCAAAAAGTGTTAGAGAGGAGAAGGAGTTGGTCTCATGTTGCCTCAAAATAGACTATTCAGCCTGATTCAGTGCTCCTAGCCACTGTACATGATTCAACTCTTAAGAAGCACTAATGGGATTTGACTGGGATTAAACTCCAGCACTGCCCACTTACACAAATGGCCAGAAAGCTGCCCTAACCACTACCAGGTGCTTGGTGCTGTTGTGTGGTGTCCCTTCTGTTAACCTCAGAAATCCCTGAGCACAGACTGAGTGTAATAGGCTACTTGTCTCTCACTGGAAAGATAAATGCATCCTGAGTGGTAAAGCTGGAGCCACAGAAGCACTGTATCCTACCCAGGAATGTGAGAGGTAGCCATAGAGAATTTCAGAGAGAGAGAGAGATCATCACAGATCTTGTCTGGAAGTTTTGAAAAAAATGATTAAGTTTTTAGGAAAGGAAGCTTCAAATAAACTTTTTTTTTTACCCCTTCCTGCAGATTTATAGGACTGAAAAGAGCTTGTGCCTGCCTGTGTGGAACTTTTTTTGTCTGAAACACAATTTATCTTAAGCTTTTCAGGATATTCTCTATTATTTGTAAGTATGACTTGAGCATAAACACAGTGTTTCAAGAAGATAAGCTCCCAAAGGCTGGGCTTTTCAGCGTTTGGAGTAGTTATGCTGAGATTCATATGGTCTTACTATGCATATGGCTTTCTAAGGCAGCCTTTGAAACATGTTATGGCCTTTAAAAGTCAAGACCTTGCCTGCTTTAAGTGCCTATGACACTTTGCTCAAGTGGAAGTTTGCACAAGGGCATGGGCCAAACATGCCTCCTCAGTTATGAGTCAAGTGACTTCTAATTTCTGAGGAATGCCTCATTTCAGGATGAAGTACATGCAAAATGTAACGTGCATGCAAAAGGTACTTTGGGGAAAAACTGCAAAAAAAGCCATCTGGTTTGCATTCTTGATTTAAATTCTGGTTATTGTGTCAGTCAGTTACACATCTGCGTACCTACTTACTTTTCTATAGACAGCTAGAGCAATCGTATATCTGTTAAGAGGGAGCCTCTCTTTATTTTATAAGCCTTTTTTTTTTTAAACATTTGAATTCTTCAGAGGAAAATTGCAAAGTAGTCAAGAGATGGGTTAACACTAAAATGCAAGTTATTTATTACTGCAGACATGGGATGAAGGAAGTAATTTTCTAGAGGAGCTTACCTTCCCACCCACATGTAGCTTCAAGGCTATTAGCTTGCTGCCTTAAAAGCTTGATCTCGATTTTATGATGCTTTTAATCAGTATTGTTTGTCAGGGATTAGAGGCCTCCTCACAAATCCTGTCTTCTCCAGGGCCTGGTGTTGCTAATACTGTCCCATATACCTGTGCCTGTGGCTAGCCCTGTAGCAGGCTAGTGAAAGTCTGGTGTGAGATCTTGCCACCAAGACTAGCCCTTCTCACATGCCCTGGGGGCTGATCTGCTATTCAGGTGACACGTGGCAGCACTGTTGGGTCTGCTCAGTAGTTTCTTCCTCATCCTGGCAGGGCTGGCTGCTTGTTTGTTTCCCCCTAGATTCTAATTTTCTTGTGTTTTCTATTTTGGTTTCAAGGAGTCAATATTTTAAATATTAGACAAGAGCTGCTTCATTTCTTCTCAGCAGATGTAGGTAGAATATGTGGCACAGATACTGTTACATTGCTGGAACACCAGAAAAGAAAGATAGTGAATTATTTTTATACAGTAAAGGATAGTTATTTACTGAAGCTCCCAGTCAAGTCCAGTTTGACTTTGTTTACATTTTTATGTCTCCAAATTTTGTCTACATTTGAGCCTTCCTGAAGAAAGCTGTGCTGTTCTTTTTCTGTGCTTGGAGTGGCAACTCTCATCTAACTACAGAACACTGAAAAGGTGTATGAGAAAGACAGATTGAAACAAAATTGTTCATTTTCTTAGCCAGGCTACAGGTTTGCTCTTGAACACCACATAGGTAAGCACACTTGGGGATGGTTCTTGGGTTGAACCCTTACAGCCTGTATTTGTTATCCTGCAAAGCAATCCCCTGCTTTATAAGCTGTCCAGTTGGAATAAACAGGACAATGACAAGATGGACTGCATGTTAACAGGGTTGTAGGATGGCTGTTTGTGGCAAGCAGGTCAACCATGGCTAAAAGACGCAGTTTCTAGCCCAGCCCTGGGCAGGGCTAACAGAAGAGTTTAAATGGCAGTCGTAGTAGATGTTCACCTGGGATTTTTAATCCCTCCTTGTGTGTAAGAACTACCAAACTCCCAGACTACTTAGGAGGAAGAAATGGGCCAGCCTTTTCCTTCTGAATACAAAAGCAATTTGCACTATGTTGTCCAACTTGTTACTGCTCGCTGCAGTGGAAACGGCTAGATAGGACACAGGCTAGAGAGGACAGAATGTGCCTCCACATCCATGTCCCCTTTCGTCTTTCCACAGAAAATATTACCCGATTAATGTAGGTCTGATTAATAGGCTTGGAGCCCACAGATGGCACAAAGCCTTTGGAACTGGAATTCAGTGGGGTGCCTAATTCCAAATGAAAGGACACACAACAAATCCTTAATCTACTGGGAGCTGATTGGGACAACTGTTCATGCAACAGCAGCTTGTATTCAGGCAAGCCACTGTCTCATCACATTTGTTCTAAAAAAGAGATTAAACTTATTTAAGAGCATTAAGGAAAACTACCTTCAATTATTGCTGCTAATTATTACTTGCAACTAGAAAACCAGTCCTTTGCCATTTGAAAACTGTAGGGTTAGACAGTGCTACTACAATGTATTTGCAAGCTCTTGCCATAGCTTCATCACTGATAGCCTGCTGAAGATTTATCCCAGCCACGGGGAATAAGCTCATTGTGGGATTGTTGCTGCACAATTTTGTACCTGGAGTGAAAGATCCATTAGTCAGAATGCAGGATACAATTACTGCCAAAGGAAATGAGAGTGAGCAATATTCCTTATTGTAGGCTTCTGGATTTGAAACTAGACTTTTCTCTTTTCCTGGATGCCCAGCTCTTAGGTGGGGGATGGTAGAGAGAGGGTACTACAGATGTCATTCTGCTTCAGGAAGCTTATTAGTACTCCAGCAGGATCCAGAAGTCTCAGAGCTGGATTATAGCTTCACTGCTTGAGGTCTGTGCAGAGGTCATACAGAAATGTGGGCCCTGCCTCAAAGAGCTTGTTTCCTCAGCTGCTGAGGAAGCAAGCGTAACTTGAAGGGGAATGTGAGAGGGTGCATGGATGCTTGTAAATTTGGCTGTGTATTTCTGATTAACAAAGATGCATAAGCAAAACTGATTGGAAGCACCTCGAATACTCCTTACGTAGTACTCTGTACTTCTGCAGTTTGAGGACTGTATTCTTCTCTAGCCATACCTGCCAAGTGAACTACAAGGCTAATCTCCTTGTAGAAAAGCTGTCAGGAATGTGGCGTGGAAATGAGAGAGATCTGTGAATCTGTAGAGTTCCACAATGGAGAAATGATGTCAACTGCTCTGATAAACTGGAATTTGGGGTGGAGAAGAGCTTTCTCTGCATGGTGCCACCCAGCGTGACCAAATCAGCAAAGCTTGAAGGGGGGTACTGCATGTGAAACTGTTCCTTGACGTTGCTATTTGTAAAGCCTTTGCATTTAAGAAAAATGTCCCTCTCTTGGTTGAGAAGGTATGTTTCCATATGTGATCTATGTGTTAAGTTTTACACAAGTACCTTGAATTGATTTTGGAATTCAGAATACAGAGTATCAAGAAGAAATAGCAGTCAGGTAATGGTTTTGGCGGCCTGGAGCATATTTTTAAGCTGATTGAAGAAAATTACTTTCTAAAGTAATTCATGGTCAGCCTCCTGTAGAGTCTTGCTTATGATGTCAAGACTTTCCCTGAACGCAAAGCATTCCTCTGCTGAACTGTGTATTTATAACCAAAGAAATCCGATTAAGGCCCAAATGCAGGTTTGCCTGCTACTGCTCCAGGCTGGCATTCGCTGCGAGTGACTTTTAAAGTTGTTCTCCTTTTAGCATTGCTCTCTTCCAGGACACAAGGAAAATCCTATAAATCTTCCTCTCTTTCAGTTATTCTGGGTCACAGAGAGGTTCTTGCTTGAGCTTTATGGTTCTTGCTTGAGCTTTATGAGCTGGGGCTCAGTACATGCAAAGCAGTAGGGTTAGAAGTTGACATTTCTTAACATCTTGTGTTATTGTGTCATCATGCTGCCTTGTTTTTCAAATTATTAGTGCAACTATAATTTCTGAAACTTATTTTAAATTACGTGTAAAGGTGAGTCCAAAGGTATTGTTAATAATTCAGCCTCTGAAACTTTGATAAGTGCAGCTGTCATACTTACAACTTAAGCTCCACCTCTACTTTTTGTGAGGACATTTGCTATACTGTTTTGGTTTTCTAAATTTTCTAAAAATTTGACTCACTGATCAAGAGCAGTTTCGCTCAGCGGAAAGGTGTTGTTCTTGATGGCTCTTAGCAGACAAGTGCTCTCTCTCTTCCTCTCTTCTTTTTTTCTTTAGTGAAGTCATTGTTTCAGTTTAAAAAATCAGGGAAGGAAGTATGAGTGTGGAAGATCTGCCAGATCTTCATTGTCAACACGTTACATGTTTACCTGTAGGTGTATAGTCACTGTATTCCACGCATTAGTGTACTGAAAACATATAATTGGACAGTAGTATCCTGGCCACCCGTGCCATGGGAGCACTCCTGTTGTACTAACTCCAGAAGTTTCTTGTGCCTGCAGTGTGTCAGGAAACAGTCTGGGAGGTCTTCAAGACGTTCTGGGATAGACTGCCCACGCGTGAAGAATATCACACCTGGATGAGCCTGTGTGAGGAAGGAACAATGAGCATCTTTGAAATGGGCATGAACTTCAGTCAGTCGGAAGAGCACCGGAGCCTGATTGTGAAGGTAGGTACAGCAGCTGGTTGGTGTTTTCTCATAAGCAAGGGCATAATGTCCCACTGCACCATGCAGCTTGGCCTATGGCGGGTGTGGCACAGTTAAAATGGACAAGC
>WKFP01014177.1:665441-682390 GCA_011057875.1 Pterocles orientalis
TAACAAGGCCAAGTGCAAGGTCCTGCACGTGGGTCGAGGCAATCCCAAGCACAAATACAGGCTGGGCAGAGAATGGATAGAGAGCAGCTCTGAGGAGAAGGACTTGGGGGTATTGGTGGATGAGAAACTGAACATGAGCCGGCAGTGTGCGCTTGCAGCCCAGAAAGCCAACCGTGTCCTGGGCTGCATCAAGAGAAGCATTAGCAGCAGGTCAAGGGAGGTGATTCTCCCCCTCTACTCTGCTCTCGTGAGACCTCACCTCGAGTACTGTGTTCAGATGTGGGGCCCCCAACATAAAAAAGACATGGACCTGTTGGAGAGAGCCCAGAGGAGGGCCACAAAATTGGTCAGAGGGCTGGAGGACCTCCCCTATGAGGACAGGCTGAAAGAGTTGGGGTTGTTCAGCCTGGAGAAGAGAAGGCTCCGAGGAGACTTAATAGCAGCCTTCCAGTACCTGAAGGGGGCTACAGGAGAGATGGGGAGGGACTCTGTGTCAGGGAGTGTAGTGAGAGGACAAGGGGTAACGGGTATAAGCTAAAAGAGGGCAGATTTAGACTAGACATCAGGAAGAAATTTTTCACTATGAGGATGGTGAGACACTGGAACAGGTTGCCCAGGGAAGCTGTGGATGCCCCATCCCTGGAGGTGTTCAAGGCCAGGCTGGATGAGGCTTTGGGCAACCTGGGCTAGTGGAGGGTGTCCCTGCCCATGGCAGGGGGGTTGGAACTCGATAATCTTTAAGGTACCTTCCAACCCAAACTGTTCTATGATTCTATGATTCTAATTTCATGAGTTTAGTTTAGAGCCTGCAGCTGATCAAAGTATTTCTCCTTTTCTTTTGGTATGTCTTGGCTGTTACTGCCATTGCATTGATCTGACACCTCTTTTGGATTGTACATCTTGGCAGTTTCTGGCAGTCTTATTCTAGAGTGTCTTTCTGTATTACTTTTTAGTAGATGGCAACATGAAATTTGATTTTTAGAAGTGTTGCATGCCAAAATGTTCCCCCCCCGTCTCTCAAAAGGAGTTCAGCATGTCTGAAAATTAGGCAAAATAAATCTCGGGGGTTTGTTCTCAATAATTCAGCAAAATGATTGTTTTCATGCTACTTTTGTAGTAGTGTGGAATTCCTGTTCTGAGCAGTGTAATTAAACGATGCTTTATAAGCCTGCCTTCCTGGTTTTGTTCCTTACCCTTTCCTCATCCGTGGCAATCACTGTCACAGACCTACAGATGTTGCAATGTCAGCTCCAGCATGGGTTAGTTTATGTATTTCTCTTGCTTTTGACACACTTTCCTACTGGATATCAGCTGGAGCTTAGACCAGCCCTGGTTCCAGCTGTCCTACTTTGTCTTTCAGGAAAAATGTTCAGTCTCTAGTAGTCTGTCAAGAAGACTTGAGTAATTTGGTGGAGGTGAAAGCATACATAGCTGTAATTTGCTTTTTTGCCATCAGACTGCTTCTACTGGTGAGGGAGGTGTGCCTCAGAAGGCAGTGCTTTTGCTGCTTTTTAATAAGCAAGTTATGTGCCATATGGTGTCTTGGAGAATTGAGGCCAGCCTGTGTGATTGCCTGTATATATGTGTATATATATGCACATTATACAATAATATATAATACATATGCTAAGTTTTCGTTAGGTTCTTAAAGCAAATCATCTGCCAGATTTTCAGAAGGAGCAGTTAAACAGCTTTACAGATTTATACCAACCATAAAAAATTATTTTAAATATCATTTTTTCCCCCAAATGCTTTCAATTTACTTTCTAGATGATCATGTTACATGAAAGTGCTTTACATAGGGTGAATACAAGCCTAACTAATTTATTTGGATATTAAGTAGATTTAAAAATTGTGGGATTATGTTATCCCTCCATCTCTTTTCAAATCTTGTCAGAAATGGGAAAGAAGATAATTCTAATGCAAAATGAAGTTCTGCTTGCAGCATATTACTTCACATAAACCTTCCTTCATATAAATTAACTCTGCTTGTGTTCCTCACTGTGTAGCTGTATTTCAGGGGGAGTATACATGTATTATGTAGAATGTTCTCGTTATCCCATTCACGTCGTTGTTCTACGCTTTGGGATATGATTCTATGTGCGTCTGGGAATTCTGAGATTGCTGAAACTTGCCCCGACTCTGCCTTGTGACTGTGGCCATGGTCGCACTTTTGATAGATAATTTTTGAAAAATCCAAGAGAGGAGAGACACAGGCAAAAGTAAGTATCAGTTTCCCCAGAGCCTCGTAATTCTTGCTACAAGATTGAAGCACTGCTGCCAAACCACCACAATCTGTGCTATTCATAGGAGCATTTACAGCTAGCATATGATATTCTTTGTAAGATGCCCACATAGCTACTGGACACATTTTTTTAACTTTATGAATTACTGAAATAATTCACCAGTTCTGGAGTAGCTGGTCAAACTGTTTCCACACCTGCTTTCCTGCTTTTTCTGTCTTTAGAGAAGACTTTTTTTTCTTCTGTGTTTTCTGAGGATTCTTGAAGGAGGGTTCTTTTAGCTACAGAAAATGGTTTCCATGCCTATTTCTTTCTACAATTTATCTTTAATTCTGTGCAGTTTGTCACATGAAATAAAACTGCAGGTTAGACTTTTCATATGCAGGCTATTCTTAATAGAAGAAGATTAAAACAGAGGCAGTTGTCAGTGCTTCTTTCCCTTGTTTGTTCCTTTAACTGCTGTGACCTCCTCAGCAGGCACGCAGTCAGGAGGTGGTTTGGGTTGTGGTGAGCTCCCACCAGTGTTCCGTCCTCACATCCAAGAGCTGCAGCAGAGCGATACAAACTTCTGCTTCCTCTGTGACTTGTTAGAGCCAAGCAAAGGTGTTGGGGACAAAGTCTACATTTTTCTCTTCTACTTGTAATATTTCTAGACAATGGAGTTATTGCAGATTGAGAACCAAATACTGTAACAGTCAAAAGACCTTTTTTTGCAGACTGGTTGTCTACCATGTCTCCTTAGCATGTTGAGAGATCTCTTAAAATTCCTGTCCAGTTTTTGGAGCTTTATACAGCTTCCAGAGAGGCATCTGCTGCTGGCAGTGATTGGGAAGAAGAAATGAAGCTAGGTGGACTAAAGCCTCAACACATGTGTCAGGTCTTTTTACTTTTATTTTTTTCCTTTTTAAAATCCTTTTAATTTTGACAACACAAATCTCTTCTTCTGTTTCAGTCAGAATGCAACTGGAAAAGGTGTACCACACCAACCAGATACTCTTCCAAAATTTATTTGTTGAAGAGATGTGGAAAGTTCAGAAAATTGGTGGCTTTGTGGTGACAGAGCAAAATTTTGCACACCTTGAGGTTTTCCAATCTGTAGCATACACAGAGCAATTAATATAAGAATTTGCAAGCAACACTTAATACCAATTGCATCAGAAGATGCTGCACTGAATGTTTAAGTGTGAAGGAACAAAGGTAAAAGAAATGAGGGTGTAAAAAACGTGGATTTGTAGTAAGAAGGATATTTTCAAGAGGTTTAAAAAAGTAGATGTGAAGTCAAGCACGTCCTTATATAGTTTACAGTTCTTTAAAATCAAAAACAAAACCACAGTGTGCTGAATATGCTAAAAACCCAGCTTCTGTTGAAAAATACTGGTGAGTACTTTTTATCTTGCAGATACCTTGATTGCTTACATCTTTTATGAAGCCACAGCTGATTTTCACAGTAGAATTTAAGAAATCTCGTACTGTACCTAGGTACACCTTGGTAGGTTTAGCACCTGTAAGAGGATTCTATGATTTCACATTGACGGGTAGTATATATGCTTATATAGCAAGAAACAATGTGAATATTATGAATATAATTCATAACTGTATTGTAATAGAAGAGGAGGAAAAAAATACAATTCCTTCCTCGTGAATAAAACCCAATCTTTACCAAGTCAGGCTTATAAATTTTCTTACTTCCCCTTTTTTTCATTAGCCTGATGTTGTATCACAGAAAACAAGGGAATAAGACACACGTGCCGTGTCCAGCATAATACTTTTGCTGTTGTTGTAGTCCAAACTGTATTATAATATTTAGCCAGCCTAAATCTTCCTTTTCAGTATCTTTGTGACACCTGGCACAGCACAGAAACTGTCAGCCATGGAGCCTATGCTCATCTCTTTACGGGCAGAGCTCAGAACTTCATCCTCATCATCCTTGTCTGATCAGCTCCTTTAATTCACAAATCTGTGGTTCTTCCTCGTTTTCCCTGTTTTTCATCTCATTTCTAGATAGCACTGCCTAACACATGCAGAAGAGCCACTTCTATGTGAGAGTTCACCTCTGCTGTGGAGCTGATGCCACCTGGACAGAATATGGATCCTTAGCTTGTTTCTGACACATTACCGTGGATCTCCAGCCTTCATTGCAAGTTGGACATGGCTGAAACAACTTCTTTTCCACTAAATTTTTCCTGCTATCTCTCCTCGTGCTTACTGTAGACCGTATTTTCACTTTATCTGTCAGGGCGGTGCCTCAGAGCACTGCTCTTCATCCTAGCCTTTCAGTCCAGCTCCGGTTCTGGACATTGTCATCCAATTCCTTGAATTCCTCCTAGTGCTTTGGCCTTGCCTGCATGCGAACGTGGTTCTGACACACATTGTGGTGGTCAAACATGCTTGGTACAATCCTACGCAGATGGGATTAAACGAATATGAGATTATTTAAGATCTCCTTGACGTTTCCTCCACCCTTTTCTCCTGCCTGGAATTATCTCCAAGACACTTTGTTTCCTGGGCATAGCTATCATCTCTTAGGATCAGATGAGTATCCTATATAATTGCTTTTCCTGTAAATTCCCAAGTTGACAGAAGCTCGTCCATTCAGTCGGTACTGTATGTGATTTGTGGTATTGTGGTAGCATGTATTTAATGCTATGGACTCTTATTAATGAATGATAATTTTGCATTATTTAGAGCTAACTGTGGTCTATTGGGAAAGGGAAGCACTAGTGCAATTCACACAAAACTCAGGTCCCAGCTTTAGAAGAATTAGTATAATAATGTTATGAAGGTCTTGCTTCAAAAGAACTAATTTTATACAAAGCACCTGCCAGAGGTAGCTTCCCTCAGTAAAAGGCGTCCCCTAGAGCTTTGGTGTGGCTGCTGCTGCTGTGTAGAACTATTTATAGATCGCTTGAAGTATTCAAAGGGTAAAGATGTTAATTAATCCTTGCAGATCCTTGTGTGGTAGGTATGTTTATAACTCCATCTTGTTAATGAAGGAACTGAGCCAGGGAGGTGAGGTGATTTGGCAAAAGCTATTTGTTACTAAATGAGAAACCAAGCCAGTATTAGAACTCTAGAGCCCTTGGCTTCTAATTAGGGGAAAAAAGTGCCTGTTTGCCATGAAATTAAAATATGTCAGTGCTTGCCCCCACCCCAGACTGGAATGTAATTTAGATACTGAAGAGAGAGGAAGGCAATTGCACTACAAAGTATTGCAGACCGTGCCAGCTTAGCAATAAGGGAATGCTTAATTTTCACATCCTTGGTTGAAAAAAACCCATTTAATATAATAAAAAACAAGTGTTAAATTTCAGTCTGTAGGACTGGTACAAAATGTGTGAATCTGTTTTTCAGCCCTCTGTAAGAAAATGAAGACTGGGTATTGAGATCACACTTTTGAATGTACTGTAAACAAGATTTTACCTGTGACATAAAGCTGCAAGATGATAATAATCTCTATGCAAGATTTGCATTGGCATATGGCTTTTAATGGATGATATTTATCAGCTCATTTGTGATTTACAGTTCATGCAAGTTTTTGTTGTTGTTTTTGCAATAGCTTCACAGCATTATATAGCAACCAAACATAAGGGTGACAATCTTTACCATTATTTCTCCAAGCTGCCATTGAATCCAGGGGGAGATTTTGTCTAAGAAAGAATTGTGAAAAGTCAGGTAATTTAAACAGTCATTTAAAGCATGTAATCCTTTAAAGTTATTTTATTTCACAAAAGTTGTGATTTGCAATGAGGAGAGAATATTCTGTCCTGGACTAGGTAAATGAAGGAATAATCCAGCTGTCCCACACAGAGTCTGTCATTCAAAGCCAATCATACAGTATTAGGCTTTGCTAGTTTACTACAAAATTTGATGACAACTTAGTAATTTGATGCCTTTTTTAAAAATGTAGATGTGGAGATAGTGTGGCATGTTTGTTATTCTAGGCCTTGGCCACTAACATAATAATTTGGCATTTCAGGTTTGGTTCTTCTAAGTTCTTTTTACAATTTATTGAATAGAAGACTTGGAAATAACAAGACGTATTGGTTAAGTCCTAGGACCCAGGCTCAGGAAAGGTGGGTCACACCAGCTCCTCAGGCTGTCAGAGCTTTGTCCAAGGCACCCTCACTGGGGTGGGCATCTCTGCTTCCTTGCTGTATGAAATGATCAGTCAGGGCTATACTGACCTCTGCTGTCAATGGCCTTTGTGAACTAACGAATAAAGCTGATGGGTACAGACTACCAGATGGTATTAAATATATGTGTGGGGTGTGTGGGGCCCCTAACAACCAGGTTTTTTTTAATAGCACCTGCAAATTGCCTTGACTGACTGAATAGGGAAGAAAGTATCTTTTTCTAATGAACAAACACCTTTTACTAAAAGGGCTACTACCTATATATAACTTACCAAAAGATTAAAGAGAGGCAATCGGTTTCTGTCTTCCTCGCAGATCCCAGCGCACTGGAGCTGAGTACAAGCACTGTGTAGAGCAACATAATGACCCCTTAAAAAAAATACCCAAAGTCCAGTACAGTTTTATTGGCCCTGAGTTAGACTTTTCACTGTCAGGCTACTTAGCCTTGCTCGTTTCTTGGTGTGTCAGTTAAAACTGGTCTAGCTGTGTCTTAATGTTTCATACTAAAGTATCTCCAAATAGTTCATCTAATGGACTTGTGCAATAAAGGTTGGGCAAAGGACATGCTGAAAAGCAAACTGACTGAAATTAGTATTTTGGCAAGCCCTCCTCAGGCTGATATCCAGGCTGCCTGCCATTCTAGCTGTGATCACACTTGCTACCCACGGATGTCCTGGAAAGAAGAGAAATGTAGTCATTGGAGTTGCTCCAAATCAAGAAAAACTTAACTTCTAGACTTCCTTAGAAGCACAGGTAAAGAGAATGAGCAGACTAACCTGTTAAAAGTCTCTTTTGCCTTTTCACTCCTTCTTTGTAAAAATAATCGCCAGGATAGCTTATAGAATCAGTCCTTAGGTCACTAAATACATATGGGTGTTTTTCAGATAAGTTTTCAAAGTGGAAATACTATGTGTTGAGTTTATTATAATTTAACTTTAAAGTAGATATTTGGGTTGATCCACTTCGGGTTTAGTTTTTACTAAAAATATGTATGTGCTTTGATTATGCAAGGAAAGCCAGTCCAATAAAAAAACCTGCCAAACAATCCCCTTTCCCCTAAAACCAGAGAGAAACAGAAATTTTGTGACTGGACAATAATCTTCTACAAGTATTTTGTGTTCTGTTCACATTGGTACAGCAGCAGGATACAGCATTATTCGTCAACAGCTGTCATGCTTCAAACATGCATGCTTAGGATCTCCTGGATTGCTTGTGGGGTTCCCCACGGAAACTCCTGTGACTCCTCTCTAGAACCAATGTCACTAACACAAGGAGAATTTTGCTGAAAAATTATGAATTGTGTAGCCCCGCTTTAGTCTTTAGACACCAACAAATGAAAAAATGTCATCCCTTTCAAAAAGATGGTTTTAAATCTATAGACAAGTAGCAGAAATAATAGTGTATTTCTTAAGACAGCTTGCTTAAAGGCATCTTATTGCTAGTCACCTCTGAGAGAACGTTGTTCCCACAGAACAATGCAGAAGAATGCAGAAATACAGTGCATCTTCTGACAAACCTACTGCTCTTTACAACATCTCTTCAGTTTTAGTTGTATTTTGTAAATGTAGAACACATTTTCTTTTCAGTGGGGAATTTGCTAATAAATTTGGAACTTAAAAAATGAACATAGAACAAAGCGAAGAGAATTGTTTTGGCACGGGGACAAAATAAAGTGGTATAAACTGCGCTTCAGTTTCTTTCACCTTATGATACTCAAATAGGGATTTTTGTTTGTTTGTTTTCCAGAAACTGTCTTATACAAAGGAAGCAATGGGCAGGTGAGTACCTGTGTTTGCCTGGCATTTTATTCTGCTTGGAGATAAGAGCAGGGCAGAGTTATGACATTTTCTAACCTTTTCTCTCTTTTTTCTTGTCAGCTCCTGCACTGATTGGTCATGTGGGTAAGTAATTTTCCCTTTTTAAAGCCTTGTGACCAGTCTTTTCTCCAGTTCTTACTGCTGCTAGAGTTGATTTGTGCACCAAAGATGAACAAAATTCACCTTTGTGCAAAAGGGCATGTAGAAAAGTGTGGTGGATAAATCCCATGGTTCTCACATGTGAACCTCTTGCAGGCTTTCCTGGCATGCTTGGCATGCTCAAAATATCTCAGCCAATCCAGGGCTTGTACTTTTGCTTAAGTATGTCATCACCTTGTTGGCCTTCGGGCACAGATGCAGGCTATTTAACCTGAAGAGGTTTAGTGGGGGAAATCTATTTTGGGAACGAGATATGTCCATAGTTACTGGTGTCAGAGTTCCGGTTATTCTGCGAACCTTTCACAAAGGCTTTAAGGTAGTACTGGTCATCATTACAAAAAGCGGAATGTTTTTAAAATGCTTTTAAAAAAAAGAACAACTTCTGAGAGATGTGCTCTAAGAACAGTTGCAAGGGAATTGGCTGCTTGGACTCCTCACACTTTTTAACGAGGCAATAAAAATGAAAACTAGTCTGAATTGTGGCTTCTCTTTACCAAAGCAAACCTGGACTTGACCTGTTGTTTTCTTGTCTTTTTTGAATGGAAAGGAAAACTAGTTCAAATTATTATTACTCCATTCCTACTCAGAACTTAATCTAAGCTGTTATTTTTAGAGCAATTCAAACCCAAACAACCTAGTGCTGACCTCATCTGAAAAACTGGCAGGTTCAATTCCCTGCTTTACAGGCCACAAAAAGCTATGATAAATATGAATAATTCATTTACTGGGAAAAGTAGTCATTTCGGAGACTTAACTCCCCCCCCCAACTTCCCTAATTAGGTATTCTCAAATAATGGTATTTATCAGAAAATGTGAATTCAGAGATACAGGTATCTCAGTTTGAATGCTGAAGACTCTGAAAAAAATCATCTTTGTGAAGAAGTTTTAAAACCTACTGTATCCTTGTATATGATCATTCAGGAAATCTAATAAATGTAGAGATACATGAGAGGAATTAGAGTCAACACTAATTAATCTAGAGTCCCTACATGCACTGGGCTAAACAACCTAACAATGCAAAAAAGCACCACATTTGATTGAAAGGTGGATTGGAGTGATTAATGTTGTTCTCATACAAAAGCCATCTTATCAAGTGCTCTGTGACCGTCATTAAAGGGGCTTCAGTAGACAATTGGCAGACTTTACCCAACTCAATTCTCTGTGAGGCTGTATTGCATCTCTCTCAAAAATACATTGTTTTTATCCCAATATATATTACTTCAGATTGTTCATAGCTTTACGATGGGATCTTTCTTATCACCATCAGTTTAAACTTTGGTTTTACTGTGCCTTTTCCACTAGAAGTTGTTGTTTATCTTGCGCTTGAATATGATAGTGTTTTATAGCATGAAGAGAATGATACAGGACTGAAGCAGTCAGATAGAAACAGGTAGATTTTCTCTGGATAATGGAGAATCAGGAAGAAATAAATATAAAATATTTCAGCATTATTAAAAAACCCAAACTTATTCTAAGATCATTCTGGACATCTTAGAGCGTTCATGGTTTAAGATGTGAAGTTTGTAAGCCAGGGTCATATAAAACCAAAGCCATGATTGGCGGTCATGAGTAGAAGATGTCTCATCTAACTTCAGCCGTCTTCCACCAAGAGGAGTGAGCCATCTCAGTATTGCCAAGACCCAACATTATCACTTCCTGCAGAAATATTCTAGACCTCCCAGCACACATCAGAATAAAATGAAGACCTTTTAAAAATGTTCTGTAAGAAATCAGAGTAAGTACCCAACTCAGGATCCCCCAGCTCTTAAGGCACAGTGTGGGAAACCCGGTGTCGAGTCCCTCCTGCACAGAAGGAGATGCGTGTGCCATTCTGCCTTTTCCCTGGCGGTGCTGTCGGTCACCTGCTGATCCACATGTGCCAGGGGAGACTGGTCCAGTGCAGGGCAATGCAGTAATTTGAGCATGGCTGTCTTGCCACCTAGCTCTGCCACCTGTGTGAGAACAGGGAATTGACCTGGTCTAATGTCTCAAGGCATAGCAGCACCAGCTTTAGGTATCCAGCTGGCTCCCACATTGCTGGGGAAGGACAGGCTACTCCAGAGGAGGCCCTGAAGCAGGGGTCTAACAGAGGTGCTTTGACTTGTCCTCTGGGAAACTCCAGTTTTCTGATGAATGTGCAGAAGCAGTCATTTCAGTTTGGAGGCCTAGCACTAAGCACATTCCTTAGTCTGTTTTCCCACTGATAAGAACACAGGAAATTTTGCAGTAGGTTAGTTTTCTAGAGCATAACCTAGGCACAAGAAGTTAAAAGGGTGTTTTCTTTTTATGAGCTTTGATATTTTTTTTTTTTCTGTCAAACAGTTGTTTCTGTGAAATGCTTTCTTAATTTGAGGCTGATCTGTAATGGAAAACTTGATATCTGTTGGTCATTTTAACTCTACAACCTCTCTAGATTAAAGCAAAAGTGTGCTGAGATGTATAAACAGCTGTGCCTTAAATAATTTAATATGTCTCTCATAATCCTTTCTAGATGTCAATACTATGTCTCTAACTGGAAAAAACTGGTTTTGGCTGGTTAAATGTTGAGATAGTTTTAGTGTAGCTTCCAGAGAGGTGGCTTGAACTTGTGTAATTTACTTCCCAGAATAACTCACAATCCGGCATTACTGACAATTGCGTAACAGCAGGATGAAAGTGTGTTCCTGTAAGACTAGTGTACGCATTCACATAGGTTAAATGCTCAGCAAGCCTGGCCTTTGAAGGAACTGAGGGATTAACCTAAGTACCACTGAGGAGAAAACCTCAAAGGAAAAGTAATGTATGGGACATAATCCGTATGTATATAGAGCAACCCAGTGGACACTTGAATTTTGCCCTAGTTGCAAGTGTGGGAGCACTGCAGCAGCTAAAGAATTTTGATGATTGCTTCATTCAGTAGGTCACTGTAACTTTGCATAATGCATTTTGCTCTTTTAGTATTGGCGTATGTCTCATGACAATAGGACAGCCGTCCTGTCTAATTCCTGAGGGGTCAAAAGCCAGATCTTGAGAATCAACTGAAGGCAAAGGAGTAGCACAAAATTGCTGCAGTAGACTGGAGGTTTTATGTCACCACCTTGCTTGAATGCTGTATGCACAATAACATACTAAAGATAATATAGGGAGTACGGGGTAGTTGAAAAGGCTTAAGATAATGCACTACTTTTTAATTTCTTCAGACATGGCTATTAATGTCAAATGAAATCAATAGAAGCATGTGTTCTTTCTGGCTGGTACTTGCTGATTTTGGACTCACTGAACTTAGTCATAATAAATCATGTCTGGAGCTCTTTTGTTCTGTCCATGTTCTCTGCTTTGAAATATATTAGCAAATATAAGATCTATATTTCAGCAGTGGTGGCAGCAATGGTTGATAACGCATCAACTCAGATTTTGTACCCTTTATCTAAATGAAAGAAAAAGAGTTTATCTTCCTTGCTGGGATCAATTCAACAGCTCAGCAGTTCTGCCTGCAGTGAAGTAAAAACATACCTGAGCTCCTTTACTGTCTGTATGTAGTCTTGGCAACAATATAGATTGTCTCAGAAACTTTATAGATTGTCTCAGAAACTTTCGAGCATCTGCATGTCTTTACCCCACGTGAAGAGTTCCATGCTGCTTGTCTTCAGTTATGTATTTTCTTTTTTACTCCCTACTGTCAGATAGCAAATATGAAAGGTTTGTTCTGCTTTAGTTAAAAACAAAAGAGGTCAAAATTCAAGAACTGCCTAAACAAAAATTAAGACAAATACAAGTACAACTTAAAAGGAAAAGAATCTGAATACAAGGCTCAGTCTTGTATTCTGTACTTGGATAAAAATACTTCTGAAATTACATACTTGCTTAGTTCAAGGACCTGTGATTAAAATATTTAAAAAGGAGAAAAACAGACCATAAAATGAATTTCCCTTATTTGCACAGTATGAGCATTGAAATAATAATATTTAAGAAAAATAAATGCCTGACATAGAAAATTACAGTTTAGGACATTCAAATTGATAAATAAACTAGTGGATGTCTGGAACATGTAGTACAAATCTGAAGATGGCTCCTTCTTCAACCACAGAGTTGAGCTTGTGTTAAAACTTGAGTAAGAATGTAAAAAAAAAAAAAGGAAACTAATATCTTTATAAAATTTCATGGAGGGGTGAAATGGTATCTCTGAAGCCCCATTTGACAGGTTCCTATTTCTCACTAATAGCATAGCATGGCTGCACAAAGGAACTTGTTGAGGGTCTACAGTTGCCTATGAGTCAATGGGACGCTCTGTGTTTTGGTGGACTGGAACCTATTGAGTCTTTTCCTGACGTGACTGATGTCACAAAGAAGTACTGACCACGGAGTTTGAAAAATGGGAATATAGACTGTATTTGTGAGGTGCTTGCTGTTAATAGATAGATTCTGTCCATAAGCACTGTCTGCTTCAGATCAGCTTCTGAGGCCCTTATTGGTCTTGTCGTACACCTGCCTGGATCCTGGTGTCTAACAGAGCTGCGTGATCTGAAACTGGTTGTTTCTGCCAAGGAAACACAGTGCAGTGTTGTTCGTTCTGCTACTTAGACATCTACGTGTGCATATTTCTTCCTGCCTCTCCATACATATGTGTATGTTTTTATATTTTGTTTACTGCTCAGCCAAGGTGGTCCAGGGCATCACTCATGCAGGTAGGACAATAGAAATTACATTTCATAAGTATGTGTCTCAAATTCACAATAAGCTCTTGCAGGAATATAGTCTCTCCACCTGGAGTGGCTCGCTTGTGTAGGTATAGTTAAAAATAAAGCTTGGGCCCTGGATTAATCCTGGGCGGGGGAAAAAACAACAACAATATTTTAAATAGTGTGACTGATGGGGAATTTTAATCTGTGTTTACCTTGAAGAGCAATGTGTTCAGGCAAATCAATATATGCATTGTCATGTGCATTTTGAGTGGCTTCCTTAGAGATACATAGTACTATCGCTGCTTTTTAAAGAGATTAATAAAGTGGGCATTTGAAAAAATTAAAACATTAAGGGGAAGTAGAAGGCAAAAAGAAATGGATGTAAAAAGAAAGCAAACATTACCGTTCTGGTAAAGCAATGAAAAAACAATATTGTGCATAAAGTGAGGTTGATTGTAGCACAGTTTCTTCAAACAATTTTTTTATTCTCCTGAGAAAAAAGTGATAACTGTTAATTTGACCAAATTTGGTACTTGACTGGTCTTGCTTGGTTAGATTGATTAGAGTTTTACTAGGTGTTATTTAAGTCCTTGGCTTTTCGTTTTCAGCCAGCTGTGACCCAGGATTTTGTCATAAAATCAGTTAACTCTTGGGTGCTTGTATATAAAAGCCCCTCAGTACCAGTAAGAATGTATTACCTGGCCTTGAGAAGCCGTTTGCTTCTTGAGGTGGTGGGTTTGCTATGCTCTACATGACAGAGGCCTTGTTCTTGTTCTTACCTTGCTTTTCATTTGCTTTCAGCAACTCTCACAGTTGCCCCATGGCCCGGTTTGGCCTGTGGTTGCCACCACGTGGCTCACGTGGCTAACCTGCTGCCTCAGCTGCTGTTACCGACCAAAGTGCCTGGTCGGACAGAGAGCTGCTGCCACTCATTTGACTCAGTGGCGGAGAGCACACCCTGGGACCTTTGAAAAATTGGAGAATTTTATTTTGATACATCTATAACCAGTAATCAATGCTAGAAGTAGTGCTCTGCTCTAGAAAGATAATTTTAGGCTTTTCCATTTGCATATTTATCTTCTGACAGCACGATTTAGACCATAGCATTCTCTCTGTGTTTTTCTTGTCTACGTTAAGGATATTTCCTTTAAGAACTCAAGCAACTTTGTTAAAATTGACCTTGGGAAACATAACTGTACCAGGTGTGGGTGCCCAGGTGCTGGCAGGGGGCTGCAGGGCGGCTTCTGTGAGGAGGGCTGGGGCTGCACTGAGCCGGTTCCAGCCGGTTCCAGCCGGCTCCAACCCACCCACTGCAGGCCCTGACTTAGCCCCACAGCCATGCCAGTGGTGCCTTGGGGAAAGCTTGTGTAAAGAAGGGCAAAAACATGGCACAGGGAGAGGAGGAGGGAACAAGAAGAGTGAGAAATGGAGGCATAGGGAACACCAAAGTCAAAGGCGGAGGAGGAAGAGGCGCTTTGTGGTGGAGCGGGTGACCAGGGAGGACTCAGGCTGGAGCAGGGAGACGTTTCCCAAAGGAACTGCTGCTATGGCAGAGCCCACACCAGGCAGAGGAGTCAGGAATGATGCTGAGCCTGGGAAAGGATCGAGGATAGGTGGTGTTTTAACGTTTGTCTGTTTCTCACTACCCAAACCTAATTAAATATGCCATAAATTAATTTAATTTACCCCAAGCAGAGTCTGTTTTTCCTCTGGAGGTAACTGGTAAGTGATCCTCCTGTCTTTATCTCAGAAGTTTTTAATCTTGTTTCCCTCCCATCTCATATAGAAGAGGGAGTGAGAGAGCGGCTGAGTGGGTGTTTGGCCAAGGCTAACCCACCACAGAACTGGGTGCTCGATTCAGTTGGTCAGATAGCCATTTAGGTGTTTTGGAGATGCACTAAGTTACAGCACACATCTGCAGAAAGCTGGCTGGGATGAGGGGGAACGTGCAGGTGACCTGTCCCTCCTGGGCAGCTGAGCTGGGATGAGTCCTGTGAGTCTCAGGTTGAGCTCAGAGCCTACCACAGCAAATCATGTTTTCCACTGTCCCCTTCTAAAGAAAAGGGGATCGATACAAGCAAGGTTCAGCTAATGTTTATATATGGGTCTGAGCACTTCAGCTGAACAGAACATTACAAATCCTGTAGGAGTTGTTTCAGTGCACATCACTTTGCTTTTGTTGAGTTTTTATTCTGACCTTAGTTACACTAAACAGTTTGTAGTAAGTAAGTAAAACCCCAGATTGTTTTACCTCTCCTGAAAAGTAGAATCATATTTGCTTCTGAACATACCATCATTAAACATAATGCACTAAAATGATTTATTTATTGATGCTGTAATTTGGTGAGACTCTGGTACAGATGTAATCTAATGCCTGTTGAAATTGGTAAGAGTAATGCATCCTTGGAGTTAGGTGAATTTAATTGGAAAATATTTAACCTGACAAATTAATAATTAAGCAACAGTTTTAATTTCAGTTCTAAGATGATAAATAAGTAAGGAAACTAAATCCTGCTAAAATGCAACCATCATTCTTTGGAAAATCTAAATCAATGTGGGCTTTTGTTGTTTTTTGTTTGTTTGGTTGGTTTTTAGCAAACAGAAGTTGATATTTTTTGAATGTGACATTTTATATGTGTGATGGCAATGGCAGAGAGAATAAGAGAGGGTATCTTGTCTAAATTATACTTGCCAGTAAAATTTGGCTTTCCAGTCTTGGAAATCATTGCAAGATTTACTGAGGTTGTCAAAGAATTAGAAGAGAGTTACCTTGCACTGTGCTGCCTGAAAACAGGTACCAGTGTCCACGAGATGGAAGCAGACACAAATAACTGTACATTTCAAAGCTTGTATAGGGCTCACTGACTTTAGTTGTTCAAGAAGATACATGAAGGTGCTGTTTCAATTCTTGAATAAGCACATAGTATCAGTGCTTGCATATATTACAGTGATGTCTCCTTGCTGCAATACTTATTTATGACACAAGTATGACCACCAATAAAAAAGGAGTTCCATGAGAAGTGACCAAAATACCTCAATGCAATGAAGCTCAATGCTTTTCTGAAGTCTGAAGTTCCATTTCTCTCCAGCAGCTAAATTACCAATCTTACAGATTGGGCTGTATATAATAAAATATGACAAACCTGAAAAATATTTTTTTCTTAATTCAGGAATGACTTGTTTCTGTCAGAGCATGTCTCCCACTCTTGGTGACTTGACAGTTGCTCAGGGCTTACAGAATTGGCCTCAAGCAGCTTGGGTTACTGTAAAAGCCCTGTCAAAGCTGTTAGTTTTTCTTCAGGCTGACAGTCTTAATCTGATTTTTATCGAAAATGTTTTTCTTTTCACATTTGGCCTAGAGTTGTTTTGTGTGTGAATGCAATAACTGGATTTGGAAACCAATGCCTTTCAGGATTTCCAAGTAAGCAGGGCAAAAGTCATAACGAAAATAATTTATCTTCTGCAGTGATTCAAATACGTTGCAGACAAGGCTGACACCAGAGGCAATGGAGGCCCACTGACCAAGGAGGTGGGTGCTCTGGTGACAGAAGATACAGAGAAGGCAGAGTTACTGAATGCCTTCTTTGTCTCTGTCTATACTGCTGGAGGCTTTCCTGAAGAGTCCCACACCCCTGAAGCCCCAGAGGAAGTGAGGACAAAGGAGGAGTTTGCTCTGGTAGATGAAGACTGGGTTAAGGACCGGTTAAGTAATCTGGACACCCATAAATCCATGGGTCCTGATGGGATGCACCCATGGGTGCTGAGGGAGATGGCAGAAGTCATTGCTAGACCACTCTCCATCATCTTTGGCAAGTCGTGGGAAACAGGGGAGGTGCCTGAGGACTGGAGGAAAGCGAATGTCACACCAGTCTTCAAAAAGGGCAAGAAGGAGGACCCGGGTAACTATAGACCGGTCAGCCTCACCTCCATCCCTGG
>WKFP01014178.1:9389-66393 GCA_011057875.1 Pterocles orientalis
GATTTTCAGGTCTTTGTGTTGATTGAGAAGCTATTCTATTTTGTTAAGAAAGTGGAAAAAAAAAAAGAGGCTCGTGCCTTTGTAAAGAAACAAAAATAAAGTTTGTACTTGGTTTTTTAGAACCTCTGTCCTGGCGTTAATGTCTGGGGGTGACAGGGACGGGGCTGGATCTGTCCCCTGGGGCTTGCAGGGGGGGGACAGCGGGGTGCTGCCGGCATCGGGACCCGCAGGCAGGAGGTGCAGGCAGGGCACCCAGCTGGGCTCTGCCCACACGTGCAGTGAGTTTGCCAGGACTCAGCTCACCCCTGAGATGGGGGGGGGGCTCTGGGGCTGGTTTAGGGGGGTTGCTAGCAATGGTGACAGGAGTTGGCAGCCCTGCACCGCCAGCCACCACGGTCCCCTGTGCCATGCTGCTGGTGTTGGTGACGATGGGGACACCTCCAGGGTGGAGGGGACATGTCCCCTTGCCCATGGGGTGTGTGGCATTGCCTGGAGGTGGTGACTTGTGGTGGCTCAAGGGGGCCACAAATCAGCCCAGGATGAGGTGCCTTTGGGGACAGATGGGGGACACTGCGGTGCCATGATGCTCGGCTCCCACTCCATGACACCCTGCTCCAGCCAAAAAGGGGCTGCAGGAGCTCGGGCAGCCCCAGGATGTCTGCCACCCTATGCCAGCGGGACACAGTGACGGGGACAGTGACCCCGCACAGGCACTGCCACCCGAGGGACCCCATGCCAGCGGGACACCAGGACGGGGACAGTGGCCCCGCACGGGCCGTGCCACCTGAGGGACCCTCTGCCAGGAGGTGTCCTGTGCCACCACATCCCCGTTATAAGCCTTTCTCCGTGCTGCAGTGCTGCCACCATGCCCTGTCCCCGTCCCCATCCCCAGGGCCCCCTGCGAGCGGCCGAGCGGCGGCGGCAGCATCTGTGCTGGCAGCTGCCTGCAATCCTGCCTGTCCTGCCCTGCCCCACGCCTCCGTGCCCTATAAATAGGGGCGGCGAGTGGCAGGGAGCTCCTGGCAGCCACCATGAAGGGTCTCAACCTGCTCTGCTGCTGCGTGGCCTCGCTCCTGCTCCTTGCCACCGCAGGTACGGCTGCCGCCGGGCTGGGGGTCCTGTGGGACCAGGGGTGCCTGTGGGACCCCAAGGGCTGTGTGTCCCCATGGGGCTGTTGGGACCCCATGGGTCTGGGGGTGCCCATGGGGCTGTGGGTGTCCATTGGGACCCCATGGGGCTGGGGGTCTGCACAGGGCTGTGGGTCTCCATGGGGCTGAGGGGTGCTCATGGGACCCCATTGATCTGGGAGTGCCCATGGGGCTGTGTGTCCCCAAGAGGCTGTAGGTCCCTGTGGGGCCATGGGTGCCCATAGGACCCCATGGGTCTGGGGGTGCCTGTGGGGCTGTGCATCCCCAAGGGGCTGTGGGTGCCCTTGGGATCCCATGGAGCTGTGGGTCCCCAAGGGGCTGTGGGTCCCTGTGGGGCTGTGGGTGCCCTTGAGACCCCATGGGTCTGGGGGTGCCTGTGGGGCTCTGGGTGTCCAGGGAGCTGTGAGTCCCCAGGGGGCTGTGGGTCCCCATGGGTATGGTGTGTGCCCAAGGGGCTGTGAGTGCCCATGGGACACCATGGGGCTGTGCGTGCTCCCTAGGGCTGGGGTGCCTGTGGAGCTCTGGGGTGCCCTGGAGGGTTGCAGGCACCCATGGGGCTCGGGGTGCCGGTGGGGCTTTGGGGTGCCTGGTGAGCCCAGCCTGCACCCCAGGGCTGGGGGGGTGCCCGGAGCAGGACGGAGTGGCAGGGGTACAGCCACCTGGGCTCCCTGGCAGCTTTGCCAGGACTCAGCGTCACCCCAAAATGTGCAGGGAAACAGTGGGGGCTGGAAGAGCTGGAGGGGGGGGGGCACAGGCTGGGGCCCCCCCGGAGCCAGGGTGGGTGCAGGGCCAGCATGCCCAGGGTCAGCATCACCCATGGGTGCCAAGGGGTCAGTTTTGGGGTGTGAGGACTCACAGGGGGCTGCTGGGGCACTGCGGCACCCCATAGTCAGAGCAGGATGGGGTGGGCTGGTTGCCCAGGGGGGGTCTCCCCCCACCTGCCAAGCAAGCGAGCACTTTGAGTGATCCCAGACCCCCCTCCCCAGGCCGTCCCGCCCCTGCTGAGCACCCCCGGTCCCGGCTGGGTGTCCCTGGGGGGCCGCGCGGTGGGGCGGCATGGCCGGTACCCTTGCTTGCCCTTGAGTTAATTTGGGCTGGACTCTGCCTGGCCGGGCTCCGGCGGCCGCGCTGCCGGGAGGGGGGCGGCTAAGTATGGAAACAGCCGTGTAAGGGGACACTGTGCTCCCTGCAGCCGCCCCGGCCACCAGCCCCCCCGGCTGCCGTCTCCCCCTGCCCTGCGCCACCGCGGCCCCGCGCGCAGACACCCGCAGCTGCCACCTTCCAGCACCCGGCACCCCCGGCCCCGACGAGTTTTGGCCTTTTAAGGTCATCTTGGCCCATTCTCGTGAAGAAAAGGGGTTTGGGGACAGCAGTGCACCCCAACAGTGGGGGGGGTGACCCTCGCAGGGCCGTGGAGAAGGTCTGGGGATGGAGGGATCCTCTATGGGCATGGCTGGTGCCACCCCAGGCTGGGCTGGTGGCTCTGCAGGACATGGGTGGCTTGTCACCATGGTGGATGGCTAGGATGGCTTGTCACCATGGTGGGTGACCACCAGCCCAGCTTTTGGCTGTGTCATGGAGGCTGGCATGGCCCGAGCTGTGGCAGAGGGTGAGGGAGCCGCCTGGGCGATGCCGTGGGGTTGGGCACCAGTGCCCCACTCAGCCCCACACTGGGACCCCCACCACGGGGCCAGGGAGCACAGGGGGGTCTGCAGCCCCAGAGCTGGCTCCGAGCCCCCCGAGTCCCCACTCTCGGCCGTCTCCTTATCAGGGGGTCCCGTATTTTGCCGTATTTCAGTTTGGGAAGAAGATCCAAGCAGTGGCCCAGCTCCTGCCGTGGGTCTGCTGACGGGGGCCGGGGTCGGGGGGGTTGCAGGATGGATTTTGCTTTTCCTTTGGTGCCAAGTCGAGCTCTTGGACACAGGCTTCTTTGGGGTGCAGGAGGTGGCTTGGGGGGGCTGTTTTCCTAATTTTGAGCTTTGCCTTCCCATTGAACACCCCTTTGGCAAGGAGGAGGTGAGGGGAGCCCGGCAGGGACGGGGGGGCTTCCATCATGAAGGGTTTGGGGGGGGCTCCTCTGTGTGTGGGGCACACCGGGGGTCACCATGCCGACTTCTGCCTCAGCATGAAGGGGGTCTCTGGGGTAGAGCTGCTCTGTTTTGTGGGTAACGGCCGAGTGTGGATGGGGGGGTCACTGCCCCCATGGCAGAGCGGCTGCCGCTGCAGTTTGCCAAAGCCCGGCCGGGTTTCTGGCCACCGTGTCCCTCTGGGGACAGAGGATGGGGACACATGGGCTGGTGCAAAGCTGGAGCCCCCCTCCAGCTGTGATACCCCCCACGGGGGGGAGACAGCTGGGTCCCTGGGGGTCCCCAGGGCTGGCTGTGAGGGTGCAGAGTCCCCTGGCCACCCAGCCGGGGCACTGTCCCCACCACCGTGCACCGCAGCATGGGGACATACAGAGGGTTTGGTGACACCTGGGGCCACTGGGACCCTGTCACTGCTCCCAAAGGCCAGAGGGGTGGGAAGGGCCCTGTGCTCGTGCTGGTGCAGGTCCGGCCAAAACAGCCCATGGCCCACGTGGCTGAGGCTGGCAAAGGTCCCCAGAGCGGCCGGGAGCCCTGGTGGGGGCCAGCACCCACCGTGGGGCTGGGCGATGGCTCAGGCGAGGGTGCTCGCCCACAGCCCCGTCCCTGCTCCTTCCCAGGGGAAGGTCTCCTGCTCCCTACTCTTGCATCTCCGGCCATCCCTTCCAGTCTGGGTGACCATGGCAGGTCCCCAAGGCCACCGGTAATGGGCCACAGGGACACTGGGGGGGCAGTGCCCAGCCACCGCGCTCGACAGCTTTGCCCTGTGGAGCCCTTGCCCCCCCCCCAAGCTGTCACAGATTTGGGTGGGCTGTGCCGTCACCGCCTCCAGGGTGGGCAGGAGTGGAGGGAAGCCCTGGTATCCTCCCGCAGCATGTGCAGAGGGCACTAAGGGCTGGCACACGCCTCTCCTGGGGACAGCGAGCATTGGCCACCACCCCGGGGATGTGTCACCTCAGGGTGAGCTCCATCACTGTGGCCTCATGGCATCCTGAGGTGTTCCCCATCACCCAGGAGATGTCACCTGGGGGTGGGCTCCATCACCTTGAACATGTCACCTGGGGGTGGGCTCCATCAGCTGAAATGTGTCACCTGGGGGTGGGCTCCACCTCCCGGGACAGAACATCTTGGAGTTGGCTCCAAACCCGGGCTGTGTCACCTCGGGTGACAGCACCCATGGGGACTCTCCATCCTGACCATCCCGGACAAATTCCCCCCAGGGCAACGAGCGTCCCCAGAGGTGGGGGACCGCTGTGTCCCCATGACACTCCACTGGGCTCATCTCCACCCCCAGCACTGGCACAACCGTGGTCACCGCTGCCGTTGGGTGCAGGGGTGGCCACAGTGACACAAGGCACCTGCAGATCTTGGTCACTTGTGCCACTTACATCCCTGTGACACCACAGTACCTCGTCTGGAGGAGGTCTCACCCCCATGGGTGCTGCATCTCCCCCAAAGCATTGGCCAAGCAAAGCAAGGCAGAGGTTGGGCAGGTTGGCTGCATGATGACACCTTCTCCAGCCAACCATCCTTGTCCCTGTGTCTAGGTGACAGTCACGTGGGCAGGGTGTCGGGGACACCTTGCTTGGGCACAGCCCTGGTGGCACAGGGGCACCAGTGGATCCCTGTGGGGCGGAGAGGGCTGTGGTGCCTCCAGGGACAATGCTCAGTGGGCTGCCCTCTTGCCATGTCCCCACTGTGTCACCATGTCCCCACTTTGTCCCCATGTCTCCACTGTGTCCCCACGTCCCCACTTGCTGATCTGCCATCCCCACGCAGGTGCCAGGAGCGTGGGTTTGCCGGGGTGCTGAAACCCCAGCTCAGGTGGCGGGTGCGAGGGTGACCGAATCACTCATCAAATCGCCCGTTCCCCAGGCGCCACAGGAACGGCAGCGGGTGCCGGGGCCTTGGCAGGGCTCGGCCAGGCTATTTTCAGCGCACGGGGACATTTCCCTTGTAAGCGATAGCCTGAGGAAGCCGCTGAGCTCGTGTGCCGGCGGGGGCTGGCGGAGGGGCCGGGGAGTCTCCGGCCGGGCACCCTGAGCCAGGCTGGGGCGTTGGCAGTGCCCGTGTGGTGCCGGTGCCAGTCGGGTGCGTGGCTCGACCCTGCCACACTCCTGGGGACACACCGTGGAAAAGGGCTCGGAGCCCTGGGATGGAGGGGCTGGGGTCTCCTGTCCTGCTGTTGGGGGTGAGGGTGAGACCCCCCAGGGCTGGGGACTGCTGCTGGATGTCCCCAAGGATTTGAGGATCTTGTGGGACAAGGGACCACCAGGCATTAAAATCCAGGTTGAGAAGCCCAAGGGCTTTCCTTGTCCTGCCCAGGTGACCAGGAATCCTTGGGGTGATCAAAGAAGAGGGACGGGGAGTCGTCACCGGGGAAGGGCCACCTTGAGTGCATAGAGGAGGATGTCCCTCTTGGGGCCACCAGCAGAGCCTCCTGTTGCTGGAGGACCAGTGGGACCTCACAGAAGTCCCTCCTCTGGAGGAAGGGGCTCTGGTCCCACCCATGGCACAGCGCTCCCCCCTCCACCATCCCCATCCTCAGGTCCCTCAGCATCCCCTGGGGCTGTGGACCCCACAAGGACCACCACAGGGTGGGGGACATTCCTCGAAGTACTGCATGACATCTGCCTGTGCCAAAATAATCCCGTTTTCTTGCAGTCTGCTCACTTGCAGACCCACATCTCCCCCAGCCTTTATTTATCTCCCCAGATCCTTTATTTTCCGCCGCCCCGATCTTGGTGTCTTCTGCACATCAGGAGCTCAGGTTTTCTTCCAAATCGTTGTGGTGGGAACCCTGCGGGGGGGCAGTTGAAAAACCACCCCGCAGAAGTGATTCCCCATTTCCATCTCTATATTTAGAAAGCTCCGAGCCTGGTTTTAATCCCTTCGGTGCATCCTGGTGAGATTTCTTTACTCTTTCTTAATCAAAATATCATGCAGTTCTAGCCGACTATTTATAGAAATCCAATCAATTTCTTTTTTTTTTCAACTAAACTTAAAATCTCTGCCACAAATAAGGTCAAATTAGTCTGACAAAGCTGTTTCCTATACCCCCGCTTGCCTCTGTATAAAAAAAAAGGAAAATATTTGCCTTTTGCTGGATCCCGAAGCTGCTGGGTGGGATGCTGTGGCGGGATGTCCTGGGCTCTGGGGTGTGTGAGGCTCTGGACAGCCAACCCCATCCTCAGCCTCCCGCGTGCCTGTGTCGGCTGGGCTTCTTGAGCCACTTGGGGACACTTTCCTCTCCTGGTCGGTGAAGGTGTTGGCCTGGCCGGCTCCAAACTGGTGCTGGAGCTGGGCTCCTGCCTGCCCTGGTGCCCGCAGCCACGGGAGCTGCCCAAGGGCGGTAAAGCACTGGCGCTTCCTTTGCAAGGCTCTGCTGGGATGGCGCAGAGCGGGAAACTGAGGCACGAGAAGAGCAGGGAGGAGATGCTCTCCTCTGCCACGCTCCGGCTGAGCACCAAGGGCTGGGCTGCATGTCTGGGGTGCCCAGGCCTGAGGCTGGGTGAGGGGCTCGGCCCCCGCTTTGGGCTCCCCCAGCCCCAGGAAGGGTTGCCGGTTGCAGAAAGGTCACACTCACGGGGCTAATCCGCCTTGACTGACTTTTTCCAGCAGCCAGGCTGCTGGCTGGCAGTGGCATGGAGCAGCAGGATCCCCAGGCGCTGCACCCCCTCCCCAGCAGCCCCCTACCCAGCAGCCTGGGGTAGGGCCAAGTGCTGTGGGGCTGCAGCTCCGTTGGCTCCGGCCACTTTCCGTGAGGTTTGAAAAGGCTTCACCAGAACAAAGCACAGCCTCTGGGCTTCGTTCAGCCTTGTCCTTCCTCCAGAAGGAAGGGACGGACAAGTTTGGGGTGCAAGTTCCCCCCAAAGCCCCCCTGGGAGGCCGAGGGGAGAGCAGGAGGTGCAGGAGCTGGCGGATAACTCCCCTTCACATGGCAGGGGCCGCGATCCGGGCAGGGGCAGGGGGCGTGCGAAAAGTCATCCCCGTGGCGCTGCGCATCGCCGGCCCCACGCTCGGGGCTCCGGTTTCCGCTGGAGGGGGAGAGCGTCCCTCCCAGGGCCACCTGTGCCCATCTGTCCCCCCTAGCCGGCCCCGGCGCTGGCCTCAGGGGCTGTCCCTCCTGGAGGACCCATTTCAGCACTGGGGTGCTGCATATGGCCCCATGCAGGGATGGAGGGGACGAGGTGGCAGGGTCATGTTCAGCCCCTGGGAGCCATCCCCATCCTTTTTAACCCTGTTTTTTCCTGGGTGTAAACCAGTTGTGGCATCCCATGGCACTCTGAGCCCTGCTGTGAGCTCTGTGTCCCCAGAGCTGTGCCCAGGGTGCTGTCACTGCTGCGGAAAGTGTCCCCAGGCAGGTGACAGCCCTCCCAGCCCCTGCAGATGGAGGGGGGGGATTTGGGGTGTGCAGCCGAAGACCCTCTGCGAGGTCAGGTCCCAAAGGGCAGCAGGGTGAGGGCTCCTTGTCGATGCCACCCAGGCACTTGGCACAAGGCAGGGTGCAAACACGGGGAGCCCCGGTGTCACTTTACACTGTGGCTGTCCCCGCTCCCCTCCCGGAGCCCACGGGGACCCGCAGGTGCGGACGTCACCCTGGCTGGCAGTGGGGCGAGGGGCTGGGGCCAGCGGCCGAGGGGGCTGGTGCTGCGCCGTCCGTACCCCGCTGAGCAGCTCCTCCCGATTCCCCCGTACAGTTGCTGGGCTGTATTTTTAGCCTCCAGCGGCCGCGCGGAGGGTGTTAAGCCCGTAACCTTCAGCCCATTTCGCTGCTCATCGGCCGGCCATCTGCAGATCAGCACAATTCGCCTTGGGATGGATTTGGAGACCATGTAGGGGAAACAGGAGGGAGAAGGAGGTGGAGAGGGGAGAGGGACTTTGTATCAGACCTTGAAGGTCACAGGAAATAAAGCCCGTGACCAGCACACCAGCAGGAATATCCCAGTTGGACACCCAGGGAATATTTCCCTTCTTCAGGGAATGGCTCATGGTGGGCACTGGGGCTGCTGTTGTGCCCAGCCACAGTGGGTGACAGCCCCTCTGTCCCCCTGCATTGGGTCAGAGGGGACTGAGACCCCAGACAAAGCCTCTGGGACATGCAGGGTCTCCTCTGCCTGGTCCTGCTCCCCCCCACCCACCCACCCAAGGAGCTGCGCTTCCCTCCAAGCCTTCCAGCTCACCCCGGCTATTCTGGGGCCAAGGTCAGAATATCCCTGTCCCCATCGGCCGAGGGGATCCTCAGCAGAGACAAGCTGGTCACCAGGCCACCAGGGGCGTGCTGGCCCCCTGCCATCTGGGGCTTCACAGGTCAGACACAGCACGGCTCCCAGCAGGGTGGGTACCCCCAGCTGAGGGGTCCCAGGGGGTCCGGCCAGGCTGAGGAAGGTGACCCGAGGGAGAGGAGTGCTCCGGGTGGGAGGGAAACAGGTGGGAGCTCCACGGGACCCGTCCCCCTCTGGCTGGGAGCTGAATCGGGAGCCTGGAGGCACCTGCGACCCACGTGCCAGCCAAGGACGGGGCAGGTCGGTGAGGGCAGAGCGGGGGTGACCCACGCATCCGGTTTCGGCAGGGCAAGGGGCCGCGGGGACGGCAGCAGCTCCAGCATGCCAGGCTGCACACGAGAGCGGCTGGAAACCCTGGCAGGCTGCAGCACACCCCGTCCCTCCCTGCCACCCGCTGCTGGCACAGCTCGTCCCCGGCGTGAGCCCAACGCTGCCACATGGCTCCCAGCTAATGGCACCGCTGGCCCCGGCGCAGACAGACACAGCGGCCTGCCCAGCATCCATGGCAAACTGGCCTGCAGTGGGCAGAGTGGTTTGGGGCTGGCACCGCGCGGACCCTGGCTTGGCTCCTCCTGTGCTTGGCCATTGTGGTCCCCCATGGCCAAGCCCAGTGAGTCCGAGCAGTCCCCCATGGCCAAGCCCAGCGAGCCCCAGCACTGTGGCTTTGCCAAAGCCCTGCCAACGCTCTGCAGGACACACGGCCCTGCGGCTCCCCGGCATGGCTGTAGCACAGGAGCAGGAGCAGAGGGCTGGCTGCCGGCCGGCTGCCCGTGCCCAGCTCCCCGCAGCCTGGGTGGAGGTGGCATTTTTTCCTGGTTGGCATCTGCTTGCCAGCTGGAGTACAAAGGAATTATTTTCCTCTGAAACGCTTCCCTGGTATGCAGGCATTAGAAGTTTTGGGGGATTATTTAGACTAGCAGCAACTGTTTGTAACGGAGACAGTATAGCTGGTGATCTTTTATTTTTGGCACCCGTTGACTAATGTTAAATTGCAGTTGGAGGCCTATGGAAAATACGGATGGCTTCACCCCGGGCCGCAGAACAAACTCATTGTGTCCCCGCCAGCCGCAGAGCGCGGCAAATGCTTTCCTAGTGAAGGGATGCTCACAATAAATAGCTCCCAAGCCCTGCTGCCGGGGTCAGGCCCCGCCTGTGGAAAGGCAGGGCCCCATGTCGGGGAGCCCCTCGCCCCTTCCTCCCCCTCGCCCCTTCCTCCTCCTCCCCGTCGCCCCGCCACCCGCCATGGCTGGTGCTGGGGATGCTCTCCCGAGGCAGGGCTGGGGAAGGACCCTTTTAACGTGCCAAGTGCCCACAGCCCTTCGAGCTACGCTTTTTGTTATCCCCCCTCACCCCATTTTTCAGGGCTGCTTTGCTGCCTTCCTGCAGCGCTTGGTGGTGGGCAGCAGCCACAGCCCCCAGCAGCCATGGACAGCGCGGCCACGGGGCCCTGCTAGCGTCGCCTCTTCCCCCACCAAAAAACACCTCTTTGCAGCCAGCTTCTTGCGACAGGGCCAGAAAATTGAGCTGGAACTAGAGAAGGTTTAGGAAAGAGTTCAATCCTCTTGGTAACAGCCACCAACCCTCCCTCAGGGCCCCCCTGGCACTGATGGGGTGCGGCGGGTGCCCCGGTAGCCGCGTGCCAGCGCGGGTGAGACTGACTGAGCTGTTCTCATCGTTTAGAGCCCCACGCCCCCGGCACGGACCATATCAGCGGTGCTGCCGAAAGCCCTTTGCCAGCCGCAGAGCCCAGGCTGGAGGAGAAGGCAGCTGATGGCAGCCCTGAGGAGAACCAAGATGGCGGCACTGCCAACGCCTCCTTGCCTGGCACCGCTGAGGAGGGACGTGGCGAGGGGGAGGAAGAGCCGGCGGGTGGCCTGAGTGGGGACCCAGGGCCAAGGGATGGCCAGATGGAGAAGACCGCCATGGAGAAGGGCCAGGAGGGGCCTGGTGAGGCGCAGGACCCAGGGGAGGACGCCATGTTGGGTGCCCCTGAGGCAGCACACCATGAAGACAGCCGCCAGCCTGGCCTACAGGACGGCTCCCGCGCCCGGGAGGATGAGAAGCCTGGCACCAAGGAAGAGCAGCCTGGGGAAGAGAAAATGGAGGAGCCAAGAGCTGTGTCTGCTCCCAAGGGGGGAGAGGAAGGGGACGAGCAGAGCTCAGAGGAAGATGATGAGCAGGGGGAGTCTGAGGAAGATGGAGGTGAGGTAGAGTCCGAGGAGGAGGGAGAATCTAAGGAGGAGGAAGAGTCTGAGGAAGAGGAAGAGTCTGAGGAAGATAGTGCTGGGCCAGCAGGGCCAGAGGACAAAGCTGAAGGGAGCGACAAGAAAGCAGCCAGTGCTTCTGGCAAAAATGGCCGTGGCAAACCAGCATCTGCCGGCAAGGATGATGGTGGGGATGGCCCTGCCAGCTGCCAGCACCCACCCTGTGGGGATGCAGCAGAATACCCTGCAGCAGTGGTGGAAGACCCGCTGGCAGCAGTAGAAAACCCACCAGCAGCAGAAGACCCGCCGGCAGCAGAAGACCCGCCGGCAGCAGAAGACCCACCGGCAGTGGTGGAAGACCTGCCGGGAGCAGAAGACCCACCAGCAATGGTGGAAAACCCACCAGCAGCAGAAGACCCACGGGCAACGGTGAAAAACCCACCAGCAGCAGAAGACCCACCGGCAGTGGTGGAAGACCTGCCAGCAGCAGAAGACCCACCGTCAGCGGTAGCAGACCCACCAGCCGCAGAAGACCCCCCTGCAGACAAGCCATCGCTGGCAGAAGCAGTGAGCCCACCCGGCCACAGCATCCATCCTGCTGCCGCTGAGCCCCGGCACGGCCAGATAGGTTGGAGTCTTTTCTTGTCGGTGTGCTGTAGCAGCCAGAGTGACCTACTATCAACCCCCGGCGGAGCTGAGCTTGGCACATTAAACCGCGCCTAGTGCATGGCCCTCTCCTAACGCTTGTGCTTCCCATGCCTACCCCTAACCGCTGCACGGCTGGGCCGGCCGCGGGCAGCAAGGGCGCAGGCAGGAGCCCGTGGACGCCTGCAATGCAGGTGCTCATCGCAGCAGTACCAAAGCTGGCTGATATTTCCCTCACTGCACTTTAAGCCTGTGATTTCTCCTCTAGGCTGTGCACATGGATAAGATTTTTAACACCCAGGCCCCTTTCAGCACCCGCAGACCTCTTAAAGGCTCTTCATCCTCCACCCTCACGTCCTCCAGAGCCCGTCTCTCGTGGTGCACAGGCAGGATGCTGCCCAGGGTGGTGGGTCTCCTGTCCACCCGCCCTTGCCTCATGGGGAAGGTTTGAAGAGCCAATTCAGCCTGACGAGTTGCCAAAGCGCTGGCTCTGGCCACGTTCGGTCAGTGACAGGCTAGCTAAGGAAAAGGGACTCCCCACACCACGATTTCCTAGAAATGCTTGTGGACTTTGGCCCACAGGTTGGGCAACAACCTTCGGACCCAGCTGAGTCTTTTTCTGCTTTCGTCCCTAACGTCCCAGCTCAAAAAGTTTCCACTTGTGCTGAAGGGAAACCCAGTTTGGTCTCCGTGGCTTTACTTGGCAAGTTAAAACGCCTTCCTCAGCCCACCACTCGGTAGACAGTCTCAGGCATCCCCAGCCCAGCCAGGACCCGCCTGTCCCCAGACCTGTCCCCAAACCCCCACTAAAGCCCGACCCAGCTCCCAGTATCAAAAAGCACTTGGAGCTGCATGGGGCCCTGGGTGAGCCAGCACCTCCAGGGCAAGTACACCCCTGTCTCCCTGTCTTGGGGACGCTGGGGTGCTACCCCAGGCAGAGGCAGCTGCCTTCTGGTCCCAGGGGCTGGCACAGAGCTGTGGGGTCCCCAGGGTCCCCCCAAGCCAGGGCTCCATGCAGAGGGCTCCAGCCTGATATGGGAGCAGAGGTGGGAGAAGCAGGAGGGAACGATCCCGTCGGCAAAGGCGAGGCAGCGAGGATGGGTCAGGCTGGCTGCGCTCTCAAGAGCCAGCCCCAGCCTCGCACACATCTCTGGCTTAATGCACAATTTTGGGGGGGAGTGTGCAGACAGAGAGGCAGAGCAGAGCGTGCCCGCAGCCGAGGCTTAGCCCCGGAGGAGCCGCAGCTGCCGGGGGAGCGCCGGGGCAGGCAGGGCCCCATGGGGAGTGGGTGCCGTGCGTGCTCACGTTACGCCCCAGCCCTGGAGCCCTTTCCAGGCACGTCCTCTGAATTCTCCGCAAGCGGCCAGCCCTCCCTCCCCCCGGGAGACTCGGCGTGCCTCCCTCGCCGGCCCCTCCTTGGAGCCAAGCAGTTGCCCACGCTGCTTCCCCCGGCAGCCTCTGCCAAGCCTCCAGGAGCCTTCGCAAAAGAGAATCCGCATGGCATGCCAAAGGCAACGGCAGCTGCCAAGGTGCCTGGCGGGTCCGTGGGCTTGGGGTGTGTGTGCTCCCCATGCCCACTCCCCGGCAGTAGCTTGTGTGAGCTCCCGTGTGGATTCCCCCTCCCGCGGTAACAGGTCTTTTTGCCTTTTTCCTGCAGAAGACGTTGAAGATGCCAGCGAGCCGACCAAGCGCGACCGGTCCCACTTGGAGAACACCCTCAAGCTGAACGAGGACAAACCTGCTGATGATTTCTCAGGTGAGGGGGCCTGGGTGACACCGAGCTGTGTATGTCCTGCTCCGTCAGGTCACAGGATCCTGCAGCACATGCTCCTCACCGTTCTGCTGCACCAAGAGCCGGCAGGGATGGGATTTTCTTTCCCTAGAGCATTTTGGTTTAACCTTAATTCTTGTAGGTCCAGCAGCACCATATCTTTAATAACAGCCCTTTTACTGCTCTTGGGTTAATATATTTTAGGTATTTTAAAGACAGCCCCAAGGGCATACAAGAATTAAGAGGGTAGAGAGGCTGCAGGATGCAGCTGGTGAATCAGCCAAAGCCGGCCACATCCCTGGCCCAGAGAAACCTGGGGCAACTGCTAATAAAGGGTTGGGATTTTTATTCTAATTATTTATTAGGTTTTGTTATTATAAGGCTTGCTTCTGCTGACCCCACGGGCAGTCCAGGCTGTAAAGAAAGTGATAAAAGCTGCTGTGGGAAAAGCTCCTTCTTTCGTCTGGCGAGTATCATAGGGGCTGTGCCAGGGGTCCCTGGCACCACGGTGGCTTTTTGGGATCATGGGTGTTGAGTGCTAAACAGCATTAACAAGAGATGTTCCGTCACCCACTGGCACGTACAAGACTAGCAGTAGATGGGGACAGTGCCCAGCAGGACACATTAGCAGGGGAAGGGCATCAAAATGTGTGACTGGGATCAGTTTGGCCAAGATTTCAACTGTGAGCCAAGTCCCTTGATCCCCAGCTGAGTCACCCTCAAGACCCGCGGGGAATTCCCAGCGGCTTACCTAGGAGGGACTCTGCTGGGGTGGTGGGGTTTGCCTTTCACCCGTCCGTGTGCTTCTGCTCCACAGGAGTGCTGCAGCGGCTGAGGAAGATCTACCACGCCTCCATCAAGCCCCTGGAGCAGTCCTACAGATACAACGAGCTGCGGCAGCACGAGATCACAGGTAATGCCACGGGCACCGGGGTCTCTGGCACCCTCAGGTCATTGGGATGCAGAGAACAGCACAGAGAGCAGGTCGCGAAAGGCTCGGATAGCTTGTCTTCCTTTGCAGCTTCCCAAGAAGGCCATGACCACGCTGGGTGTAGGGGACATGCCCTAGTGAACCCAGCAGCAGGCATTCCTGCATCTGCCTCGGCCCATCTGCTGTCAGGACCATCTGTGTAGGCTGGGCATCAAACCCTGCCTGCTTCAGGTCCTCCAGCTGCTCAACATCAATGCCCTGTACCCCTGCCAAGCAGAGATCATGGCCCCATGAAACGGGCTTGGCAAGGAAGCTAAGGACCTCTCAAGGCTGGGGATGAGCTTCCTGGGGGTGGCTGGAGCTGGCATCCTTCCTGCTCAGTACGGGACACAGCCATGTGGGCAGGGTATCCCTCGAGCTCAGCAGCCTTCGCTCATCCTGGGAGCTAGAGTTTCCACCCCTTGGCAATTAGACACATCGGATCAGGTGAGCAGGTCCCCGTGGCCATGGGCATCGGCTTGGGCTGAGCCCCAGCAGCACGTGTCCCTCCAGAAGAGGAAAGTGCGGCCCTGGACCCCGGATGCTCACAAACTACAGGAAACTCTTGTGACTCGTATGACACGAGCAGACCCATTTTCCAAGCACAGATCGCTAAAGCCCAAGTCCAAGGTCCCTGCTCCCCAGGGTGATCTGCTGTGAGCCCCTACCCAAGCCCTGTCCTGAGCTGGGACCAGATGCCCCCTGCGCCTTGGCTGGGATGCCCGAGTCCCTGCTGCCCGTGCCCCAGGGCTGCACGCCCACATCAGCCTCCTGTCAGGGTCCCTCCTTGTCCAAAGTCCTGCCTCCCTCCCCAGGTTTCCAGCCTCGCACCCCCTGGATCCATGCCCTCCCTCCTGGTGAGACAGGACCTAGATACACCCTCCACACGGACCTTCCTCCCGCAGCTGGTCTGTGCTCCACAAGCACGAGTCCCACATTCATCTGGACAAACCCCTGGGACACACCCCCTTAGAGCAGAACCTCTGTTTTACAGACACCCCCCCTGCAGCCCAAATGCAACTCCAAAATCAGCGCCCAACATTTGTAAGCAGGTTTGAATGTCCCCATGCCCAGCCAGCCTGGCACCAGCTTAGAGCCAGTAGGGAGCACGGGGGACCCCTGGGACAGCCCCGTAGCCCTTGTCACCAGCCCAGGTCCTGGCCCCTCATCCCCTGGATGCCACCCACCACGGTTCTGGAGGGGACGTTTGCAGGTCTCACAAAATACAAGCCATGCCAAGCTGCCTCCTGCAGCCAGCCCCGTGTCACTGTCACCGCCTTTGCCTGTCTCTCTCCATGTCACTGCCTTTGCCTGTGTCACTCTGTGCTGCTTGTGGGCACCTGGGGACCACATGGGAGGGTAACTGGAAGGGTCCCAGCAACACAGCCAGCACAGGAGGGGTGCCCTGTGACCCTCACCGCTGCTGTCACCCCCCCAGTGTTCTGGCCTGTCCCCTCCCTCACGCAGCGAAGCCGTGTGCCTGGAGAAGGAGCACCCCAAGCTGTAGGGTCGGCACCCTGATGTGCATCCCCACGGCCTCTGCAGCGGTGGCAGTGAGGACAGCCCAGCCGTGCCCTGTCCCAGCTGTCCCCACCCTGGAGCTCACAGGCTGGGCAGCGCCCTGCCCTCCCCTCCCGGCTGCCTTGGTGGCAGCGCCAGTACCAGCATTTACTGTCAGCTCACCCCGGGACACTGTTCAGGGGAGCATTTGGGGTTCCAGGGGCAGCTGGTGGGATCCCAGCCTCTAACCCTCGCTTTGCTGCTCGCTGCCGGAGACTGCAGCCCCCAGCCCTGTTTCCCCACCCTTCAGTCACCCCCTGCCCAAGCACCCACCCCCCTGTTCCCTTCCAGGGGGGAAGCAAATGTTCCCCAGGCCCCTCGGGCTTCCTCCCTCCCAGCTCCTGAGGAAACCATCACCAACCCTTGTGCTTTCCCACCCCGAGGCCCCTCTGAAGCCCAGGACTCCCCCCAGACAGCAGGTCCTGCTTCCTCACAGCCTCATCTCACAACACACCATGGTCTGTCCTGCTTCCCCGTGAGCAACAACCACCCGTCAGGCCACCAGACCCCCAGGCCAGCTCCCAGCACACCCTGTGCTATCCTCCATAGCCCCCTCCCAGTGACAGATGCAGCCCCAGAGCTGGTGACCCGCAGTGGCAGCCTCCTGGCCCTAAGGGAAAGGCACAGGGACACCGTGCTGCCTGCAGCCCTCGGCTCAGCCCTGAGAGTCCCTAGCCACGCTGCCCTCAGAAATGCTTCTGCCACCAAACTCCTCGAAGCATCCCTCACACCCCAGCCACACCCCAACACACACAGCCCCATCCTAGAAACCCAAGCCCCAGCAGTTTGCCTTTAATACCCGCAGCTTTCCCCAATCCCTCATCAGCTGTGTAATTAGAGAAACCTGCAAATTAGTCAGAGGGTTGCCCTCGGGAGCCCTCTTGACCTTCTTGCAAGGCAGGTGAGGACATGGCGGGGCTGAGGGAGTCTCTCAGCATCTTCCCCTGGGCGGTCCCCTGTCCTGAGGGGGCTTGTTATGTTGGTGGTGCCCCTGCAAGCGGGGAGATGGCCCCAAGCCCTCCCCCTGCGCCCACCCCCGTGGCAGGGGGCCTGGAGGGCGCAGAGCTGCTGGCTCAGCTGGCCGGGAGCAGCGGGACAGCTGGGGACGGCGGGGCAGGCCTGTCATGGAATATGTGTGACCTTTGGAGGTGAAAGCCAATATAGAGGGGTGCCATCGCAAGCACCTTCGCCCCTCCGTTACACGGCATTCCTCCATTTTGTCTCCCTTCCTGTCAGCTCTGCTTGCACGCACCAGCCGGTGTAATCCAAGGAGCCCCCTGCTCCCCACAGCTCGCAAAAGCCCCCGTGTAATTGAGTGGCACCTGTCCCAGGGGACCTGCAACTGCCACTGTCAACCTAAGGCTCCGAATTGTCGGGGTGCATCCCAGGAAACCCCACACCCTCTGCTTGCAGCGTGTTTAACCCTGGCAGGTGCCACCTCCCTTTCCCTGCCTGTCCCTGTCCCGTGTCTCCGCTCTGGCATCCCACGTGGGCACGGGCACGCTGCGGCTGGGTGTGTCTGTGTGCTCGGTCACAGCGGGGCCACCCTGCAGGGACTGTCCCTCGCCCAGAGGTGAGCGACTCTCCCAGTCTGCTGATGGGAAGCTTGCTGCCAAGTCCTGCCAGTTTGTGGCGCATGCTGGTGACCCTGATGACCGTGTATGTGCCACTAGTGTCCCTGCGAAAGGAATGACGTTCCCATTGCCATCGCCGGCCACCCTCGGGCTGGGTCCGGCTGAGCACACCACGGGGATGATCAGGATGCTTGCAGCGTTGGTTGCTGTCCTAACCGCGGCTTGTCGGGCTCCGTTTGCTCAGTGAATGTTGCTGGGGAAGGTGATAACTCGGCTGAGCAGGGCAGGAGGGTTGGCTGGGATGAGGTGGCTCTCTGGGGGCTACTCCCCCAAATCCCGTCATCCCTGGTGTGCAGTGCAGATGGGGCTCAGCGCTTGTCCTGGTTGTTGCGGGTGTCCTTGCTCACGGACTGTACCTCCTTCTCTCCCGCCGGGAATGTGGCCGTCGCCGGCTCTTCCTGCCCACGAGAAGGCCAGGGCCAGTCTTCAGCTCCCTCCTTGTCCTGGGCCAGACCCGGGCAGCCGCATCCCTCCTTCGACTCACGGTACCTTTTCTCTCTCCCCGTGTCCCCTGCTAACAGCTTACCCCGGACGCACCCTGGGCTCCTCGGCCACAGGTTGGTATCGCTGCCCGCTACCTGCATGCTGCCAGCGCTGCCTGAGCTCTTCGCTGGCCTCCGGCTTTCCCCTTCACCCGCCCTGGCAGGGCCATGCTTCCCTGGCACCGAGCAGCCCCTGGTGACTGGTGTCCCATGGCCCCACTGAGCTGGTGTCCCCAGCCCTACGGCGCTCGGCACATGTGTGGCTGCACTCGCCTGATGCTGCGTCCCCACCTCGCCCAGGCTTTGACACCTTTCCCTCTTGGGTTAAGGCTTAAGAGGTTGCGTATTCCTCCAGCTGGGGCTCAAAGGCGTTTGTGGGGGACCCGCAGGTCCATCTCCCACCCACGGCACGACCCAGCGGAGCCCAGGAGACAGCCCCCCCCCGCAGGGCAGCTCTTCCCACCCTTCACCCTCCTACGCACAGAAACTTTCCCGAATGTCCACCCTTGATCCCCTGTGGCTGCAGTTTAAGCCGCTGAGCCCGCAGCAGCTGTCCCAGTGACACAGGCTGGCCCCTGCGCGGCGGCTGCAGCCCCCCTGGGACCCAGAGCTGGCTCCTCTCCCTGCCCGTCCCACTCGGGGTGTGCTGCCAATTCCCCCTCGAGGAGCAGGAGATGGGAGACGGGCCAAGACGCACCAGCCAACACCCAGCCCTTCCCCTGGGTCTGGTGCTGGGCCACGGGGACAATGTCCCCGCTGCGATATGAGGCAGGGAAATCCCATCTCTGACCCTCGGGTCCTACCCCACAGCCCCCGCTGCTGGATCCTGCCGAAACGGGCTCCTCCGCACCCTGGCCTCAGCCACGGCAGAGCCCGGCCAGCGCCCGGAGGGCCTCTGGCTCGCTGTCGTGCCAGCGTGCCGGCAGCGGGGAGGGTTGTGGATATATATAGCGGATTTTGATAGCTGTCTTATCTGCATCTCTAGCTGCAGGCGCACACACGTGGGTGCGCGTGCTGCTTGCATGGGTGGACGCGCACGGGGAGCCCGGCGCGGGGGCAGGCGCGGGCGGTCTGCAGCCACGTGCGGCTTGTCCCTCCATCTGCAGGCACATGTGCCGTGCGGATGCTCGTGGCTTTTCACGAGCACGCTGGCCAGCCCTCCCAGGGCTGCTGGGCAGTGTTTGGGGTGCAGGGGTGGGGTGGCAGCGTGGGCAACGCTGGGAGGGTGTCGCCAGGTGTTTCAGCCTTCCCGGTGGTTTGAGGACAGAACAAGACCTTTGTGCCCCTGGCTGGGTCTGAACAAGGAGAGGAAGGAGGTTTTGCTGCGTTCTCTGCTTTGCCTAGTGTCCTCGGGACAGACTTGCATAACAGGGGGGAGCCAACACCTGGTACTCCTGCTGGGCTTGGGGACAAGGAGGGAGAAGACCTGGCACAGGGTTAGCCCCCGGCCCAGGGTTAACCCCAGCCCCAGAGCAGCAGTGCTCCCACCCCAGGGCAGCCTGGCATTGCAAGCAGCACGGAAAAACCTCCCAGAAAGCCACTGCTCTGGGAAAAAAAAAAACACAACCTTTTGGGGCATCTGTGCTCCTGCCCCCAGAGCTGAACAGTCCGAGACTCTGCAGAGGGAGACCCAACCTGCCTGGCCTGGTTTTCCCGGTGCTTTTCCGGATCACAGCGTGCTCCTTCCCTGCAAACCTGGCAGCTCAGAGCAGCCGTGCTTTAAGCTGCTGTGTTTTAAGCACGACCACAGACGAAGGGGTGCAGGGTTTGAGGACCCCCCAACTCGCAGGCAGGGCCTCATCATGCACTGGGGTGTGACTGCTGCTGCCAACGCCCGCGGGACGTGCCTGGCTTGGGCTTGAGCTGGGAGCTGGGTAGGCTGGGCTGGAGCGAGCAGCCACAGGGTGGCTGGAGAGAGCCGCTGTGCTGGAGCTGCCGCCATCCTGCCTGCAGCCAGCCACGACGGGCTCTTGTCCCCTGGCTGGGCCACCAAGGTGACCCAAATCGGTGCTCAACAGCCATAGCAGGGCAATGCAGCAGGGACAGACGCCAGGCCAGCACCCTCCTGAGTGGGAGATGCTCGATGGGTGGCAGTGAGGGGGACACGCATGGTGTCACGTCCTCAGAGCTGCTGTGCCACCCAGAGGGTCACCCAGGCAGTGCCAGCACCCTGTTCCCCAGAGGGGCAGAGGTGGGCTTGGCGAGCTGTTGGTGACCCGGCGGGGGGCTGCCTGCGTCACTGCCCACCTTGCCACAGCGGGGCATGGGGGGGACACGAGAAAGAGCCGGGGCGTGGGGGCTGCCTGCGTTCACAGAGCCACGCCTGGCCAGGAGTGCGTTACGAAAGAGCACGCGGGGACCTGCCTCAAACCTCTGGCACAACATCACAGGGGATTATAATCATCATCATCATCATCATCATCATCATCCGAAACCCAATTAAAGCTGGCAAGCAGCGATAGAGTGGCACAGAGGAATGAAGAATAACAAAACTCTGAGGTTTCAACATCTGGTTTTGTCCCGTGTGAGAAGACAATGTCGCATCCCTGTGGCTCGCAGGCGGGGAGTAGGCTGTGGGCAGGGCTGTCCCCCCGGTTTGGTTGTGGCTGCCCCGCTTTGGGGAGCAGGGTCGAGCCGCACGGATACAGCTGTGCCCCGTACAGAGATGTCCCCAGCCCATTCCCTTCCCCAGCAGTGACACTGTGGCCCTGCAATGGGCAGATGCAGGCACGAGGAGGCTGGCACGCTCTGCCCAACTCCTGCACCCACAGTTGGATGGGTTGGGTGTGGAGACGCCACGCAGAGCCCTCCAGCACCCTCGGGAGCAGGAGCTCAGCACCATGTGGGCTTTGCGGCTTCCTCGCCGTGGAGATGGATCCCCGGCTCGCTGGCTCCTGCGTGGGCAGCAGTCACGGGGCAGCGGGGTCTTCAGCCACTGCAGGGAAAACAGCTCTGCCTTCAGAGGGGGGCCAAAGGTGGGGTGCTGAGGGCAGTGCGGGTCCCCCAAGGGCATCTCCTCGCCCTGGGGCACAGGGGAAGGCTCAGTGCTGGCTGTGGGACAGCAGCTCCCAGCTGCTCCAGTGGCATCCAGACCCTCCCCTGGCCAGAGTCCTGCAGTGGGACGGACCCTCTCTCACCCTGAGCCCAGGATGGGGACAGGGGGAAAGCGTGTGAGCCCCTGCTGCCAGGGATGTGGGAAGACAGCCCCTGCCACCGGGGATGTCCCCACCTGCAGGAGACGCCGCCTGGGCTGTGCTGGGTTGACGCCGTGGCAGGGTGGCCGCAGCTGCTCTGCTCTCTGCCATCTGCTGCCACGGCTCTCCCGGAGCTGTTTCCTGCCTGGGATCATTTGGCTGTGTCAGTGCTGGTACACGAACGGGATGGGGAGGGTTCCCACAAGCGGGAACTCACTCATCCAGTTTTTACTTCAATTCCTGGCCTCACTTGGGCTCCAGCAGGCTCCTGGCTGTCCTGGGGGCTGGTTCGGGCCAGGGGCTCCTCCAGCTCTGCTGGCTGCCAGCCCAGTGTCCTGGGGGCTGGGAGGGCTGAGCAGGGTGGGCACAGGCTGATTGCATGAGTCCTGCTCAAGCAGGGATTGCTCCTGGGGCAGTGGCTGCGTGTGTCCAGGAGCTCCGTGCTCCCAGACCGATTGCGTGGCACGGGGACAGGTCCTTCTGGGCCCAGCACCAGCCTCCTTGGGCCCCCTAGCAAAGTCCGGGACTTGATGAGCGCTGGATGGGGACTGCAGTTCACTCTCCTCCTGCCTTCCCCCCATTTGCCCAGTGTGCCGTCCCCATGCCAGGCTGGAGCGTCCAGCTTCTGCTCAACCAGCGGGCTGGGAGCCACAGCCCTGCGAGGGTGCGGTGGAGATGCAACGCAGGCAGCCGGCCCATGGCTCGCACCGCGCTTACCACGCACTGCGCCACAGCGTCGCTCCTCAAACCACGCCAGCTGTCTTTGCACGAGCCGTTCCCCTGGTTGCGGCATGGCCAGCTCCTCGGCACGTCCCATGCTTTGCAGCAGCTGCCTTCCAGCAAAACTCACCCTGCAGCCAGCCCCAGACTCACTCCAGTTAAACCAGAACTGAACCAAGACAAGATTTAAAAGACCTTTGAGTCCTCCCGTAGCCTAAGAAGAGCCAAACCTCAGAGAAGGTCGGACAAGTGAGGCGGGGGCTCCTGCAGAGCATGGTGATGTCCCGCTCCCGCAGACGCCGGGGCCAGTCGCTGGGCGCTGCCTTGGCTCGTGAATGGCTGCCGGCCCCAAAGGGCGGCTGTTTCCCCGGCAGCGCCGCCGCGCTGCTCAGATGGGATGCTCGTTACAGCCGGGAGTTAACCGCAGCGGCCACGATGGCTATTGTTTCTTCACTTCCTCTTGTTATTTCCCCTCTCCGCAGATGGGGAGATCACTTCCAAGCCAATGGTGCTATTCCTGGGACCGTGGAGCGTCGGCAAATCCTCCATGATAAACTACCTCCTGGGGCTGGACGACACTCCCTACCAGCTCTACACAGGTACTGCGCTCACCGCTCGCTCCCTGCTCCTCCGAGGGCGCGCTGGCACCCGCAGCTCTGCATCCGTGCGGGCAGCGGTTCCTGGCCGTGTCTCTTTGATTCCCCGCTGTCAGGGCAGGGCGGTTGTGATCTGGTCTGTGCTGCGGTGCCATGGGGAGGGAGAGGGTCCCCACGATGGCCCAGGGGAGGAGGAGGGCATCTCGCCCTGCAGCATCCCTCTTCCCCTTGTCTTCTCCCCTTCTCTCCTCACACGGAGCCAGTTACTTTGCCCTCCCCAGGAGAAAAGAAGCTGTTCCCCTGCCCTCCTCCCTGCTCCCATGGATGTCACCTTGCAGCGGAGGGCACATGGCTGTGGGCTCCCGGGAGGTGGTTCTCCAGAGCACCTTGTGCAGTCAGGCCACTTCCAGAACAGCCAGTCCCTGAAGAAACCAGCCCTGCTGGGATCTTCTCCAGAAGTTTGGCAAGAATTTCATGGCCCTGCTGCTTGCCTTCCCCCAGAATCTCTTGGCAAGCGAGTGATGCTCCCAAGCTCCCCAGCCAGCCCCAGCCCTGTCGTGTCCATCGCCCAGCCCGGAGTTCACAGCTCTGCTGCTCCTCTCGTTGCTGTGCAGGGGCAGAACCCACCACCTCCGAGTTCACTGTCATCATGCACGGCCCCAAGCTGAGGACCGTCGAGGGCATCGTGATGGCTGCTGACAGTGCCCGCTCCTTCTCGCCCCTGGAGAAGTTCGGGCAGAACTTCTTGGAGAAGCTGATAGGGATCGAAGTGCCCCACAAACTGCTGGAGCGAGTCACCTTCGTGGACACACCGGGCATCATTGAGAACCGCAAGCAGCAGGAACGAGGTAGGGGTTTGCTGGGTTCGTCTAAGGGACTCCAGAAAGATGCCGTAACAATGTGAGGTGCCAAAGGTGGCCGAAGCACAGCGGGGAACAGCCCTGGGCTACAAACAGGGTTTGCACTGGAGAGGATGGCGATGTTCGTCTGCCCATGGCCACAGCAGCAGCAGCTGGGGCCTGGGGAATGTACCCAAAGGTCACCAGCTAGAGCAGCTGCTTCTGCTGCCTGGAGGTGTGACAGTCAGGTGTTTCGGCAACGTGTTTCCTGGGGACTCCTCGGGCTGTTGGTTTAATGCCCCGTTTGTCGCCCTGGGAGCTTTGCCAGGGGTTGGTGCCACAGCAGGGCCCAGGGGAGCACCATGCCCACAGCACCGGGGATGCCAGGACACCAGCAGGGCTTCTTGACCCGCTTGGTGCCCACTGAGGAAGGCGATGACATGGCCGACATCTGCTCACAGGAGCAGCGGGAATCTGTGGCCAGCAGCAGGGAGAAAGAAGGTTTGGGGGTGAGGCTGAGCAAGACACGCAGCGGCAGGCCCAGACACACAGGGATGTGTTTTCATGCCAAGAAACTCTCAAGTGTTTTCAGCACATGAGAAACAGATTCTGGGTTGCATGGGGAGTCTGCTGTCTCACACCCCGTCCAACCCAGACAGGGCGTGAGACACGGCAGGCTCAAGGTTTATGTGTCCCTTGACCTGGAGGGACTCATCCTGCACTGGCCATTTCTGATGGATTTCTCTCTTTCCTCTCCTCAAGGTTACCCGTTCAACGACGTGTGCCAGTGGTTCATTGACAGAGCTGATCTCATCTTCGTTGTCTTTGATCCTACAAAGCTGGACGTGGGCTTGGAGCTGGAGATGCTGTTCCGCCAGCTGAAGGGACGCGAGTCTCAGATCCGAATCATCTTGAACAAAGCCGACAGCTTGGCTACCCAGGAGCTCATGAGAGTCTACGGTGCCTTATTCTGGAGCCTGGCTCCACTCATCAACGTCACGGAACCGCCCAGGGTGTATGTTAGCTCCTTCTGGCCCCAGGAGTACCACCCAGATACCCACAAAGACCTGTTCCTCAAAGAAGAAATCTCACTCCTGGAAGATCTCAACCAGGTGATTGAGAACAGGATGGAAAATAAGATCGCCTTCATACGCCAGCACGCCATCCGGGTGCGCATCCACGCCCTTTTGGTCGATCGCTATCTGCAGACCTACAAGGACAAAATGACCTTCTTTAGCGATGGAGAACTGGTGTTCAGGGACATTGTGGAAGATCCTGACAAGTTCTTTATCTTTAAGTCCATTCTTGCAAAGACCAATGTCAGCAAATTTGACCTCCCCAACCGCGAGGCTTACAAGGACTTCTTTGGCATCAACCCCATCACCAGTTTTAAGCTGCTGTCTCAGCAGTGTTCCTACATGGGAGGGTGTTTCCTAGACAAGATCGAGAAGGCCATCACTCGCGAGCTTCCCGATCTCTTGGGAAGCATTGGCTTGGGGAAGAAGCCCAATGTTCTCTCCTGCGACATCACTGGCTGTGGCGAAACCCCAAAGAATCGCTACAGGAAACCCTAAGGTGTTCCATAATATAACCGTCCACGTGTTCCTACCAGTGAATGAGCTTATGTCTTATCTGTCCAAGAAGCCGTGGTTTGTTAACCCTTTGAGTGCCACACTGGCAAAGGCTACTGTACGATGAGGACTTTGAGTCATTGACATCGATGGCAGGGGAAGATGGGTGGGCATAAGAAAGAGAATAAAAACTGTGAATTCCTGACATTTTATCTTTGTTCTTTTGAGTAGAAGGCAATGTTTAAGCTGTAAGTATGAGCAATGCACGGTGAGCTGGAACTGTTGCTGCTTTTTCACTGGTGCCAAGAGTGTGTGAACAGGAATTTCAACCTCTGCATCCCCGAAGCCGTCAGTGAGCAAGAACCAGGGCACGACGTGAGAGCACGGGAGAGAGCAGTGACACACCAACCCAGGGCATCACCGGGAGCCCCGGGGGCAAAGTGCTGGCAAGGAGAGAGAGGCCAGGTCCCATCTGTTTCTTTCAGGCACAAACATCTCACAAATCTCTGCAATATTGACCTTGTTTTTCTTTCCAAGACTTTCAGGTCACCCAGTGAGTTCTCCTTTCGCATATCAGCTGAGTTGAACTTCTGCAGCCTTCACCTGGGTGGTTGCCCTAAGAAGGGGCTCTTGCGGGGGCATTTGTAGCTCCAGACAGGAAGCCGTGATGGGATTCACAAGTCCACATCAGAGGAAGAAGTGGGCTGGAAAGGAGCTGAGCTGAGCTGTGCTGTGCTGGAGGAGGAGGGCCAGCACCCCAAACCACACGGTCCCACAAGGAGCCGGGAGCAGGTTTTCCTCTCTCTGGGCCAGCACAGGGACAGGGCACTTTGTTCCTGCGGTGCCATCAGCCTCAAAAACCCATGCTGGCAGGTCAGGCCTGAGGATCAGCAGGGCTCCAAGGGGCAGGGCTTTGGCAGTTTGACCTCGCTCAAGCCCGTGCTGCTGTTTTCTCAGCCAGACCCCCATGGTTTTGCCCTCTGTGGAGGGAGGCAGGAGCGGGGGGTCACTAGCCGCATCCTTTGTCCCATCTGCTGGTCTGTTCTCCCTGGGACAATCCAGGCAGGTTTCTGTGGCTTGTTCCCCAAACTTCCCCCATTTTTGCCGTGATTTTGTTGGCTTATCGCTGCTCACCAGTGCTTGGCCCTGGGAGGAGAAGGAGGAGTGCTTCGGAAGCACCCCAGCAGGGTGAGGTTCCCTGTTGCCAGCCAACGCTGAAACCCAGCGGTGACAGCCGGGGGATGAGGGGTGGCCTTGTCACTTGGTCCTTGCCGCTGGGCTGCAGCACGGCTGGCTGCCAAGCCTAGCACAAACCGATGAAGAGGTGCATGTTGCCCTGGGTGGAGAACAGTGGCTTTGAGCCCACCAGTGACCTGCTGAATGTCCTTTCTCCTTCCTCCTGCCAAACGACCACATCCAACGCTGCTCTCCAGGGAACCTCTGGAGCAGAGGGACTTACCCTTGACAGGAATGAGAAGACATGGAGATGCTGGGTGAGGCAAAAAAAAGACAAAAGGAATGAAAGAGGGAAGGAGAAGGCTGGAAATGGAAGGCTCTGTTGGGATGGGAAGGGTGTGAAGGGCAGTGGCCCTCGTCTCCATGCGCCCAACGGGACATGGGCTTGGGCAGAAGGTCCATGGGAGCTCCACGTCCCAGGCACTGAGGCCAGGTGCTGTGAAGAAGAGTTCACATGAGTTTGGGGGCGTGTCGCCCCTGGGAATTCCCGTGCTCCTTGCCTCTGCTTCGCAGTAGGACTCTACCTTTGAACTAACGAAGATGAGACCCAAATCTACGTCCAAGCACGGGAAGGGGCACGGCTTGCACAGAGGGATTTTGCTGGCAGCACAGAGGGGACCGGAGGTATGAGCGAAGGCAAGCACAGTGTCAGAGGCAGCAGCAGCCAGAACAGCCTGGAGAGCAGCGATGTGCTCGTGAGCCAGCGCCATGAGGTCTCAAACCTGCCCCGAGCTGCAGCCTCCCCCCGCTGCTGTGCCTTCTTCCTCCTCGTGCACGATCCTGCAGCTCATCGATGCGTCTCTCTGCCTTGCCCACTCCTCCTCGCCTCTCACTCTCCTCCGCCAGGCTCATCCGCACGGTTTTCTTAAGAGCTAATGGAATAGAAACACAACAGAAATGGGCTAATATTGTCACTGTTCCTGCTGTCACACTGCGTGTCACTGTCACAGCAAGCAAAAGCCATCAGACCTTTCCATCTGCAAGCACTGCATCGTGACATCCCTTTCCTTGCTGCCCTGTCCCCCCAAAGCCTGTGGGCTCTGGGGTACCCAGGGAAAGGCCCCCCCATCCCAGGAAGGAGCTCTGAATCTCCCTTATGGCCTTCAGCCCGCAGGCACCACGGCTCTGCTCTCAGGCTGCTCCCACCATTCTCCCCATCCCTTCCCTGTTTCCCTTTTCCTTTATTCTCAGCACCCATCGCCTCCTCTCCTCCCTTTCTCTTCCCTGCAGCCCCCACACGCCCTGTGCAAAGCCCTGCTGCTGTGTCCAGGATGGGGCTCCCCTATGACAGCCAAAACCGTGTTTTCCCCCCAATACCGTACCTTAGGGTTCTCTTTCCAAAGCGATGGCAGTGGTGGTGCGGAGCTGGGGCTGTTTTCTGCTCCCCGTGACGCACGCTGGCTCGGGTCTGTGCCGGTTCGGGGCGATGCTGACACCAAGATGCATTCTCCCCCATGGATCCACGTGGCTGCCAGTGCCACGAGGACTGTGGTCCCCAGCCCAGATCTCTCCCAGCTTTCTCAGGAGAGCTCTGGGAATCTGGGGCTGGAAGTGGGGAGCAGGGAAACCTTCTCATTTTGCCAAGAAGCCCCAAGCCTGTGTGTCCACGGTGCTGGAGGGGTGAGCATCTCTCACGAGAGCCTTGCAGGAGGGGGGGAGCTGGGGCACAGACCCACACAAATGCCCGTGATCGTGTGCATTGGGATAAAACTGTCAGCTTGAACATCAGCCTGTCTAATAAAACCTGGTATTTTCCAAACAGACTCCCTGGAGATGCTTGTTCTGTTTCTCCTGCCAAGGCTGGGGTGGCTGGGGGGTGCAGCTGTGGGGGGCGAGCCAGCAGCTCCCGTCTCCTCCCCTGTGTACCGGCCCCTGGCGTGGGACCTGCCGGCCACGCCTGAGCCATTTGGTTGCTTTTTCCAACCTGCCTTCCCGTGCCATCGGCACAAACGGGCAAAGCAAACCCCAGCTCCGTCGCTTTGCACTTCACAGCAGCGTGATGCTCCCTGGTGGGACGGATCCTTGGCCCCACTCACACCAGGAGATGCCTTTTCCACCCCCTTTGTGTGCACCCCCCCTCCTCCTCCCCTCACAGCCCCCCACCATGCTGAGTGCTCGGAGAGAAAACCCAACCCTCCCTCTGCCCGCCACCACGGTCCCCTGGGGCTGACACACCCGTGGGAGCTCCGGCACAAAGCCCCGGGAGCGGCGGGAGCCGCAGGGCTGGCGGCAAGCACTGGCAGCCACGGGAGTGAGTCACGGCCGTGGGCCCACGTGCGCTGCGGCGGGCACACTGCCCGGGACCCAGCCCCGCCGGCAGCACCCGCCTCAGTGGCAGGGTGGGCTGATGGCCCACGGGGATGCTTCTCCCCGCTCCAGCATCACATTCGCATCCTGGAGAGAGCCTCGGGGAGAGCCCCGTGGGGCTGCCATCGCTGAGCCCTGCAGATGTCGGATGTGGCCTCTGTCCTGCCGTGGGGAACCGTGGAGGAGGGAAAGGAGTCGGGGGCCACGATACAGGGCGGGGGGTCAGGGACCACAGAGGAGGGTCCAGGACTATGGAGGAGGGCAGGGGGCTGGGGACCATGGCAAACACCAGGGGCTTTCTCCAGCCCCACAGTGAGAGGCGGGTGGAGGTCCTGTCCCACCGGAGGCTGGGGCTCACACAAACTGCAGATTATAACCCTGCTGCCTGGCCCGTCTGTCTGTCTTCCCAACTATCTGCCTTGCCTGCTAATCAAAAGAGATTGTTCCAAGAAAGCTGGAAGAGGAGGAGGAATGTCTCACTTGGCCGTGGCTTCCTCTGGAAAGTCTGGAAAAACTGTGGCATCTCGACACGCACGAAGCTCTGCCTAGCGAGAAGCGTATTTTCCTTCCACAGCTGCCTCAGAGACGTGAATCATGAGCTGTCCGTGCTCCTGGCAGAACGAAAACTGATTCCTCTGAGACATGGTGCTGGCAGCAGCTCTGCCGTATCTCTTGGATGGAAAAGACAAACATGTATCTCAGAGACGTGGCGGGGGAAGAGGTGCCAGTGCTGCCGAGAGCCCTGCGGTGGCTGGATCCTGACAGCGCCCAGGGTGCTGCCACCCAGGGGAGCCTCCAGGAGGTTTCCCAAAGGTCTCCCCGAGCCCAGCCCTGGCTTTGCCCTCATTCCAACGCAAGCCAAGGGGTTTACGGTCCCTGCTGCTTTCGTTGCTCTCCACAACCTCAACCCCTCGGCGGCATTTCAGGGATGAAAATATCCCGTATCCCAATGGCTCATTTGCAATCATGTTGGTTCATTTCTGGGTTCTTACAGGCATCACATCAGACATCGCAGGGAGAGATGAGGAGAGAATGCCCAAGCAGGCTGGTTTCTCTTGCCGTGAGCTCAAGGCTCAAGCTTCTTGTGGCAATGAGCCAACCTCTGCACCAGTCCATCCATAACCTCCGCACCAGTTCACCCATAACCTCCGCACCAGTCCATCCATAACCTCCGCACCAATCCATCCATAACCTCCGCACCAATCCATCCATAACCTCCGCACCAATCCATCCATAACCTCCGCACCAGTCCATCCATAACCTCCACACCAATCCATCCATAACCTCCACACCAATCCATCCATAACCTCTGCACCAGTCCATCCATAACCTCCGCACCAATCCATCCATAACCTCTGCACCAGTCCATCCATAACCTCCGCACCAATCCATCCATAACCTCTGCACCAATCCATTCATAACCTCCACACCAGTCCATCCATAACCTCTGCACCAGTCCATCCATAACCTCCACACCAGTCCATCCATAACCTCCACACCAGTCCATCCATAACCTCCGCACCCGTCCATCCATAACCTCCACACCAATCCATCCATAACCTCTGCACCAGTCCATCCATAACCTCTGCACCAATCCAGCCACAACCTCCCTGTGGCAGAGCACCTGCCTTTCAGCTCTTGGGGAGAATGTGGGTGTTCATTGCTTCTTCCACCAGAAAAGAACCTGAACCCTTTGGAAAGGTCTGCTGGGAATGGGGGGGAAGCTCTCCCTGTGCCACCCTCCCTGTCCAGCCTGTCCCCTGCTGTCCCCACACACCCCATGGGTGGGGGGGAGAACACCCAGCACCTGCTGGGGCCAAAATCCCCCCCAAACCTTGCTCCTGAAGCACCCAGTGCCACAATCACAAGATCCCTGTGGACACAGCCAACCTTCCCAGGTGACCCCCAAAACCTGCCAGCCTGGCTACTCACCACAGAGCTGGGGTTGCCGCTTTGGGGTCCCAGAGCAAATGAAACACCCTTTCCACGCAAATCCCCCCTTTTGGGGACCTTTGGGCCTTCTATAGCCCAAAGGTGAGGCTGGCTGGCACCATTCCACGCCCTCGGGGTGTCCCCTCTCCGGGGTGCCAAGGCTGGGCTCAGATTTTCTCATGGCTTCGCTGCTTGGAGTCAGAAGAGTTTCAACATTAAAGCCACGTGATGTAGCTCCAGGTGACATCAGCTGATCACCCCCCGTCTCACGCCAGAGCACTACATCTGCGGAGAGACCCCAAATCGATATATTTTGCCCAAGACACGTACGTGCAGGACACTGAATCACGATGAAGAGCGTGCAGGAGCTTTGGGGACACTTCCCTCCATCAACACCCATGGGAGGAGGGTTGCCCATTTGCAGGCTCCAGAGGGGTTTGGACCCAGAACTGGGGTTTGCAGGTGACATCTGCCCTTCCCAGGGGAGACGGGGCGAAGGATGGGGAGCGAGCCCGCCCTCGGGATGCCTGCCTTGGGAAGAGTCTGGGGCGAGGGGACCAGCGATGCCCCAAAGGACCAACAGCTCCAGAGAGATGGGAAATCCTGGATGTTGGCCCCAATGGGTCACTGTTTGCTCTAGGAACCCTGGGGGATGCCCAGGGAGAGAGGCAGAGGAGCCATTTCCCACCCAGGGACATCTGAAACCACAGAACCCCAGAATGGTTTGGGTTGGAAGGGACCTTAAAGCCCATCCAGTGCCACCCCCTGCCATGGGCAGGGACACCTCCCACCAGCCCAGGTTGCCCAAAGCCTCATCCAACCTGGCCTTGAACCCCTCCAGGGATGGGGCATCCCCTACCCACAGCAAAAGGTGTCAGAGGGGACGGGAAGGGGGTGCTGGTGCCACTACACCTTAACCCTGGGTGTAAATTCAGCAGGACGGGGAAGTCTCTTTGCTTCCCAGCGACTCTCCTGTGCCGTTTGCCTGGAGATGGGAATTAATGGGACTGAGCACGTGAACCAAGCGCTCCCAGGGACAGAGAACACTGCCGAGTGCTCCCCAGTAGCTGTGATTAATTGCTGTTAATATTAAATTCAGTGCCTTTATGCAGGACAGAGCAGTGTTTAGGCAGAAGCCCAGCTACTCTCCTACCTGTCATTAAAGCACATCGCAATTAAGCCATAGTGGAAGGAAATAAGAGTAAGTGCATCCTCTGTAAGTGGCTTCAGCTTTCCACCAACATCTGTGTCCCGCCGTTTCCTCTTCACTGGCCGACCTTTCCTCTTCCCATGACCCGTCCGTTGCCTTTTCTCCTTAACCCCGCCCGCAGCTCCTGACGGAGAAAAGGACCCTCAGCTGCCTCTGACCCATCGCAACCCAGGGAAATTTCGTGTCAGCTGATCATGTCAAAAGTGTCCTGAAGGCCAAAGTTGGCTTTTCTGAGCCACAAAGGATGCTGGCAGAGTCGCACGGCATCAGCTGGAGGGATGGGGAGGGATGGGGGGCACCAGGCATCCTAAATTCAGGCGGATCCGGGACTCTGGCAGCCCCAGAGCTCAGTCAGCTGGGCACATGGCAGGTGCTGACGGCTGAGGATGGGGCTGGGATGAAATGTGGGTGATTGCGGGAATGTCCCGGCTTGACTCAGTACCAGATGGTGAAAAGCAACGGCAACGGTCCCTGGGCCAGACCAGGGCTCTGGCCACGTCCCCGGGCTCTGCCACCACAGCAGGGGGGACGCTGGAAGGCTCAGCAGAGAAGTTTTGCTGGGACCGCAGAGCCGATGAACGACTTCCTTTTTTTTTTCCCATTGCTTGCGAACATCGTCATCTCGTATACAAACACTAAATGCCAAAATGTGAGTCAGCTTACCGGCAGTTCGGCTCCTGCACAGCACCAAGCCGATAAACGGCAGAGCTGCAGTTTGCAGAAGTGAATTATTTTAGTTGTGGAGTCTCCTCCTCTGGAGATACTCAAAGCCCGCCTGGATGCGTTCCTGTGTGATCTGATCTGGGTGTTCCTGCTCCAGCAGGGGGATAGGACTGGATGAGCTTTCAAGGTCCCTTCCCATCCCTAACATTCTGTGATTCTGTGATTCCTGATTCAGGGGTTTTACCATGGCAGGTAGAATATACTCCCATGGCCGATACTTTTTTTTTTAACCATTATTAGTTGGTTCCCATTCATGAGGAGAAACCTTTTGGTCTCAGCTAGCAGCCAAACACACTTTTTAAAGCTTTGAAACACAGCAGAAAGCAGAAGGAAACGCAGACGATATCCTCCTGCAAGCAGTAGGTCCAAACTATACAAAACAGTGTCGGATTTTTTTAATAGCTGCTAAATAAGTTTTGTGGCCCAATGTTCCAGCACAACAAAAGATCCTATTCACATGGGAGAGCAGATCCAAGGCTGCCTCAGGAATCTTAATTCCTGAATTTCTCAGCTTTTTTTTTTTTTTTTTTTTTTTTTTTGTCCCAAACGCCACAGTTTAAACTCTGCTCTGTAAACACTCAGGCGTGTATTTATATTTCCAGGTGAACATCATCCCACGCCGGTCAGTAAAACCAACCACGTACACAGAGCCAAGCGCGAGTGGAAAGCGGCGGCAGGACTGAGGCCAGTGATTGCCGAACAGTCTAAACTCTAATCCTCCATTTTCATTACTTTCTTAAAAAACGTTCGACTGTAGGCTTGAAATTCTTCCTGATCTGCTGAGCCAGAGTTGATTTTTCTCCCCGGGCAGTCTAAACGAAACCCTCCCCGCTGGTTTTAAGTTGTTAGGCTTCGAAGAATTTCCCACTGAAGGCATTCTGCCCTTTTAATGTGGAGAGCTCGGCGTTGACACCGACGGTGTACATGATGCCAACTAAAGACAGTTATTATTTGCCAAGTCCTCCAGTAGATCTGGCTGCTTTTGCTAAATACAGCAGCATCTGTACGCGGTGGAGCATCCCTTGTTCCTATAAACAGGGTGTTAATTTTCAGACTAATCTATAATCGAAATAAACCCTCAGCCCCAAAGCTCTGCCTGTTCCTCCTCTTCCAGGACGCCGAGTGGCGCAGGACTGGGGGTCTCCAGGCTTAAGCTCCATTCTCTCGAAGAAGGAGCAGTCTGCCCACGGACGAGCCTCAATCAAGGGAAAATCAAGGCGGTGAGGGGTGTTGCTGCAGTTCCCGTGGTTTGTGAAGTTGAGGGGAAGACGGTGGGTTGCGGGCTGGTTGCCGCCTGGCTGAGGTTAGGGAGATGATAATCTCCACAAGAGCCCTGCCCACGTTCCTGGCTTTTAAAGAAGTTTGGGGAAAGCAAGGAACCTGGTGCCTCCTGGGCTAAGCAGCCGGGCGGTGAAGGTAAGACAGGGCAGGATGGAAAATCCGGTTAAAAATCAACACGCCGTCGTTCCAGACAAACTGCCACGGGAGGAATACAGCACGTGCCTTGAGTATGAACCGAATGCGACAAGGAAAGGAAGCAAGGGATCCAGAGTAAGGGCAAATCCTCCATTTAGAGCTCAAATGGTCCAGATGAGAAAGCAGACATGGCAATCACTATTTGGGTTATAAAAACCAGGATTTAATAATACGTGTCATGGCTGTGAACGGGGAACAGAGGATTTTCCCTGCTCTTCCATGGAGCCAAAGCTGAGGAGGGAACTGAGATGAGGACGGTAGAAGAGAAGAAAGGAGCAGACAGGAGAAAGCCACTTGGCACAATGAACCTGCCTCTCTGCGGGCTCAGCTCAGCCCCACGTCCCTGTTTCATGGCCGGAGCCTTTTCTCTCTACATGGCCACATACCTTTGCATCCAAAACCACCGCAGGGGCTTGCAGGAGGGTTGTAACGTCCTTCAGTAGCCATGTTCCCTTGTCACGGGGGAGAGGGGAGGTTGTTCTTGCTGCCTTGCATCACCTGAAGATGGTGGAATATTTTTTTTTATAATTTCAGCCTCAATTCAGCTTTGTGGCTTGCTCAGGAGCAGGTTCCCCAGGCAGCCAGGAGTTTAATATGAATAACTGAGCTGTTTTGACTAGACACATAGGACACACAATCTGCTTCTTTCTTTGTTTGTTTGTACCGAAGAAATCCTGAGAGGCAATTTCAGCTCCTTGTTTTGTTTTCCAAGTGTTCTAGGAAATAATTTACCAAATTAACAGAGGATAGGTGGGACAGTTTCAGGCGTGCGGTGACAAGACGGGGTCACACACAGCAACACAGCGGCCAACTCCCTCTGCACCAAATTCCCTTTTAGAGACACCCCTCGGTACATAACGCATCTGTCCGAACCTCCCCATACGTAACCTCTGAGCAGGGACACAAGCCAGAAGCCACAGCCCGGAGGAAACCTTTGGTGGGAACCACCGAGGAGCCGGCGGTGGGTTGCGTTTCTTCCCGACTGTGTCATTAAGAGCTTAGTGTGTGCCACGCAGCACGAGGGTGATGGGATTTTTGCTGACCCAGCGTGACTGTCAGCACTCCCGTTGCCCAGTTCAAGGAGATTCCCGGTTTATAAAGGATTAGGGCCCCGCTCCCAAATCCCGATTGCATCCAGCCAGTAATTGCTGGGTTGTATTTCTCCCTCCATGACCTTTTATTGCACCCTATATGCTACTTTGTTTTGCCTCCCCTTTTTAACGAATTTTAACAAATATTTGGGTTCTCAGTACCCCAGGACCGATATTTCCCTTACCTCCACCAGAAGGTATTTAACGTATTTGTCTAGTCCACAACCAGCCCGGCTCAGATACCAGTGACCTCACATTTTATTTCCACAACACACTGCAGTTGTCAGGGCAGCAACACAGGTAAAAATCGGCTGGGAGAGGCGATAACCATCTTTTCCAAAGCGTTATGTACCAGTGTTTTCAGCAACATTCTCTTCCCATCCTGTTCCCTGGAAACAGAAGGGGGTGCGCGGCAGAAACACGCGTTCACGCTCAGCTTTAAACGTGCTTGCTGCCCTTCTCCCGCTCCCTCGACAGCCCAACAAAAGTCCTGGATACTCAGCGAGCATCAAGCACTCCATGGATACTATCTGAGAGTGCCAAAACGCCAAAATTAACGTCGCCTTTTGGTCATTTTAAAGTATTTGATCCAGAAGCCCCAACAGTAATCTTTTACTGGAGCCTTTTCTTTGTGCAGTGTAAATAAAACCATAAAGTCATAAAGGGTGAAGCGCAGCAGCGACCGGCTTAGAATGAAATCAGTTTTTAACCAACAGAAACGCTGAATATATCACCTAGAATCAGCAGAATCAGCGGACTGCGCTGGGCCACCCCAACCGCAATCATCACACTAAGATCGCAGGGGTCAGATTGTCCTGGATAATTTCACCAAAGGGTTGATCCTGCCAGCACAGCAACAAATGGAAGGAATGACGGGTTCCTGGGTTTGTGCTCTTCCTCTGCTTATAGAACGCAAGTGTGCAGAAACCATCCTAAAGACAAGCTAAAATTCGATACAATACTTTCTGAACGCCTTCCACTCCACACTTGTCACGGCATTGCTGAGTTGCTCCGATAAATCTGCTCCGGTTGGAGCGGTGGGGTCATCTGTCCTCCCAGAGAGCAGCCACACGGGTGAAATTTTGGGTACAGCTGAGAAGAATGCGCTCTTCTCTCCTTTCTGGGGGAAAAAAAAAAAAAAAAATAAAAAAAAAGAAGAGAGAAAATTATCAAAAATCCAATGTTACTGAGTTGGGTTAACTTTTTTAAAAAAATGATTCTGGCACCCACAGCGCAGAATAACAGATTTGTAGTTAAAATACACTGTGACAGCCTGAGCTGGGGAAAGAGAAGGCGAATCTATTCAGGGATGCGGTTGGGAACGCTGAGCTCTGACAGCCACGGCTCTCACCGTACCCGTTCCCAGCCGCGCTCGCAGTCACCTTTCCTTCGCAGATCAACCCAAAGGATCGAGCCACAGAAATGCCCCAGCAATTCTCTTCTCTCCAGAAACCTAATTTTGAAAAGGGCTTGGCACACGCACAGCAAACACTTCACTGAGTTTTATGTTGTGTAATTCCTTGCGGCACTTGCGATCCCTCCACCCGGATTTTCTGCGGATTTGCAGCAGGTCTTCCTTCCAAAGGTGATTGCATAAACTGGTAACCGTGCCCATGAATTCTCATCCCCACCTCTTTTTGGTTGAATAATCCAAAACGCTAAATCCACAATGTGTTGCAATTGGCAACTGCACTGTTGCAAAAATCAGAAAATGGTAAAACTGTGTGTTGCAGCGTTCACACCCACCGCAGAAATGGTAATTTTCCCAAATCTCTATTGTTTCCCCGTGGTACTGCAGGAAAATCCCGTACCAAGTGTCACCCTATAAGGAAACTTTCCTGCAAGGTTATAGGAATAGTTTAGGGCTGTTTAGGACAGTTTAGTTGGTCCTTTTGCTGCCCTGTCCATAAGGATCTTCCCGCAGGAACTGCGCCACAGACACATTTTGTCTAAATAAGAGATCTGTGAGGACAGAAAGGTTTTATTTTCTGCTTTTCTGTAGTGTTGGCTTCACAAACCTCATTTTGTGAGATCACGTAAGCTGTGATGTTACACAGGTACAGGAGCACACACAAGATCTTCACGGCTGGAGGGGACCAGGCGGTGTTGCGGCACAGAACAGCACGCGGGCATCCCGCCCTTCTTTTGGGGGAGATGGAAGAAAAATTTCCAGAGAAATTAAAGTGCATCTGGACTTTCCCTAAAGCCGAAGGGGTTTTTCACTCAGCCCATGAATGGCTGGATATCTCACCTGCTCGGGGTTCGAAAGAGGTTACTGGTTTTTTGTTTTCCCTGCTCTCTATGGAAAGCAAAGCCAGCTCAGAAGACTTTCATCGGAAGCACCAGCAGCAGTCATGGCCAGCCAGCAGCACGCGTGAAGGAAAGCCAGGAGCATCCAGGGGAAGGTGGCACACGATGAGCAACTGCCTGACAGCCTCCCGGGGCTTTCTTTCGAATGGGTGGCTTTGCGCAGTATGCTAAAAATTACAGGTGCTACACCGGCAAGATAAGACGCTGAGCAGCTTGTGATGGGGAGAACGGCTGAATTAACGCTACCATCATTATAATACATCTTGGCCTGGCTTGGAAATATTCCCTAATTTATGTCACCCAGGGACTATTTTTGCGTGCCTTTTCACTGCCTTCCACCTACCCGCAGAAGTCCTGCTGATGACTTTACAGTGTCGCTTCCCACTGTTTGACTGCAGATCTCTGTCCTTTTCACTATTTTTGCTATTTTATGCTGCGCTATAAAGCAGAGTTACGGCACGGCAGCGAGAGCGACTCAACCCTGCCTTGGGGATCCTGCTGCAGCCCCATCTCCTGTCGGTGTTTTATAGCTTCTACCCATCTTGTCATCGTTTCTTCAGGCTTTGCTTTAGCCTGGTTGTAGGCTGTCCCTTGTCTCCCTAATTTCAACATCCTGGGAAGCTGGAAGGAGATGGACGGGGAGCCTGACGCTGCGCTGGTCCAGGTGACACCAGGGACTGTCACTTGGACAGTCCCTCTCCTGCTGCTTATTCCTTGGTGCTTCCCCACCCAGACAGTCCCATTCAGAGCAATCTTCACACTCCTATTTTAAGCAGGAAAATGCCTCTTCTTTCCTTTTTTTTAAAAAACAAGCAAACAAAAATAGTAGAGTGTCATGCAAGTTCCTCCACCGTGCGCTCGTAGCTCTGAAAGCACGTGAGATGTGGCTGTATTTGCAGACAACGGCGGTAATTCCTCTCTTCGGAAACGGAGCAAGTTTCTATTTCGGGCTTTGCTGACTCAAGGGTGAGGTACCCAAGCTGATTCAGCAGCTTGGCAAGCCAGGAGGACTTCTGGTTATGAATGGAATGAGCAATAAATTTTGAGTTTGTCTTCATCTTCCAGAAACGTATATCTGAGTGAAGCCACCTCCTGGTGGCAGACGTTTTGCCAGATCAGCGGTACGGGCTGCGTTGCTTTCAGCGCAGAAGGCCACTCGAAGGAGATGACCGCACAGCCTGCAAGTAAAATCCCGGTCCTGCGGGAGCCGGGGATTCCCGCTCAGCCGGACCAGGTTTTATCCTCCCTCTTGAGGCCCAAGTCTCACAAAAATACCTCCTACGGCTTACTCGCTTATTTTATCTGCACATCTCGTCTGGGATGTGAAATTGTGTTGGTGATATGAATAATCCGAACTGCAGTTTCAGCAGGATGGAAATACAGAACACAAAACCAACCGGGCTACGCCGAGGAAGGGAGAAGAACGCACCACTCTGCTCCCGCTGCTTCATCTGGAGAAGATGTCAAAGGTAATCCTTGCGCTCTGCTTTTATGAAAACTGAAATAAGCATCGTGATATTTTTCTGAATTTAAAAAGCATGGAGGAGGAACAATCCTCCAAAATATTTTCTAATGTTTACCTGTTAGTCTGTGAACAGAAGTCAGAAAAGTACAATTTTTTTAATCCATGAGTTCTTTCAGCTGGAGGTTACCAGGATTCCAAACAAAGCTCACAACGAACACCGCACACGCCAGCAAGATGATTGTCAGAAAGCGAGATCCTGCTATTTATTGAGGTTAGAAGGTGGGAACGGGGCATCTGTGCTGGCTCCCGAGAGCCTTCCTGCCTCTGGATGCACTAAACAGGTTTTAACGTATTTTCCTCCAATATTTACGCTGTTTCCAGAGCCAGGCAGGACGGACAGTCTCCACCCATAGCATCCCAAACACCTTTTCTTTCAGGCTGTAAGTTTTCCTTTGACAGCATCCACCGAAAGCCACGAACTCCAGAACAGCATTCCACCTCCCAGCTCCCCCGGCGTGGATGCACGCTGCACATCTCTTATTCCTCTGCCTCGCGAGGGCGGTTCGTGAAGTCTGAAACAGCTTCGTGTGGGCTGACACGTTTCAGAACCCCCCCAAGCAGTTTCGCACAGCTCCATCAGCCGAGCGCCGAGGTACAATATTATGAATGTCAAACAAAAGCTGATCGTCAGAGCTGACAAAGTCGGGGCTCTGAGAAGGGAAGGAAATCCAGCTCTACAGATTCAATATGTGTATTTAGTGGCATGAAGCTAAACGAAATGTGCAAGTCCGATATGCATTCACCCAGCTATTGCGCTGTCAAGTGTTTCATCTAACCCGGTCTCTGAGAAAGGAAAGGAGTCACAGGGTATTTTGGAAAGAAAACAGCACAACCCAGAACCAGCAAACACTGAAATGAACCCAGGACTCAGACCCGATCCTGCGCGGCGGCTCCCAGCTCTCCCAAGGCGTGCTCACTGCGGCTGCTGAGAAAGGGACCGAGGGGAAGCAACTTCCTTAAAGATGCTGCAAACATCACCCACTCCCACCCGCCTCACAGGGACACGCTGACTGCACTGTATTCCCGGGGGTTAAACTCCTCCCGGATAAAAGCAAATCAGAAGGAAGGGGGGAAATAACAGACACAACTTCAGACCACTTCTTGCCCTCTAAGAAAAATTTTATTCACACTTGAAATAAACACAAGCATCACTGGCATTTCTTGATTAGTACTCACACGTATTTAATCTGCTTCTTGAATTCAAGAGAGAAAAATCTTCACGAGAAAAGCAAAGTGAAGGAATAGTGTCGGTGATGTAACACCCGGTTAAAAAAAATCAGTCTTTCGGGAAGCAGCACCAGGTCTTTCCCAGCCAGGACAGAGCTAACGAAAGCGAGCACAAGGGAACTGCTCTGCACAGTGCACAGTGTCCGTTTCCATGAACCCGGCAATGCCAGAGGAGGCTGGGGAACGGCCGGGCTGGTGAGGGCAGGGTGGCTGTTCACCCAGAGATCAAAAGGAGGAGCAGGATGGGAGTCTGCGATTCACAAACCTAGCGGGAGCTTCCTCGCGGAGCAAGGGTTCTGAACAGGTTACCAACGGAGGGTTTTGTCAAGTCAGATATCTTCTTCAGTCTCATTTCCCTGTCCTTCCACCCAGGAAATGAAAGCTGGGAAAGAGGAGATCACTTCATCAGCGGAGATCAAAAGCAGTCTCTGACCAGGAGCCAGACACAATTTGGGATCATGTGGGTCACTCAGCCGAAACTTGTGATGTAGCCACCATCTTTGATGTGATTCTGTTTATTCTAAGAACGTACAAAGTCATGCTTTATTGAGCGCAGGGGGAACTAGACACACTTCTCTCGCTTTTCAGTCTGCGCTTTGCTTCTGCGCGTCCTCCGTCTCCTGCACGCGCATACCTCCGTGCCTGAAGCGTTGGTCTCTTCTGCGGGCACGCGGGGAAAACGCGTACGAGCGGCGTCTGTCCTCTGACCGCGTGAGCACGCTCCTGCACGTGAGCTCTCTCTGTGCAGCACGCGGTCGGACTCCATGATCTTAAAGGTCTTTTCCAACCTAAATGATTCTACACACGCACTTACTCATCCCCCAAACCACTGCCCAACAATTTCATTTTGAATGAAGGTACGATCCCACACCTTCATTTCAGATGAAAATTGAACTAAAGGCTGCCCGAGCAAGTTGCAGTGATAAATACCAGTTTGAAGGGCCTCAACTTTTACTACGCTCTGGACAAACAATGTTTTCCTGATTTACCACCCATGCACTCTTAATCGCCCTGGACCACAGGCACTTAATGAAGTCATGACTTCGTTGATACCAGAGGGAAAATTCACATCTTCAACGGGAGGAAAATATACCCTGGTGTTCTTTCCAATGACATCCTGATTTACTTAGCAATAATGCGGGCTTAAATTATTTCCTGTTTCCACCTCATATTTTAGCTCTTTGTAGTTTCTACCCTTTTCGGAGAGGTGTTAAGGAAACGCAGCTGACCCAGACTGGCAGCTGAGTGAGGATATCATAAGCAACAATAATAAGCCAACACTGTCATCAAGCAAGGCTAAAAAAGTTATACAGGAATTTCAGTGCCTCCTACATCTCAAAGTTCAAATCACCCCGTCTCTACAACAACAGAAATCTCATGGGTTTACGTAATAAAGTCAAAAAACACCGGTCGTTTCACTTTAAATTCTTCCTCATTAAAATTTTTTTTCGTTTTTCCACCAAATTTCTACAGTATCTTTGAATCCTTGGCAGTTGTTGCACTTATTTAACCCTCCAGATTAAATAAATTCCTCACCCTTTATGAAGTAAAAATGTACCTTCAAGTACATTTAGATGAATCAATAAAAAAGTTGCAAAGAAGTCTGAGTGAATTTATCAATTAATAGCCAAGCCCAGGAGGCCATCCTTCCTTTCCGCTCTGTCACCAAGGGATTTCTCTCTTCCAGACAATGCGAATGTGAGAGTGCCAAGCAGCACTGGCCGGAAAGTATTGATCCATCCGTCGGAATTCGAGAGGCGGCTGTGTCATCACAAAACCAAAACAATTATCACTGTCGGCTGGACTTTGTTATTATAGATTGCTTAGGTATTCGAGCACCGCAGGAAATGCAAATTTATTCAAAATAATAACAAAAACACCGTTTACAGCATGGTTACTGCATATCAAGGAGTATCTTTACAAAGGAAACGGGAAAAAAACCAAACAAAAACAAGTTTCACTTCCAATAACTCTGTGGCTACATATTTTATTAAAAAAAAAAAAAAAAAGGTACACTGTGCGGAACGGCGCTGTCTCCAGAGGGGAGGGGACCGGCTGGAGCCGAGCGCGGTGCGGGCACCGGGCCGGGAAGGGCTCGCCCGGGACACGGCTGAGGGGAGCGGGGCCCGGGCTGGGCCCAGGGCAGGGCTGCGGAGCGGGGCCCGGGAACACCGCGGGGAGAGGCTGAGCCCAGCGCAGGAGGCAGCGATAGCGCCCGTCTGGGGGAAGAGATAACGGCGCGGAGGGAGCGGGGCGGGGGGGCGGCCTCAGCGACAGACTAACCGGAGAAAGAGGAGAAAAAACAACCAGCGAGGCGCCGGCGGGAGGCTGCTCGCCGAGCACACGCCGTGTGCGCGTGGCCAACCTCCGCCGCGGCCTTCCCGGGCCCCCGAGCACACCGGGGCCAGGGACGGCGGCGGGACCCCGCGCCTGAGGGGAGGCGGCGGCGAGAGGCCGGGCCGCGGTGCGGGGGGGTACAGACACCCTGAGGGACCCGCCCGGCTCCGGCCGCCGGTTCCCCCGCGCCGGTCCCTGTGAGCCCTCAGCCCTGCCCGCTGCCGGCGCGGGGGCGGCGCTGCCTCACGGAGGGGTCCATCCGCCCCGCAGCGGTGTCAGAGGGGCCGGGGCACCGCTCCCGCCCCGCTCTCCTCACGCCGGGCGGGGAAACGGGGAGTGCGCGCTCCCGCCGCGGCGCCGCGCCCCATTGGCCGGCGGGAGCGCGCGCCCGCCGCTTCCCCCCGCGAGGAAGATGGTGGCGGCGGCGGCTGCCCGCCCCTGAGCGCGCCCCCGCCGCTCCCCTCCCTCGGCGGCGCGCAGGCGGGCGGGCGGGCGGGCCCCCGCCAGGGCACGGAGCTCCCCGCGGCGGCGCGGCACCACCCCGCGGGAGGGGGGGACGGGACCAGCCCCGCGGCGGGCGGCGAGGAGGAGGCGGCCGAGCCCCGGGCTGAGGGGCGCCGCGGGGGCACTCGGTGTCCAGGAAAGCGCGGGGCGGCTGCCGGGCCTTGTTGGCGGGGAGCGGCGAGGGGAGGGCCGCCGGTGCCGTCCCGGCGGGAGGCGGCCCCTTGGCGGCGGCCGTGAGGGCAGCGCTGCCCGGCGGGCGCGGGGAGGAAGCGGCGGTCCGGCTGCAGCCGACATGGAGGAGCGGTCCCCTCCCGGCGGGGGCCCGGCGGCGTCCCCCCCGCGGGACTGAGCCACCGGCCGCCCCCCTCTCCCCCGCCTCGGCTGGGCTGCGGGAGCGGGGCCAGCGGCGGCCCGGCCCGGGCGGCGGAGGCGAGGCGGCGAGGGGACTATGCGGGGCTGCCCGCGCCCCAGCGCCCCGTGTGCCCAGCCCGGCCCGGCGCTGCCCGGCCGCCCCTCAGCGGTGGTGGCGGCGGCGGGAGGAGACTAGAGGCGACCGTCCGAGCAGCCCGGTGGCTTTCCCGGCCCGAGAGACCCGAGTGGCGAGCGGGGCTGTTGGGGAGGGACTGACAACATGGCTTCCCCACCGCACCAGCAGCTGCTGCATCACCACAGCACCGAGGTGAGCTGCGACTCCAGCGGGGACAGCAACAGCGTGACGGTGAAAATCAACCCCAGGCAGCACCAGGGCTGCTCCTCGTCCAAGCACTGCAAGTACAGCATCTCCTCCAGCTGCAGCTCGGGGGAGTCGGGGGGCACCCGCCGAGCCGGGGGAGCTGGCGGTGGCGGCCACGGCCTCCGCCGGCAGAAGAAGCTGCCGCAGCTCTTCGAGAGGGCTTCGTCCAAGTGGTGGAACCCCAAGTTCGACTCCAACAACCTGGAGGAGGCGTGCATGGAGAGGTGCTTCCCGCAGACCCAGCGCAGGTTTCGCTATGCCCTCTTCTACATCGGCGTCGCCTGCCTCCTCTGGGGCATCTACTTCGGCGTGCACATGAGAGAGAAACAGATTGTTTTCATGGTGCCGGCTCTGGGCTTCCTCTTGGTATGTGTCGTGTTTTTTGTGTTCACTTTCACTAAGACTTACGCCCGCCATTACGTGTGGACTTCACTGATACTCACCCTCCTGGTTTTTGCTTTGACTCTCGCTCCGCAGTTCCAGGCTCTGAAGCCTGTCTCAGGAAGTGGTGACATGTCCAATCGGACTCCCCCGGCAGACCCCACAGACACTTGTCTGTCTCAAGTAGGCAGTTTTTCTATGTGTGTTGAAGTGCTCTTGTTGCTTTACACAGTGATGCACTTACCCTTGTATTTAAGCTTGTTCCTGGGACTGTCGTACTCGGTCCTCTTCGAGACCTTTGGTTATCACTTCCGCGACGAGAACTGTTTTACACCTCTCGGAGCCGGCGCGGTTTACTGGGAGCTGTTGAGTAAAGCCTTCCTGCACATCTGCATCCACGCCATCGGTATTCATTTATTTATCATGTCCGAAGTCAGATCGAGAAGCACATTCCTGAAAGTGGGGCAGTCCATCATGCATGGAAAAGACTTGGAAGTGGAAAAAGCCCTGAAAGAGAGGATGATTCATTCTGTTATGCCAAGAATAATAGCCGATGACTTAATGAAGCAGGGGGATGATGAAAGTGAAAACTCCATCAAGCGTCATTCCACCTCAAGCCCCAAAAACAGGAAGAAGAAGCCCTCCATACAGAAAACCCCCATAATATTCCGTCCTTTTAAAATGCAGCAGATAGAGCAAGTGAGCATTTTGTTTGCAGATATCGTTGGCTTCACGAAAATGAGCGCCAATAAATCTGCCCACGCTCTGGTGGGACTCCTGAACGACCTCTTTGGACGTTTCGATCGTCTCTGCGAGGACACTAAATGCGAGAAGATAAGCACTTTGGGAGACTGTTACTACTGCGTAGCTGGCTGCCCAGAGCCCCGGGCAGATCACGCGTACTGCTGCATCGAGATGGGCTTGGGCATGATTAAAGCCATTGAGCAGTTTTGCCAGGAGAAAAAAGAAATGGTGAACATGAGAGTCGGTGTTCACACCGGGACGGTCCTGTGTGGCATTTTGGGAATGAGGAGATTCAAGTTCGATGTGTGGTCCAATGATGTCAATTTGGCCAATCTGATGGAGCAGCTCGGGGTGGCTGGAAAAGTCCATATTTCGGAAGCTACTGCGAAATATTTGGATGATCGTTATGAAATGGAGGATGGAAAGGTGATTGAGCGAGTTGGTCAGAATGTGGTAGCCGACCAGTTAAAAGGTAGGTGCTTGTGTTTTGTTCTCAGTCTTTTTTTTTTTTTCTTTTATGAGCAAATGTGTTTTCCCCAGTGCATGTTTTGTGCTTGCTGACTTGCAAATTGAACACGTTTTACGTTTAAGTCTGCATGCCGGTGATGGCAAACGCCATGGGAATTACAGAATAAAAGATGCCGTGGAGATAAGTGTGAAAGATCATCTCCAGACTTCAGACCTCTTCAGCGCTCCTTGTGAGAGTATCGCATCGTAGGGAGGAGAAGGTTAATGTGTTTGCTGTCTGCGAGAGGTTTTTGTTTTACTGTTGTGTGTCATCCTTTAATTCAGTGAGTAAACTTGTTAATTGGCTTCATGTGCCATACATAGAGCATATGTGTTTTGCAGAATTATGTGTATCTGTGAAAAGTTTTTATTGGCATTGGTAGAGTTGGGACTGTGAAGGCATTTGGGAAAATGACAGCTGGATTCACAGAAAGAAATGAGCACTGTAGATTTGGCAGTTTGATACAGCAAGTTGTTACAGCTCGAAGTTCGGCTGGAAAAAGTTACTCAGGTGGTTGAGCGAGCTGGCAGAGGCGCTCGCTCCTTTCTGCAGCTCGAAGGATTTGGGGATGAAACTGCAAATTTGCCATTCGGAAAAGAAAATGAGGGATCCTTCGGTTCCCCTCACGGTTTGGCTAAGGGTCCGGTTTCCATTTTTCTGCAGAGTATTCATTTTGAAATGAAACCCTTGACTGCTTTCTAGCAGCGCTCGGAAGCGCGTGCAGGAGCAGTTCCACGCCGAGGGTTTAATTGTCTCGTTAGTAAAAGCCGCGTCTCTAGCGCCGTGCCTTTGTCTCGATGGTTGTCTGCAGCGCTTGTAGCCCGAGGTGGGGAGCGGACGGATCAAAATAGTGGAATATGTTGCAAACCCCTTTTATGCTATGTGAGTTTGTTAATATTGTTTATAAATGTACTCATCTCTATAAAGAGGGTGTTGAAAACAGAGCGGAGGAAACGGCAGGAGTCACAGGACGGCGTTGTGATGGAGGAAGGAGATATTTGTTGCAACAAATACAAACCGAGGCCGGGATGGTTGTGGAAAGAAAGGTCAGTGAGTAAGGACAGGGAGGGTATTGCAAAACAGCAGTGGAAGCGGTGGCGGCAGGCCGCTCGCCTGTGGCAGGTGCTTATTTTGATGTGACACAAATACTTATTTTTGGTGAGCTGGCTGTCCGCGTGCGTACGGCAACAGGGCTGCAACGAGAGGCGTACGGGGAGGAAGAATATCGACAGTGACATTGGTGGCTGGAAGCCATAGAGCTGAAGCAGATGTGTGTCCCTGGGCTTCGGCTTTCTGTTTAGCTTCTAAAAATACAAATTCAGTTAATTTCTTTGAAAACTGTTGGCAGTGATGTGTTTTGGTGGAAGTGTGCTTTCAAGAAAAAAGAATGGGATGTAGTCTAAGCTGAATCTTGCTGTGCTGGTGGAAATAAATCCAATAGGCTGTAGAGAAACAACCCTGCAGTATTTCCATCGACCTTTGTAGCAACAATGAAATTAAGTATTTTTTGCTAAATTTGTAACTCTATTCGATACCATGAATCACAGAGTGACATGAACTTACTTGTGGAGACTGAGGGTACTGCTCTGAAGTATTTTTATTTGTTTATATTTTCTAGGAGGTCACAAGAGCACTGTGTAGAGCAATGATGCCCCGTGCCAGAAGTGGTTTTTTCGTGGCCTTTCTCAGATTTCTGTCCTTGGTTACGTTTATTGCGGAGGGGCACGCGTGGGCTGCTGTGCCTCGTCGGTGCACTGGTTCGGGTTTGCAGCTCTGAGTGCCTTTCGCAGGTCCTGCTTTGGGCGCTGCAGGTGGACACACTGGAATGCAGTCGAGATAAGATGAAGTGTGCTTTGTGGACTGTTTTAATGGTCTCTTCTCACCCTGAAACCTAACTGTGAAAGCAGCTGGAGTATGTAGTAAGAATAGCTTCTGCGAGGAATATGGGTTGGTTTGGGTGTCCTCCCCCCTTCTGTATTTTGTTGTGGAGCTGTAATTAGCTTCCATTTCTTATCAGTGTTGTACGTAGTTACAGAAATCAGAGTCTGGGTGTACTTTTAAACCGAGCAAACCTCTGCCATCACCACCTTTATCTGCAGGTCTGTGGCACGTGTAGTCCCTTCCCCTGCGGCGCCCAGACCCTCAGGCACACGTGGGTGCTGCAGAACTGCCCGTTTTTTCCTGTTTCCTTGGCACTTTGTTCCGCAGTCAGATTACTTGGCTGACAGGTAAATGGCATCAGGAAAAAAACAAAAGATGCAGTGATAAAAGCGATCTAACAGCAGTGCCACAGGCTGGCGTCTGGAACCTGCTGCAGGGGAGGGTTTTGGGAAGGAGCAGCTCCGAGATTATTTAATAGAGGAAACTGAGATTTTACCTCTTAATTAATTGTCCTCTGCCAAGCACCTGCTCAGTTTTGGAAACTTTGCTTTACGATTTTCCCTGAGAATTTGTTGATAGTAGTGACAGAGAAGAGGAAGTTTGTGGTGGTTGTTTAGTGGTCTCATACATTGCACTCTTTTCAAGTATGAGAGTGCTATGCAGATAGCGGACAGAAGCTTTGTTTCCCTACTGGTACTCCACTTCTCAGCTTCCTTTCAACCTTTGGTGTTGTAATGCTATCCTATTTTTTATGTTTTATGTCTAGTATATCATCTCTTCATTGTCGGAGCTCCCGCAGCAGTCACAGCTCTCTTTCTGAGGGTAAGTCAGCATGATGAAGTCAACTCTTCGTAGAGCAGAATGGGAGGTGCGGAGGACTCGGTGCCCATGTTACGCACCTTTTGGAACGTCTACCTAAGACTAGTTCTGGACTGGGTCTTTGAAGAAAAGTACCTCTGTGGTTGGAGCACATCAGGCGTGCTCTGGCAGCGAGTCTTTTGGCAGGGCTCACCCCGAAGGAATCGGGGTCCAACTCCACAGTATGCACCGAGGCAGGGTCTGTAGCAGTGAGCTGGGCACGCCGCTTTCAAACTGCGCTGCCCCTTCCCTTTGAAATGCTCATGTAGACGGACCCTGAGTTACCCTAGCGCTGCTCCTTGGTTTTTGGAATGGATGAGTCAAAACTAAATTTTCCTCTCCTCGTCCTGTTTTGAAATTTTTTTTGGGCAGAAATATCTTTTCTTCCTCCTTTGATGTTTCCTTGGCTCATTATTGCAAGAAGTGGGGTCCTGCTATGCTCCCTCATGTTTCTGACTTCTGAATTAAGTAGATAGTGTTTAAAACAAACCAACGAAGAGACCGAGCCATTGATGTTTGCCTATTGCTGGCTGCTCTTTGTTTTAAGATTGCTTAGGCCATCTGTTTTCAGGGCACCTGATCCCCTTGCGTGTGGGGGGAGCACACAAGAGCAATGTTGCAGTGATTTTTTTTTTTTTTTTGAGGCTACAGATAAACCGTAGACATCAGCTCATTTATATCTTCCATAATAATTTTTCCATAGGACTTGAGACAATTCACTTTTTCTGTTTTCTTGCTAAGCTCCCTAGCAAATAAATTTACTGAAGGCTATGAGATGCTGAGAGTCACATAATACAAGTTAATGTGTCCCTGCTGGACTCTGTGGAGCCAGAGACCTCTTCTCAGGATATAAAAAGTTCTGCTTATGGAAATATTTTTGTTTTGCTCTGTTCTTCTTGCTTATTTGCCTGTCTCTTTCTTGTTACTTAGGAGGTCACAATATTGCTGTTTGCCAGCCAGCCAGCAACTCTGCCAGAAATACCAGGGTCACCAGCATCTCTTTTTTTTTTTTTTTTTTTTTTTTTTTTTTTTTTCCTTTCCCCAAATGTTTTAACCTAGAGCACTAGACTTGCTGGATATATGGCTTTAGGGATAAATATTTTTCATGGTTCTGAAATTACTTTGTGAAGGAACAAAACGTTCTGGATATATTTCTTCATCAGGCATCCCTTGGACTCAAAATGCCCCTTACAACTGCCTGAAAACTTTTTTGGGTTTGTGTTTGCTACCGTAGCTGAATGTGGGAGTTCTTAGCAAAGCATATGAATAGCAATTATTATATTGCAAGTCTTTGTTTCACTGATAGCACTTACTGTTCCTCTTGTTGCACTTCTAAAGCTGTTGTCTTCAGCTTGGCTTGATAAATTTAGAAATCCCGTTATTGTCATAAAATAGCATTACATATAAAGTCTCCAAAATTGGAACAGTGCAGAGGAAGTAGTGGAATAAACTCCACTAGCTTGCTAATGGACCTTTCCTTCTGTCTGCTGCTTAATGTGTGCAGAAACATGCAGATGGAGGAAAATGTCTTTTGCCAGACCTGTAACATTTTGAATATCTACTGGTCAAAGAGCAATTTGCTTTCCTTTTGCCCTTTTTTTTTTCTTTTATTCCCCCTTCAGCTCTCGGCTGACGTTAACTCACATTCCCTGTGATTCCTTACAGCAGAGGGGAGGAGAGGGGCCACGCGGAAAGAGCCGAACAGCATCCACATCCAGCTGCCTCTGACTGAGGCTGTGGAGACTTAGATTCCTTCCAGCCTTGTTGATTTATAGGCCTTCATGGAAAAATTCCTTTTTTTCCAATCTTGAGAGAGAGGAGGAGAAAGTGGAAAGCAAAGCTAATCAATGATCAATAAGCACAATCCTAACAACTGTTAATATGCTTTAAGAGACAAAACAGTGGTGGTTTGGTTGACTGTGCTTGACTGCACGATAAGCAAAGTGAAGTCTGTAATGGAAATCAAACATGCCATTAAATATTGATTCAGCCTACGGGAAAACTTCTGCATCTGATGCTGGATGATTAATTCTTTGCATTCATTAGATAAACAAGGATATTTGAGTCAGAAATGAAATCTTGTTGTTTTTTAAATGTGCAGCTTTGATGTTTGACTTGGATGCATATGCCTAATGTATGGAACAGAAGGTAATTTTTTTTTTTTTCTTTGCCTTAGGTCTGCTGTTTTCACAAGGCCTCCCTGGTAACCTTGTGCATAGCTGTTGCCGGTAGTTCTTGGGATTAAATTCTTGCATTCTTTCACTCTTGTTTAATGGACATGTGAAGTCCTTCCTGTAAGGTACCAAGTGCCTTTAACCTCTGACCAACTTGGATGAAAACACAACAGATAAATCTCTTGGAAATGCTCAGGGCCTGACAGGACCGGTGTTAGAGACGGGATGTAGAGAGGAAACATTCCTGTGAGGGCATTATTCGCAAAGAGACCAGGTGCAGCTTTAGCTCCAGATTTCCTTTGTTTAGACAGCGTGATGCTTAGTAAGAGCTGTCAGTGTTCCTAGGAGGTCTGTGTTTGGGCTGCTCTAAGAGGAGCAATGGCCACAGGCTTCCAGAAGGACGATGGAGGCTTGGCAGTGTTGCCCATGCCCACAGTGAAATTACACCAGCAGATAATTAGACTTTGATCCAAGGCTTTTGTAACCTTTCCCATCTATTTCCAGCTTTTTAAACTTGGTTCTGATTTGATAACAGTATCTAGGAAAGCAAAAGGATTTTACTTGTTTTGCTCCGACTCCGTTTGGAACTGACCTTGCTACTGGGATACAGGTTATGGAGGAGATTCTATCTCGTATGGATGTGTAAGTTACTAATGAGACAATATAAATTGTATTTAATGTTTTACTTGCTGCTTGCCAATGTAGCATCAACTAGAAGCAGAGAGCATTCTTAAAAATACCATGTGAAGATGAGAAAATCTATTATAAGTTGTTTCATAATCCCAATAAACCATTTAAGAGAAACACACACACCCCACGCCTCACCTCAGGTTCTGGAATCTGTAACGATCAGTAACTGGATTTTTCTGCTGAGGATGTTAAAATAACATATACGTCTTAGGTTATGAAACATTGCTGCTGCTGGAATTTGCTGTGGATACAGAAGTAAACAAAAGGTCTGCTAGTCTTCACTGAAAGACTAATGTTTTCTAATCTGTGTTGGATACTTTAATTTGGTATTGGAGGATAGTTTTCCACAAATAAGTCCAAAATCTTAATTACATGAGGCTGTTGTTATTTGCTCTTTATACAGATGCATGTATGTGTGTACATAGCATTGCAGTAAACGTGCATTGTTAGGGTTTCTTTTGTGAAAATACTCTGAGTTGTCTTTGTGTGCTGTTGCTTCTGAATAATCAGATGCTGGGATCGTGTTTAATCAGCTTGGAAAGTGCTTAATTCTTGGAGCACGAGTGACCAGATGTTCATCAAATGCGTGACGTTTTAATAAGTCTTGCTTAGCTGTCTGTATTTAATAGGGAGCACCAGAAAATCTACCTGTTGATAATAGAAGGTGGTAGGTGCATCTCAGAGAGCTTTTCAGAGCGCACTTGTCTTTAGTGGTGGTGGCTGCAGCCCGGGTGGGACCTGCAGGAGACCCCCTCCGGAGCAGGAAGGACAGCGGGTGCTGTGAACTGCTGACGTGTTTGGGTACCATCCGCGTGCTTGTGGTAACTGCGCCTGCCACCTCTTGCTCTGTCTGATGCAGGGGATGGAAAAAAAGGAGATAAAGGATGGATGCCATTTTTTAAAGTGTGCAGGCCAAGGCTGCCAAGAGGAAGGTGCTGGTTTGGGAGCCCTGATGAAGCGCTGGGAGGACTGTTGTGCTTTGTGACTTCCCCCTGCTTGGGGACAGAGACCGTTTGGCGATGGTTGTTTGCTGTTGAGGAGTTGGTAATGATTTTGTGTCTATAATCAGGTCCTGAAACTGAATCAGACCATACGGAAAGCATTTTTGGTCAGGCACAGTGTTTTCGAAGTGTTATAAAAAAATGTGTGCGTGATTTGGCTATATTTAAAGTGTAGTGCATCTGTTAAGCATTTCATTCTCTACAGGATTTCAGGAGGTGACAGAGTTGGAAATTGTCTTAAAATTTAGATGAAGATTTTTTCCAAGTTAGGATATTTGCCTGCTAGGCTTCTGCACTTTCAGTGCTCCAATGAAGTAGTGTATTTGATAAACACGTAGATAAACTGCATTACGTGTGTATTTTGGGACTTATGTTATTGATTTGCTTGTGTGAGCCTAGTATCAGCCATAGACAAGGGTGCAGCTGATACCGTCCTGAGTTTGTGTGTGGTGGTCTCCTGCTGCTGGAATGCAGAGGGCCTTACGGCACTGGGTTGTGCTGACAGCGCGTTATTTCTCTGACCTGGTTGGAGTAAAGGATTTGTTAATTCTTGCACCGCTTAGTAAGCCCAGGAGTTGGACTGTGCCCCACCAGTGTCTGATGCAGCTTTTTAAACACTAAATCCTCCTCGTTCAAATGGCACTCTTTGTTAAAATTTACAGTTCTGATCCTTTCGTTTCAAAGAAAAGTCAGTTGTTTGTAATAGCAGAATTATTGTATATTAATTATATATACTATTTGTGGCAATAATGTGCTTTTTGTGTGTGTTTTAATGTGCTCTTCAGGGCTTTATGGTACACAACAGTCTGTCTGGGGGAAATACATAAAGCTCAGTTCAGGAACTGCAGTTAATATACATTGAGTCTGTCCACAGTGCGTCTGAATAATACAGCTTTAAATGTAGCAAAGGACTTTCACAACTATAGGTACAGCAAAACGGTGTTCTAAAGTCCTTGGTGCTGTACTGAGGTGATTCAGTATAAAATGAACACAGAGTACGAGAGTTAAAGCCGTTAACACAGGCTTTGGGGTCAGAAGGATGGCTGGGAGGGTTTGTAAGAGTTTGAATTGCCCTTTCAGTGCGTATGTAAACTTACAGCTGCTGCAGTGACCATTAGAAGACAATCTTATGGAAAATCAGCCCGTGAAGTGTAGCTGATATAGGTGTCATTGAAAGGGTCAATGCTTTGATCTTTATTCCGAGAAGGAGGCACTTCTTGGAGTGGTATTGAATTAATTAGGAAGCCTGTGCCGCTCCCTGGGCTTTTCGGCGATGGGGAGCTGGTGGTGCTGAGCCCAGTGAGGTGCACCCTGGCACAGCGCAGGCACAGAGCAGCGACCCGGTAGCACTGATAACTTCTTCCAGATGTGCTGTCCCGCTCCACACGGCAGAGGGGATGTGCATTATGGAAACACGGAAAGAAGGGATGGCAGCTGGAATTCAGTAATCTGGCAAAACCAGCACGGATCCCATCCCCATGCTTGAGTTGGCATGGATCTGTTAGAACCTCGTGGGACAAAGAAATAGCTTTCTGTTTTTGAGCGTGGTTAGCTTTTTTTTCCTGATGTGACCTTGGCCTGGCTCATACATTGAAGAAAACCCCCTTTCTTTCAAGAAAGCTTAAAATAAATGTCTTGATTGATATACATTTGGATATTTTTGTACTAATATGTGGTTGAACCATAACAAATGGAGGATGAAATTGTACTCTCTGGTATTTACTCCTTCCTTTCCATGGTCAGGGCAGAAAAGTCTGCCACACAGGCACAGTGCACAAACCGGAAAGATCAGCGGGTATTTGAATAACTCGTGTGGATTAAATGTGTGCCACTTGTACGTGGGACTGTGGTAGAGTGAGCCAAGGGCTGGGTTTGACGCCTCTCTCTGGAGTCCCTGTCTTCAGTTTCTCAATGAATAAACTCCTCACCTGTAGCTGTGTAGCCCGTTCCTGAAAGACCGTTGTCTCGACATTTCACTGGATGGATTGTGTTTCTGACGTGCCCGTTCAGTCCTCTGCCAGGGGAGGTAAGCTGTCCCTGATCAAACTCCAGCTAGAGCGTTGTTGGGTGTCTTGGTGCTGAGTGGTGTTGCTGCTAGCTCTAGTAAAGCTTCTGGAATAGTTTACTTCGGTTTCCTGTTCTGTGGAGTTTAGCTATTGCCAATATAAGTTTTCTTACGTGAAGCTTACCAGACACATGCTGAAAATGTGACGATGAAGTGTTGGCTTGCTGTAACTGAGATTTCTCCTGTACCTTCTACTATGTGACTCCTAAAACCAGGTTTAAATCCCTGCCCGTCACACATGTTCACTTCTAAAATGAATTAGTGGTGGAATGAGCAACACGAAGTGCTAGTATGTGCTGAGATCGGGTAATGAGCCTGTTTATTGATAAGAAGCTTTGCTAACGCTTTGTTGACAGCGATTCCCAAAATGCTGCGTTGGAGGTTTGTCCAGGAATCCAGGTGCTTGCTGCTGCAGCAGTTACATAGACTAACGAGCGAGTAGTTAAAATGTAGTATTGTTCCATGGGACACAGGGTGCATTGCTTGATAATTCTGCCTTGGACGCTCTCTGCAAATATTTTTTGTGCTGGGATGGGAGTGTTTTCTCATATCCCATCACAGTCTTACATTTTCTTCTTAGAGCATTTTTCTCCCCATGTTGGAGTAAGGGGGAATATAGGGAAGAACTGTTCCCTTTTTAGGATGGCAGTATAAACAATCTGAGAAATAATTTGAGGTCTTGAAAAGGTAAATCTGTGTTTGGACATTAGACTGAGAAGAGATGGGGGGGCTGCGGAGGTACCAGCTGCCTTTGCTTCAAAAACAGGATGAAGAATTGCGGGTTCAGCACAGCAGCATCTGAAATCTCTTCACCGACACGGGTAGGTGCGGTATGTGTGAGGAGGAATGTCCACTTTACCTCCTCAGTAAGTGCTCATCCTGTAGCCTGGTGTTTATTTTGCTTTCCCGTGCTTGGGTGGCAGATTCTCATTAGCGATGTTTTCCCCGTTGCATCTTTTTATTTGGTTTTCAGTTCCTGCACTCCTGGTTGGAGCCGAGTGTTGTGCTTCGAGACTCGGAGAGAAGTTGTCGTGAAGTGTATTTTTCAGTAGGTTTTTTTTCTTTAATACAAAACAGATAATGATTTATCTTTCTGCCTGCAGTGTAGTTCTAGAAGAGAGAGGGTTTTTACGTGGCGTGTGTTTGGGAGGAAGGAAGTCATTCTTTAATGGTCTAAAATTTTCTGATGCTGCCTAGCATTTGGGACGATTCACGCTGTTTCCTGAAACAGAATTTAGCTTTTTGGATGTTGGAGACGGAAAGAGCATCACGCAGCAGCAAAAGTATATCCGAGATATTTTCCTGTTGTTCTTTTTTAATAAGCTCTCCCCGGAGTTAGTTCCAAGACCTTTAGAACATGGGGGAGCCTCTGCTTGTCCCATGTGTAGGAGAACTGATTGATCCGGTATCATACCCAGCTAATATTGTACTATTTTGAATACACAGACTACTTAGCGTGACTTTATCTGAATGCTACTGCTGTTGTAAATGTGGCTCCACGTGTGCAGAAAATACATTATTTTGTTTATGTTCCTATCAACCAAGACAGCAAAGAGACCACGTATATAATGCTGCATAGAAATCAGAAAGGTGAGCACTGGTGAATGTTCACAGCACAGTCAGTAGGTTGTTCGGTTCCTTCATCTTTGCCTTTAAAATTTACTGTTATGAGATTTGGAGCTTTAATGACTTGATTTTTAAAAATATATTGGATTTTTAATTTTAAAAAAATTAAAAATCTACTTAATAACTAAGAAGTGAGTTGGAAAAGCCCACAGTGTTTGGAAGGAACCTGAGGCGAAAGGCAGGTGGATGGCTGATTTTTGGTCCAGTGGGGGATGATTAGTTCCCGTGGTCTTCTGAGCATGGAGGTGATGGTGCTTCTCAGTTTTGTGGGCTAAGATGCCGGGGTCTCTTTGTGGACGTTAGTTTTTCTTTTTGGATGCTCCTTTACGTTCTTGGCTGCAAATTTCAGGGGCCGGATAAGAGTTGAATTTTCTCAGGGAAGCACAAGCTCCTACCCATGGTAACTTGTGCGGTTCTAAAGAAAGATCCTATTTGCTGGAAGATCGTTCTCCCTCCTCCCAAAAACCTGACAGCTGTTTTAAGAAGTTATTTTCAGGCTGGAACGTGAAACTTGGAAGAGAACCAGACTCCTTTATAAACAAACTTAGCAGTCCCGTCCCCCCCTTAAAAATTACTCTGTACTTTTATTTCCCGTTTAATGCAGTTGATCATATGTTAATGCTGTTGTTTATTTCCCCCTTTTTATTTCCTTTAATGTTCTTTAGTGTTTGCTAATAATTCAAAAGCGTAAAGAGCTGGAGGTCGCGGTGGAGTTTGTGGTGGGAGCTGCAGGGGTGTTTCCAATGCCGTTTCCTGGTGTGGAGAGTGTTGTGAAAGAGGAAAGGTCGGATTTACGGATACTGGTATTACTGTGGTTTCTAGCCCTAGAACTGAAGAGCAAAACTTACTTCTGAGCAATATCTCATATATTTTGCTGCAAGTTTCCAAGGTCCCATAGCACCATGGTAGCTTTTCTCAAAATATTGTGGCTTATTTAGATAAATTTTCAGTATTTGTTTTCTTTGTTCTCTTGCAACTGAAGATAAGCCCCGTAGGCATTATAGCAGCAAAATATTTTAATAGGATGGAAGCTGTTAAGGGAGAAGACTTATTCTTAAATCTTCTTTTGTATTTTTAATTACCCATTAGATTGTATCTTCTGAGGAGTGAATTAGAGGAGGAATTTTGGGATGGTGGTTGGGAAAACTGGGAGGCAGTGGGGGAAGCAGAAGTCAAAGGGATGTCGGGTGGCAGTGCAAAGGAAGAGATTGATTGTAAGGAGATGAAATCTGTTGAAAATGAATCTGGATCGCTTTCTGTGGGGTGTTCGTGTTTGGTCCTTACATCTTATGAATTTTGTTTCAATAATGGAAGAAGCAAACAAAAGAAGTTAAACAAATGGGAAACAGCAACAACAGCTTATGGAGAAGTTAAGGAACTCTCTGTAGGGACTGGTTTGGGTGTCTGCCTCGGGGCAGGTGAGTGCCTGGGCGGTCAGCACGCTGTTGAGCCTTTTATTGCTCCGGTGAGGGCAATTTACCGCCTTCCAGAAGGGATCAGAAAGCTGTGAGTAGTGATGGATTGCTGCTAGAACAGTTTAGCTGTGCTGCTGTAAATAAAGATGCAGTATTTCAACGAGATGGCATTAAAAGAATTTTAATCCTCTTTTTGAATTATTTGGCGTAGAACTATTGCTGATTTACTGCGGGGGGAGATTGTTGTTTTGGGGTTTTTTTGGTGTCATGAACTGTCTGTCTTGTCCCGGACACAGAGTAAACCAGAATTGCTCAGCTTGGAGTGGGTAGAGGCGATCTTTGCTATC
>WKFP01014178.1:75881-117576 GCA_011057875.1 Pterocles orientalis
GGAGAAGTTAAGGAACTCTCTGTAGGGACTGGTTTGGGTGTCTGCCTCGGGGCAGGTGAGTGCCTGGGCGGTCAGCACGCTGTTGAGCCTTTTATTGCTCCGGTGAGGGCAATTTACCGCCTTCCAGAAGGGATCAGAAAGCTGTGAGTAGTGATGGATTGCTGCTAGAACAGTTTAGCTGTGCTGCTGTAAATAAAGATGCAGTATTTCAACGAGATGGCATTAAAAGAATTTTAATCCTCTTTTTGAATTATTTGGCGTAGAACTATTGCTGATTTACTGCGGGGGGAGATTGTTGTTTTGGGGTTTTTTTGGTGTCATGAACTGTCTGTCTTGTCCCGGACACAGAGTAAACCAGAATTGCTCAGCTTGGAGTGGGTAGAGGCGATCTTTGCTATCACCAGAAGCGACACGGATCAATAATGTAGTGCTAAAGCTGTGCCTTGCCTTCCTCCTTCCGTTCAGTCCCCAGCAGTCTTGGTAGCACAGCCCGACAGTGTGTTTGCAGAGCAGCCCGGGGAGGCACGCGGATGGGTGCCAGTTTGCCCACGCAGGCTGCAAGCGGGTGACCCAGCTGTGTGTTGGTGTGGCCGTACGGAGGGGGAGCGTGGGGTTGGACAGATAATTGTGCGCTCGTCCTACCTCCCGGTGACAGCTGCTGAGCAGAGCAAGGTGCTTCACAGAGTTAGCACTCCTTTTTTTTTTTTTGTTTTTTTTTTAACACGTTGGACAGATAATCGTACACATGTGCAGGTATAGAAATAAATGCATTGATTCTCTTAGTTCAGAACTGAAAAAAAAAATATTCCCAACTGATGCTTTGGGGGTTTGTTTTGCTTTTAGTGGATGCTGCAGCCACATAAAACACCAGGATAGAGGCTGGGTATCTGTGAACATTCTGGCTGTCAGTGAAGCAGTGCCCCCGCTGCAGAGGTGTCCCTGGCAGGTGGATGGGACAGCCCGGCTCAGCGGTGCCCGTGTGTGAGCAGGTCTGGCTGTTGTGTCTTCTGCTGCTGGGCTTATCTGTGTTTGCCTTGGCCAGCCGGATCCCAGTCCGCTTCAGTTAGCCTGGGTTTGCAGCGCCGGTGATCCCTGCTCCCAAGGTGTTTTTGTTGTGGGTACGCCTGTGTTGTAAGTTTTTGTGCTTACAAATGCATTTGCTGTTGGAATTTAGAAGCCTTGCCGTAACGTTTCCAGGTCTGTTGAACTGGAAACTTCACTCATGCTGTCTAAACTTGCAAAAATGAACCGGGCATAACTATTTGGAAAGGCTGTTGTGTGAGCTGTTCTTTCTGTGTGTTTCCCCAATTTATATTGCAAACAGTAAGACGAAAGTGAAAAAACAGGCGTTTGGGGTGAAAGTAGGAGCCATGAGTAGTAACAGACCCGTTTCCCTTTGGCTTTGTGTAAGCAAGCGCACATGTGTATCAGGAAACATTCTCAAATATTTTCTCTTCTTATTTTTATTTTTTTCTTATCCACTAGTACAATTGTACAGGCTTGCTTGTTGATAAGCAGGTAAGTATCAAAGTACTCAAATCAAAAGATTAAGAAAATAAACTTGGTTTTCTGATTGAGACAAAGTCAGAGGTGATGGAAACAACACGCGTGCAAGGGAATGTTCCCTGAGGCCGGTGAGCCTGGGGACTTTATTGGTAATATTTCAGCCTGGTCTCCCCTCCTGGCTGAGAGGCGTTATCACATCATTTACTGTCATGTTAGCGGGTCTCTCCTTGGGGTTATCTACAGGGAGATTAAATACAAATACCTTAGAAAAGACCTGTGACTGAGGTCAAAATATCCTCAGGGGAGGATCGCTTCAGGGGCTGTTTTAAGGCACCTAAAACTTGAGCGAGTCGTTCCCCCGCATAGTGTGGTGTTGGATGGAGTTGGGGTTGCTTGGTTTGATTGGGGTTTTTAGATACATTCTGTTTATTTTCATAATCATGACAATTGTTGCCTTGAAGTACGACATTTTTAAGGGTCTCAGGAAGCTTTAGGGGACTGTATTGTTTATATTACTCAGTTTATACCAGGGCTCTTACCTAAAGATTTCTTTGCATCTGCTTTATTAATTTTCATAGCTCTTTAATTTTCCTGTTGAGTTGCACAGGCCCATGTTCAGTACAGAAAGGCTGCCGGTCTATGTTAGTATCCGGTTTCCTCAATAATTTGTTCTCTTTTTGAGTTTGAAACTTACATCTTAATTTGTTTTGATTCAAGTCTGATGTAACAGTGCCAGATCTAACTAATTAAATTTCCCATTGTAAGCTTCTTACAACTTACACATTTTCTACATCGTTGAGCTTTCACAAGTCCTGAACTTGCCCAGGCTACACCTTGCATTTGATTTGCGATTTGAAATTACAGTGGGCACTGTGTCCCGAACTTGTTTTGATCTATCCATCTACAGATTGGGAAAAAAAAAAATGAAAGTATAAGTATACTCAGCTCATCTCACTGGAGCTGTTTCACTAGGAAGCAAGCTGTGTCGAGCAGTTTGAAGCCCTTACTTGGTACGACATGGCACATTCCCAGGGAGCACCAGGGAGAACTGCTGGCCTGTCTCCCCACTCTCCCACTCAGGTGGGGTTGATGCAGTTGGGATAGACCTGAGATTCAGTCCAGTAATCCAGATCCTGCCTTTTGACAGAAAGGAGACAGGTTTCTCAATTTCCCCATCCAGTTGCCAGACACAGTTTTTTCAGGATTGCTGGAGCTGGAAGTTGTTTGCTGGAGGACAAGAGGATCCCTGCCAGGCTGGTGCTCAGCCGGTGCTGGTGGTGCCCATGATGCCCTTCTCTCGGCAGGATTTTCCATCACAGGAGGTTACGTGTTTCCCACGTCCGTAAGCTTGGGCAAATAACAAACCAGCAAAGCTACATCCCTACAGATTGTCATCCAGGCTTGGCGTTAGCGCTCCTCAGGCTGTATCCCCTAGTTGCTGCTGCTCACTTGCACTCTGTGGTGTTTTTTTTCCCCCAGCTCTCCCCCTCTCCTCTCGTTAGTGTAACTTTCATTCAAATTAAATTAAGGAAACACAAGGGAAAACACGTACATTTTAAGAGGCTGGTTCTTCTCTGCTAGCGCTGTGTTTGCTCTTAAGTGCTGCTTGTAGTTTGCCTTCGTACAAAATACCAGCTTCTGCTTTGTTTCAGGGTGGGCAGAAGCGAGAGAAGGGTTTTTAAGTACAGGAGATAATGAGGCTTCGCCGCTTGTAATGCGATGCAGTGTTTGGATGCCTGTGTGGTTTCTCGGCCTTCCCCTCTCCTTGTAGATTAGAATTGCTGAATTTCCAGTTGCCATTTGGAAAATTCGTTTTACCTTCTTCAGTACAATCTTAGAAATGTTTTCCTTCCCTGCCTCCAGCTTCATACTTTTCCCCGTGCCCCTTCCCTTCCTTCCAGTCCTTCCTTCCAGATTTCCACGTGGGACTGAAGCCACAAGAAAGGGCTGAGTCCGTGTTTGGTACCACTGGAGGAGTGAAAAGCTGAAGCAAAGGGAGTAAATGCAGTAATGGGAGTGAGTAGCTGGGATAGGATGGCTGGAGACTTGCACAGTGGATCTGCTGATGGGCAGGCGTTCCTCGGCGGTCTGCAGCAGATCCGCTACTGGGGTTTCCCGCTTCCTCTGGTCGCTTCTTTTCTTCCTTACTGTTGTCCAGTTAATACTTCCGTCAGGGCAGGATTCCCAACGAAACAGCCCAAAACTTGATTGGAAAGGGTCATTGTCATCCTTTTAATTTTGTATGGGTCACGATCTGGAACCTTACACAATCTAAACGTTGATGAATTGGCAGTGAATCTCCTGGCCATTCATTCTTCAAAACCCGTTTTAGCTGTTGTTAATGACATGGAAATGTAAAGATGCAGATGGCAGAGTGGCCGAGCCCCTTGCGGGTTCCTGTGCGGTAGAGAAGCCCGTCCTTGGGGCTGGGAAGTGCCCGTAAGCCGCTTTCAATCTGAGCAGTTTGTTTAACTCTGGGTTTATGGGATTTACAATAAGCTAAACAGAAAGATATTATATTATTTTTTATCTGGAGCATCTCTCTTGCACTTGAAAATGAGTGAGTGCTGGGCAGGGAAGAGGCTGCCGATGGGAAGAGCAGCTTGCCCGGCGACGACGGGGCCGGAGGACGGAGCAGAGGGTGCTCGCCGCCTTCCCCCCGCGCAGACCACAGCCACTGGCTCCGGGGCCATAAAAGGAAACAACATTTCTTGTCAAAATACAGCTGCCCAGCTTGTTCGCTTTCTGGGAAAAATGTCCAGTGACTCTGCTGATCCAGCCTTGCGATGTGCACATTACAAGTATAAACATTTACTTTCTCTTAACTGGAATCGCTGGCTGTTCAGAACCCCTAGGGCAGGGGGATAACAGAATGCTGCCGACTGATGAGTGATGTGAAGCCGAGCTAGAGGTTTAAAGTTCAAAACAATTTGTTTTCTTAAAAAAAAAGTCTTCTATTTTATCTGGAGGAATATAGCAACAAGACATTATTTGCAAAAATCGTGCATCTTTGAAATTAATTCAGTTTTGAATAAAAAGTAGCAAAGATTTTTTTTCCTCATCATTTAGTTTGAATTATTTTATCACACTGTATTGCTCAGAGAATTTTAAATTTCTATAAGCTCTTTAAAAGATGCAAGACTAGTGTTCTGCTGGCATATAACGTAAGCTGAGTGGAAAAGTAAATATTTAAGGCTGACCTATTGAAGTATAAATAGCGGTTACTGTGTGTAATGTTTCAATTGTAAAAATATTTCTTGAGGTCTGTTAATATGCACCATTGCTTGTCTGATGGGACCGTTTTTAAAAGCTGCATTTCTTTTTTGGCAAATCGATGTAAAATGGGTCACCAATACATCTTTGACGGCTTCTGGTGCCTCAGGTCCCTTACATGTTTGTCACTCCTCCCTGGGAAGGTCCCATCTGCTTGGCAGCGCACACCAATTGAGGGGTGATTCTCATTCCCAGAGGTTTATCCTTATATTCCAGGCTGGATTTGGAGCCGTCGCATCTAAAAATGAGGAATATGGTCAGGCAGCAGGAGCTGGCTTCCCCAAACGCTGGTGTTGGCTCCTGCCTGGCTGCCGGCGTGGGCAGCGCTGCTGGGGAGCTGCTCTGGGGGATGCTGGCGTTGCCCCTGGTGGATGCTGTTAATTAACTTCTCTCGTCTCGGGCACCTCACCAGGCAAGCAGAGTTCGGTTTCTCTCCCTCTCTTTGGAACTTGATCTTTAGCACTCGTGTTTTGCAAGAAGAGGGTATTTATCGTACCTTGTGTCTCAGAGTACCTTGTCCCGTGGCCGGGGCTCGGGGAGATTTCCCATTCTTGCAGATTTAAGGAAGACCTGCAGTGTTGTTGTACAGTAATTACACAGGCTGGACTGTCTGCTCGCTGTGTCATGAAGACTGGCTGGCTTCCACGTGGGCATGGAAGCAGTGGGATGGAAGCGTTTAGCGTGCTTTGCCATTGCACAACAGCTGTACGCTGCTTACAGCTGAAGTTTAGCTCAGCCCGAGCCAACCTGACATTTGAACTTAATGTTTAACGTGTTTTAACTTTAGAAAGAATATTACAGGGAGGCGTCCTTCTGTTGAAGAGAGTTGTTATGATAATAGATGACATTCGTATGGAATTCCATTGATAATTACAGCTCAATCTGCTCTGGAAAGCTTATATTTTGTTTTTACTGAAAGTTTCATTAAAGGGCATAGTGTGAGGAATCTTTCTAAATTTCAGCTTTTCCACCTCTTAAAATACTGAGTTTAAAATGCAAAAATTCAGTCTTGGATTGCCCTGCAGAATGTGAACACACTGGAGCCTTTCAGAGTATTTTCTTACCTTTCCGAAGCGTAGCTTGCATGGCTCAGATTAGTAACTTTGTCAGTGGTACGCGCAGTTCTAAATGTTAATCATCATCGCCTCCGTGGATGCTGCTGCTGTCTTTGTCAGCTCGTGCTTTCTCTTGTTTATTCTCTCTTTAATACTGCCTGCTAATCCTGAGTCATATTTTGTAGCTGTGGTTTGGAGCCGCCTTTCAGAGCCCGCGAGCTCTCCGCCGGTAAAGCGCTATATCGCATGACTTTCCCCAACAGCAGCTTCTGCCCCTTGCTTTCCTCCTGAACCACCGGCAGCCTTCTCGGCAGCGTGGGGTTTTTGGCCGCTGTTCAGACAGCTCCATACACCGTCAGTTTTACCCAGCAGCTCAGGGAGAGCGGCCGGACGATGCCTGTTCCTACCTGGCTGTCCTCGTGATGGGATTATAGTATTCATGGGAAGGGTGTGTTCGTGCCACCAGGTGGGTCCAGCAAGAGGCGATGGAGGATTAAGGGCAACTGCTTCCGTTTAAATTAAGTCATTTGGTCGCCACAGCATTAGGAAAGGCAACCGGGAATGAGACAGACATGTCCCCAAGTGGTGTTGGTAGTTGTGTTATTTGTTGACTGAATTACATGAGTAATTCAGTGAAAAATCAAATGGTTTATAAAAGCTTTTGTGGCCAAGAAAGAAAGAAATCTCAGTTTTTTCTGTATTGGTTGTTCAGACGCGTACCGTGCGGGGTGGCTGTGTATTCAGCTGTCAATGCGTGCTGCGCCACCGCCACACCTGTGATCGGGGCGGTGCGCTAGCCTTCTTATTGTTACCCTATTAGAAATAATTCATTTGGTAAATTATTTCATCTATTCCTCTCTAATCTAATATCTAATTATATAATAATGCTAGTGAAAATCAACAGCGTTCTCTTAGGTGCTCTCAAAAAAAATCCTCTCCCTGTGAACTCTGGTTTAAATAGAGAAGATAGATCCAACACAGAGATAACGGCCAAGCAGAAATAAATCTCTGTTCAGGATATGAATATGCTTAAATATTTTCTTTTAAAATGTGGTTTTAAAAAGTGCTATCTAATGTCCTATCTTATATATTTAGAAGTCTGAAAGCTTTGTTCATAATCATCAACTGTGCTGTGCTGATCGCGCAGTGCAGATAACTGAGGTTAACACTTAACAGAAGGCTGATCTTGCCAACTTCCCTCTTACAGATTTGTTCTTTCCTCCATTTGATCTGCTGCATTTTGTGCAGCCGACTGCTACTTTTCCATCTCACTAATTCCATAATTTGTTGTTTATTTGCTCTCTCTGACATACCTGAATCACCGTTTGGAAAGAATAAGGCTGCCCTGCAGCCCGCCGCGCAGTAGGCAGGTCCCCAGGCACGCTGCCTCGTCGAGGTCTGGCTGGGGTACCGCGGGGCTCGCCACAAGCTCTCCTTACCTTCTGTTTTTCAGTAATGGTGCTTTTTTTTTTTTTCTATTCACTTCTACAGACTGCTCATTTTCTACATTTTAAACATACTCATGTACTTCAGTCCATGTGGCTGTTTGGAAATGAGCTGCTCAAGCTCATTTAGATAGTCATCAGAAGCTGAACATTTATATCCCATTTTCCGTTTTACAGCCATTTGTAAATCCTATCAGTGACTGATTAGCAATGTTCTTCAGGGAGGCTAGATGTGCTGCAGTCAGGTCTCTGAAGGTGCTTGCTTTGTGCTCATTTCCTTGCTTTTTATTGCTAAAAAAGTAGATTTTTCTCGCCATAGTAGTGCCCATCGTCCAGCGGTTTGAACGCTGGGGTGACAGATGTAGTGGGGATGTCAGAGTGGCCGGTAGATCCTTCCCTAACCTCGGAGCTCTGAAAGGGCCACGTGCTTCCTAAGGGAGGAATCACCAATTTGACTTCTGAGAATAAAATATATTTCTGGTTTTAGTAGTGTCAGCTCCCCCACATTTGTGTCATTTAAGAAGCTTTAATACCAACAGGTTTTACAGGTTGCATGCAGTTAATTCTTACCCCACAGTGAGATCTTGAGCAAATGTTTAATTCCTTTCGTTGCCCAAGAAATGCTGAGAGCTGATTTACGATGCGGCTGCATTCAGGTTGAATCTTAATTTGATGCATGTGTGTGACTTAACAACAGATGCTTTGGGGAGTAAAGACTCCTATAATTAGATTTGGCATATGTTTTCATGATAGGTGAAATAGTTTGCATGCTTCTGGAATAAATATTTTCTGCAGCCCGTATTTATACTGATGGTAAACAATGGAGCATGTCAGCTCTGAGTCCCACATGTTCAGTGTAAGCTGGGGCTTTTGGAACGAGTACCCTTGCGATTCAAAAATATTGAGTCCTTTCTAATGGCATTTTTTTGTTGTTGTTTTAATACTCCAAAATAGGGAAAGATCAAAGTGCAGTCTGTTCTTTCCTGCCCTTCTAGATACACAAAACAGCTGCAAAGCACAATCAGCTATTGTAGTGATATGTGCCCGGGTCTATAAATAGACGTAAAGCTCCAGGCTTGAACTGTGCTGCTGGAGAGGCCAGGGGATATTTGCTTGGGGTTACTAAACATTCCCTCGCTTGTTTGTGGTTTAGAACCGTAATTTCCTAGGCTGCTATATTCCAATTAAATTTGAATTCAGAATGATTTTGCCGTGAAGGCTTTACATGACTTCACTGTTGCAGTTTTCTCATTCCCTGTTTTTTTAACCTACTGGGGTTTTTTTTCAATGTGCAAGAATTTTACAAGTTCCTAAAAGAAATCAATTTAAATACAAGAACTAAATTTTTTTACCAAAAGAATATTGCCATGATACATGGCCTTAGTGGGAAGTTTATGGAGGTATGTATGAAGAGTGAGAATCTGAATCGTGCTTCATTAAATTGCGGTCTGGACTATCCTTCAACCTGGAAGTGTGTAGTGTGGGGCTTGATAAGAGCTTCGTGTTCTGTTGGACTGGAAAGCAGGCGGCTGCTGCAAGCACGCCCTGCCTGGCTGTGCAGGAGAGCAACAAAGTCTGTGTGGCGTGTTCAGAGCCATCAGAGCTCTGCCTGGATTTTTAAATTCAGTATGCCGCATGCTTTTTATTCATCACGTTAGCTCGTATTGGAAGAGCTGTTGGGAATGTGAGAGCTAGGGACTTGCTAGATGATGAGAGAAAAATTAGTGTTTTTGGCAGGAGGAAGGTGTTGGGGATAATTTGGGTTTGGAGTATCCAGGATGTGGTTGAAGCTGCTGCTGGCAGAGGTGAAGGAGACTGGAAACTGCTCATCTGCTTTCCGCACTCTCTTCCTGAAAAAACTGTTGATTTCCATTGCGTTCCAGCAACATTAGCACCTAACAATACCAGTAGTGCTGCCCTGCTTTCCATTTAAATGAGCAGAAGTGATAAAAATAGCTCCTTTAGCGTTTAAAATTGGTACTTTCGCAGGTGACCTTCACGCTTCGGGTCAGGTGAACCACTTCATCTCTTGAGTCTGTCTTCTTTCAACACCAGGACCTGAAGTTTGGTTTGTCACTGCATATCAGGAGTGATTTGGAAGGTTTTGCCCCATGTAGGCATCGCACTGAAGGTGTTTCATGAAGCTTTCGGTGCACAAATACAATTCCAGTGTATGTGGTCAGCATTTTCCAAGGCCATGTGAGGTTCTGGTGGAAATTCCTCAGAGAACAGAGTGGGAATTTCTGATACACTTGGTGTTAAACAATGTTGTTTCTGAAGGAATAGCAATAAAAATGAAGGAAACGTGTTGAAATCTTAACTGAAAAAGATACACATATTCTTTTTAAAAAAAAATAATGTACAGGCATGTGCCGTTTATTGCAGCACTCAGAGTTTTGTATAAGATGCAGGTATGTTTACAGGGCTGCTGTTCTGACTGGTGGGTGATGGTCACTGAACGGTGTTTGCTCATGGTTTTTGTCAGTCAGACAGAAATGATTAATTTGGATTTACCTGAATTGATAAAATCCATCTAGTGTGCCATTTCTTGGTGCTCCAGGTGTCATCTTGGATGCTGAACAGAGAGGAAGGATGGCTCTCCTCGGCTTGCTGGGATGCTCTCGCTCCTGAGGTCTCGTGGAATAGCAGCATGGTCTACCAGTATGTTGGCTGCTCCCAGTATGTCATTGTGTCCCGTCTCCCCCTCCAGTTTGGTATTGGCCATGAACTCAGTGGCAATGTAGAGTTGTTTTCCTATTCAAAAGGCTTTCTGCAAATTGAGGAGCTCCTGCTCTTTGTGGAGAGGGGGTAGACCAAACCTATGTTCCATCACTAGATGACAAGTAACTCCATCTGAGAGATCTCCAGTATCTTACCTCTTCACCTTCATGTAAACAGACCGTTTCTAAAGCCCAGCAGAACGGGGAGAGGAAGGGGGAAATGCCAAACCTTGCTTTCACCTTCAGGCAGTGATGAGCAGGGATGACTCCTTTCTCCATAATCACTGTGACTCATCTGTGGAGGCCAGCATGGCAGAGAGGCTGAGAGGCGAAAAATCAGTCTCCTGCACCCTTCCGGAAAATTGTACAGAGGATTTTAGCTGTCTGGGAAGGACTTAGACTCTTCTTTAGTACATGTTTTGGTTCGTCCAAGGTCCTTGTGAAGGAGAGATTCCAGGATGCAGCTGGAGAACTTCATACAAAACCCCTGGCGCTTGGTGCAGCTGGTGACTCTTCTCTGCAGGGGAGGGGTGGGTTGAGCCCGCTCAGTAAAGTCGGGAGCTTTCACGCCTGTTTGTGTGTTGAATTTCTGACCATCAAGGAGCTTTCTTTGTAGTCCTGCTTTGAGGAGCTTCCAGAAAGGATCTAGAGAAGGCACCATGCAACTTGATAAGCGGTCCTTGGAGGCCATCGCCACTCCTGGTTGTGAGGTGTGTCCCTGTGTCTGTCTGTCTGCCTGTCAGTGGCTCTGAGCAGGACCAGGCCAGTCTCCAGGGCAGGAGCTGGCCAGAAGTTCCCTCTGGACTGCCGCGTTTAGAGCCTGATTCTGCCTCCTCTCTCGTGGGACCTGCCTCGTGTTGTCTCTGTAGTGCAGCATGAGACTGGGAGGTTCCACTCCACACTCAGTTTAACACAAATCCATGGTTTCATCCCTCCTTTTTTTCTGGAAAAATATTCCAAAATGTAATGACAAGATTGACTCCTCCTCTTATTCAAATGAGAGAGACAGAGGGGATAAAAACGTGCAGACAGAGATGTGCAGATCCGTCTGGTTGCAAACAGAAGTAGAGGGAGGGACAGGAGCATCTTTTGGTTTTGATTTTCAGAAGAGTGTGACAAAGGGGTTCCTCTTGGAGGCACAGCGTGAAGCTGTGGTCCCCAGCTGCAGACACCCGTGGAGTGCCCGAGGAGGTGCTGGCCGGCAAGAGGGTCCGAGTGGCCGCAGTGCTCCAGGCGCGTGCCGGAGCTGTGGGAATGTGAGGAGTTGTGCTGGGGGCACGGTCCGGGGCTGCTGCTCTCATTACACGCTCTGTCACAGATAATAAAGACGATGAAGAGCCTTTGGGGAGGTCAGTGGATGCTTTGTTTTGAACTAGAAGAAGATGCTGTCGTCTGAGTTTCTTTTCCCAAACTGCACCCTATGGAAGGGTGGGTTTCTCAGGGCGGGTTCTGTGTTGCATGCTCCTCTCTTTTGGGATCAGCATCTCTGCCCAGCATTTTGAGTGCAGAAATGGGCTTAGCCTTACTTCAGTACCCTGTGTTTTTGTTCATTTGCTTTTGAGAGCAGTAGCTATTCTGTGTCTTCTTGAAATACTGGTTTTTGGTGTTTGGGTGGTTTTGGTTTTTTTTTTCCGTGAGAACTTACTTGGTTTCTGATGTTGTCATGGACCCCTCAGCTGAGCTCCTGAGATGCCCTTGTTATCTTGAGCAGAGTGTAGCTGTTGCGATAGTCCTCACAACAGGTCCCTGTTTGAGTTGGCGAATCTTTTCCTGAGTTTGCTGTACCCTCTGGTAGATAAGGTGGCAATCTAAAAGTGACACAGGCTTCACGCCGAAAGATCAGATTCCGGCTTCGCTGAGCACAGCGATGGTTTTCTTATTCCGTCCAGGCTTCTGTGCTTCCTGCTTTGCCTCGGAGAGAAAGTGCAGCTACCCTGGATGTGTGCACCCTGCCGCTCCAGCTGAAAAGACAAATGCTTTGCTTGTGCTTTGGTGCTAATGGGAGAGCAGACTTAAAATAATCAGTGTTCCTCTAAAGTAAACAGCTTTTATGCTTCTGACATAGAAGATGAAAAGCACACCTCCTTTTAAAACCAGAGCTTGCTCCTTTAGGTTGTGGCAGCTTCATAAATAATAAAAAAAAAAGTGGATGCTTCACATGAGAAATTCTTTTTAAGAAACAGTGTATGATTCCCGTATTCGATGTGTTCTTTGTATTCTGCGGAGAGGACACCCAGCTCTTGCATAATCCCTTCAGTAGATGGCTGTGACTCAGTGAAGCCCTCCAGTAACTGCTAGAGAAGTATTTCCTTTCTGTTGTAAGTTTATATGCTCCTGTTCCAGTTTCCCAAGTGAACTCTCGCATGGAATTCCAGCGGCCCGGATCAATGAGAAATTAAAATGTCCTTTTTTGGACTGGACAGCTGATTGGGAAAAAAAAAAAAAGGCACTGAATTATGGATTTAGCGCAAAAAGTTTGTTTTAGGTTGGGTTTTGTGCTCTGCATGAGGATAACGCTGTTCCTTTTGAACTTTCATTTTCCTAAGAGACACAACTAGAGCTTTCCAGCCTCGGGAAGTGTCTGGAGAGGAACAAAACCTGCCGGCTGTGTGCGTAACCTCTTGGGCCTTTCTCTGCTCAGCAGAGAGCTGTGCGCTGGGAGATCAGCAAAGCCTCCTTCGAGAACTGTTAGCTGCATAACACAATTCATTTTGGCTTGCCCATTTTGATACCACTCTTGATTTATTTATTTTTTCCTGCAGAAGAAGTGATCATTCTATAAACTGCAGTGGAAGCCTGCTGTATTAGCGACGGAGATTTGCATGCTCATCTATATCGTGATATAATTCCGATTTTCCTGGTGTTTCTAAGATATTCTGTGATGGTGCTAAGGGAGAAAAATGTCTGACTTCTACATGATTCCTCCAGCATTGGCTTGTCTTCCTTTATACTAAAAATTATTTTCATGGTGTATTTGTTTAACTGTTTTTAATAAGTTAACTTTTATCAAACAAGTCTGCTAGAGCTTTTTAGATTTAGTCATTTGGGAGGATGCTGTTGACATAAAATGCTTCCATTATTTTTGTATTGCTGAGTAAGAAACGAGAGTGTGCAGGAGCAGCAGGAATCGTGAAGTGCAGTCAGAAGTCCACCCAGGAGGAGGACAGAATGCCCAGATGCGGTAGGGATCTTGCCGTACACAAAACCGATGTGAAAACAGAGCCATAGACTCGTGTGATGGAGGTTTTGATGTCAGTGACAGGGCATATGGGTACTGAGTGACCTGTGAGCTCACCTCTAAGTCATGCGCTCTGCTGAAAACCATTCAGTGGTATCAATGTCTTTGATTTCTTTGTGTTGGTTGTTTAATTTCGGGTTCCATAAAGGAAAGCGCTGCAAATGGTCCGTTTTTCTGCTTTGAAATTTCCTATGCATCTCTGAGTGTCGCAGCTGCCCTGCTGTACTCTGGGTGTGCTGTTGCTTCTAAACCAGTAAGAGATAATACTGGTTATCTTGGGGTGACACTAACAAGTGTCAGCAGTTGGTTATAAAATACTCTGGTTACATAAAGTACTCTATCCAAGTGTGAGGGTAACAAAAAAACCATATTCTCATTCTAACAAGCTCATGGTGTTTCTTAGGTATTTTTGAAAAGAGAATTGCTTGTTACCGGTGTAAAAATCCCCGCTTTATAAGATGAGTAAGCTAAAACCACCGTGATTCATCGTGTTTCTCAGAAATCTTGATCCCTAACCTCAGGGAAAGAGTAATCCCACAAAATACTTCATTCTTCTTTGAGGGATTTTGTTTTTGAATGCTTGGATCTCCAAATAAATCAGGAAAGACTTCATTAAGCAGTTGATACGGTGGAAGTACAAAGAAATGGGAGCAGAGGGGTGCCCCTTCCAATTCTGACAGAGTTCTGACTGCGAACGGCAGCAGCACAGAAGTGAATACAGGGGTCGGGGAAATTTTTAGCCTGTGTTGGATTTTTTTCCATTTTGTCAGGTATAGCCAAGAGCCCTTTTTGTAGGGTTTGGTAGGGTAAGAGGTATTTCTTTTGTTTCTGTGCTTTCATTTGATTTTTACATTTTAGGTTGGGTTTTTTAAAGTTTTTTTCTACAGGTATGGCTGCAATTAAACATGTAGTTTTCACAAGAATCTTCTGGAGACCTGAAATGTGATCTTTACTTTTCCCACTGTCCTTTACACCTTATTTCAAAGTGATTAAGAGACTTTTAATAACTCCATGTCTAAATGAGGAGGGGTCTCGGTTGCGCAGGTACAGCACAGCACCAGCCCAAAGCCCCAGAAATGACGCTGGGGGGAGATGACCCCTCGTTTCCATAGGTACCTGGGGCTGTTTATATAGGTACCTCGCAGGGCTGATTTCTTGCTACGTGCAGAGGCTGCAAAAAGAGAACCGACTTCCATGGTATGTGTGCTGATCTCATGGCTGAAGATGCCCAGGCACTGCAAGGTGGAGGGTGATGCAGGGATTTCCATGGGCTAATCTAAGTTTTCGTAACAGAAACTTTGTCCATAAACCCGTTACATGGTATCATTTAACCAGAAAGAAAGCTTCCACAAGAAGAAATTCTTTCCTGTTTCTTTACAGAACTTGAAGTATTTGGGATATCCTGAAACTACCCTCTCTTACATGGGTTTGTAAACAGGTTACTCAGGGTGGTGGGCTGTCTAGCCTGCAAGCGTAACAGAAACGTTCTTTATATTGTATTTTGTGGAGATAGGAGATGCCTCTTCCAAAGAGCTAGGAGACTGGCTGAATCAGTGCACCAGGAGATTAACTAGAGGAGAGAGTAGGCACTGTCTTGTGGTTTTGGTTTTGTGAGAGGAGATGAGTTTCCGTAGTGAACTGTCTATTTATACCAGCTCGGAGCCCACTGATTTTCACCCCCGTTGTTTTTGCATTCCAGACACATTCCTGTACTCCCCAGTAATAATGTTTAGCCTGAGGGAAGTTTGAAATGTAATCAGCTAGTTATTAGCGCAAAGTCTGAGAATGTTTTTGCAAAGGATGAAGAAATCAAATGCAGGACATGAGCTGACGGAGGAGCTGGTTGTTGGGGGCTTGCTTTGGTATGAAGCAGGCTGCCAGGTTTGGTCCAAATGTGGAGAATAATAATAGATGATTTATGGAATATTCAAACCTTGGAACAGCAGAAATGCTGATTTTACCCATGTCTGGTTTACGTCACTTGAAAGATTTCTTTTTGCTTGTCAGCCGGTGGTGTTAGTATCTCCTTCGGTCTTAAAACTAGGTTTGAGTGTCGGCACTGGGCAAAGACCTGTGGCTCTTAGTGCAAGGATGAACTCATTTCAAACACAGCAACAAGCCAAGGGAACGTGTCAATGGACTTGCATTTGGAGAATGTTTATTTAACTGGATGTTATTTAATGCTGTTCACAGTAGGTAGATTTAGTGACATGACGGAATGATGATCAAGCAAATCCATTGAGTAACAAGTGGCAAATCTCAATATTCATGTTGTCAGGCAGTTTACCTTTAGATGCGTGAAAGAATTCGTTACGTATGTTCTGTATTTTGTGGGCATGTTTCATCTCAGTTATGATTAATCTATCGTGTTATATTATTTGATGAAGCACAAGTTGCTAAACAGGATGGTGATACAGGCTTTGAAGGGACCGCACGGGACCAGAGGTAGCATGGTCAACCCAACGTCTTGGCAACTCAACGTCTTGGCACGAGACACTTCTTTGCTCGCATGTCTCCTCACCCAGGTGTTTGACTCCTGGATGCTGGGAGCTTTGGGTGGTGGGATGAAGACCCTCAACGGCTGTGCATGTGACAAAGTTTATTCTCTGTCCTTGTAGTTGGTGGGGGGTCATCACCCTTCTTGCCCGTAAGGTCATCTTCTAGCAATAAGAGATGCAGCGTGCTCCCTGGGCAGGGATAGAATGGGAGAGGGCAGTGGAAGATGGCCTGGAAGATCCCTCGCCATGCTGGTTTTCAACCTGTTCTGTTTTGCGCTCTCATGAGTCTGGGTGCTCTCCGCAGGCTTGTTTTCCTTGGTGGTTGTTCACAGACCCCTAACAAATACTCCATAAATTCACAGTTGAAGTATCACAGCTTGAAAACAACTGAAAGTGTAGTCAGCTGTTGGATAGGACTCTTCCAGGGGAGAGGTTGGCCGTGTCAACCATGCAACTCATGGTCAGTCTCCACGATGGGTTTAGCACCATGTCCCGGGTAAAAGATGTCCGTGGTGGGGATCTGACCTGGAGTCCCAAACCACAGTTGCCGTGTGAAGAGGAAAGGGACGGTTAACGTGTCAGGACTAGAGGTTGTCTACATGTTACGTATGGAGGAAATGGAAGGAATGTCAGTAACATTCTGGCTGTGTGAATAAATATAGTTCAGGAAATATTTCTTTTTTTAACTTTGTTTTGCGACTTTCAAATTCTTTTTCTTTTGGGGAGGGATTGTTTGTTTATGTATTTTACTGAAGGAGGGGAAATAAACTGTCTGAAAAGATGAAACTCTGCTTGGGGGAGGCATAACACTCAGTAGCTGTTCTCAGCAGTGGCTCTCAAATTAATCTTCCTTTTATGATAGAAACGCTGCAAATCCTCTGGTTGAAGTTTGCCAGTTCCACGAAAAATCCAGCTGTATAGCCATGTGTACTTACGTGGTGGCTGCACTCAGGAGTTTCTCCTTCCCTGCTTTACCGATGTTTATACGACTGCTATATATTGTTATTGTGAAGTGCCTCCTGCAGCAGTTTTATTTGCATTAGTTTTATTTTTCAGTACTGAATTAGTAACCATTTAAAACCGTCGACCGCGTGTAAACAAGCGGTGCAGCAGTTCTGAATAACACCGTACCTGGAATTACAAGTGCCGGTCTGTATTGCACAAGGCACGACGGTGGGGGAGTTGTGAAATGGCTGCATTGAGGAGTGCAACATCATTTCTGTTTATCTGGTTTCTTGTAGCCCATTTGAATATCTTGCTGCTCACACGGTTCTCGCGGCCGGTGGTCCCGGCGGTGGGATCGCTGGATTGCCGTGTTGTTGAAATACGCTGGCGCCGCTCCAGCCCGTCTACCATGTGATGAGCAGTGTTTTTGCAGGCTCTGTAGAAGCTGTGCTTGCTCACTGAGTGGCTCTTCAGTTCTGATCAGAGAGCAACGGGAGTTGGATGGTTTTAATTGGGGGAAAAAAGAATCGTTTTTAGCTGATTTAACAACAATAAAATGTGTTTAACAAACACTTCATCCAAATGGTAATTCTTCAAACTGTGCCGTCAGGCTCTAATGACAGGTGAAAAAGTGATTATCTTTTTCTTTGTTTGAAAACTGGTACAGAGATGCAATAAAAAAAAAATATCCTCTTATTTTAATGCAGGAGTTATCTTTGATATGCACATTTTTTCCTTTGTTTTGATCCCTTAAGGATAAATCTTGTATTTTTTTCAGAGTATGACTTAGCTAATCAAGGTAGTGAAGTGTTATTCAAGGTAACATCCATGGATGTACTTCGGTAAAATTTCCTAAACAGTCTCTTTGTCTGGAGAAGATTTGTCTCATTCTTTTCAGTGAAGAATTCAGGGTTACTCGCAGGGCACAGGGGTTGTCTTTAGATGCCCCAGTGCAAATAAACCGGCGTGGAGAAAAGCTGGCCGACTTCGTAGCGAAGTTAAATAGCAGAACCAGTGGTGTGCGCTTCCTGCAGCCCTGCCGTACCTTCTCAGAGAATTGCTTTTATTGACTTGCTGCTCTCTGAAATAGGAAGAGGTGCCGAGGAATATGCGGGGATAGCCAGCACCGAGGAAAGCTGAAACGAGAAGGGTCGTTCTAACCAGTGTGTGGTGGGTATTTGGAAACATACTGAGTTAGTTTTCTTACATGTGGTCACAAAGATGCCTGAAAGGACATATTTTCGTTTCGATGCAAGTGAAAACGTGGGTGCTTGCTGTGCTGTGTGTTTTCAGTATTATTTGATTGGTTGCTTGAAAAAAACCCCCAAAACAACTTGAAAGGTGCAGCTGACAGTATGACATCTGGTTTTCACTTTACCTTTTAAATGTCAGAATGTGAATTTTAACAATGACCGACCAAAAAAAATTCCATGTGCAGAGCCCACCAGCTCGCAGTAGGTTTGCAGGAGCTTCTTAATAGAGATTGACTTGCCTGCAAGCCCGGAGAGCGGGGCAGTGGCAGGGCTCTGCGCGGGGGCACGGTTAGCCTGTGGGATTGCACCGGCTTAAAATAAAATGCTGATTTAGCATTTCACGTCCAGACTACCTGCGTTATGCAAGAGGGAAAGAATTTGCCTGATTGTAGTCCTGTCAACACAGAGAGATTGCAGCAGTGTAGCAGAATAGACCTCTAAAGCCTTGTTTAAATTGGTGCGTGCTCTTGTCTGGATTCTATTAAAAAAATGTTAGTACGGAGAGCCACAATAGCTCGCGCTGTTACCAGGGGCCGGAGCGGGCTCCAGTTGCATCAGACTATTGTTTTTTTGGTGGAATCCTTTTGTGCATCCTGCACGCTTGCTGCTCATCGTTTCTAAAATATCCATCAAAAAGACAGGTGGCATCTTCCAGCCCCGGGTGAAATTTTCCTGGGTGGGATTTCTAATAAATTTCTAACCGCTTTCAATCTGGCCGTGCCTTTGTAGTGTAAAATAAATAAATTCCCATTCCCGAGAGCCTGGAGCTGACAAAACTTTTACTTGGAGCCTCTCTCTCTCTCTTCCACTGACTAAATTCCGCCTGTGTTTTGCAGGGGCTGGTCCTGCCCTCCGTAGTTCCTGACATATGCCAGCCAGTGTGTGGGCAGGAGAAAATTTAATACATAAGATGTGTTTCTGGGATGCTTGTGGCTTTGTATAATTGTCCCATCTAGAGGAGTGGAATTTTTCTTGTAAAATCCTCATCTGGTTTATAATGCTGCTGGTTTAATAGATCGTTTGAAGTCCTCGCCTTGGAGATAGCCCCTGTGCAGTTTTCTGATCACTTGTTTCCTTCCCACAGTAAAACATGGTTTTAAGCTGGAAAGAAGTTTTTTGTTTATTCAATAATAAAATAAAAGGCAGTTTTGGAAGTATATGCTATGTATCCCCAAAGGATCATCGCGCTCAGAGCGATGTGGAATGTCAGAACTTCCCACGTGTGCGAATTCACCAGGGAGACGCTGACAGATGCGTGGTGGATTGAGGAGCCGTATGGGAAGCTACCCCCAGAGCCTTCCTCCAGCCTCTCCCTGGCTTCCAGGCCGTTATGGTGGCCTGGCCTCCAGCAGTCGTTTAATGTAAGTACAGGGATGCACATAGTGCAGATGCGTTACGGAGGAACTCCTGGGTCTCGTTACGTGGTCCTGCACTTCCTGAAACGGAAGGCTAGGTGGGAGCGGAGGCTGGTTATTGCCTGCACCGTCTGTTTTTGAACTTGGGGGTACTTTCTTGTCAATTATGGAGGGGATGGGCAGGGCCAAACCCCCATTTGTACCCCAAACAAGAAACTGGAAGAAAAGGTCCCTCTTTAATGTGTTCAAAAGACTTTACGGTGTGGTGACCTTATCATTTTTCTTACCAGAGTCCCTGGCATGCCACAACAGGCGTGCTGTGTCTCTGCAGTGTATTTGCATCTGCTTTACATCACTGCGGCCGTGCAGAGCAGCTGTACGGCTCCACGCCGCAGCTTGCAGTTTGCAGTGGGTGTACTGGTGAGCAGGGCAGCACTAGAGTGGCTTTACTGGGGCGGAGGCTGCTCGGGTTCCATCCCTGCTGCAGAGCATCCCTCCTGCCTCTGCAGTTCCTTCAGCGCTGGAAGCTCGTTCGCAACCCAACCAGTGAAGCAAATGTTGAATTTCTAAACAGGCTGTATTCCTCGTTAGAGTCAATTTCTAATTCACTATTCTCCAGGTATATTTTCAGAAAAGCTATTCTGTGGTAGGAATATTATAATTTTTGAAGAAGTTTGGACCCCCTGAAGAAGCCGTGCCCATGCGTGCTCGGTTGGCTCTTGTTCAAAACCTTCATCTTCTCCCATTGTGGTTACTCCTTCCCAGCTGTTAAAATTAGCACAGAGGGCAAAGGGATAGTCAATGAAGGTGAAAAATAATGCCAATAAGATCATAGCAGATGCTTTTTCACGCAGGTAATTGCATCCTGGCGTTTGTTTTCACAAAGGTATTACAGAGACCCAGACTGCGGGAGAGTTCATGGGAGGGCTGAGCAGCGCGAGTAAAGCCAGACAGTGTCTCCACCAGTTAGTACCACACATCCCAGAGCTGGAATCGGGCCCCCTTTTTGCTTTGAGTGTAGGAACATCTCCTGTCTCTTAAGCTTTGTGAGGAATCCTTAGGATAATCTTTTATCTGCAGCACATTCCTAAATTTGCTGGACATCCAGCTTCCCTCGTGGAGCACGCTCTTTCCCCTGGTAAGACTGAAAAATCCCAGGCTTGCCGTTGGACTCAAACCTACTTTTCTTTCCTGTTGAAGTGTCAAGCGGTGAGCTGTTCTGAGTTAAAAAATGAGTTCAACACCAAGAGTTGTTGCAGGGAACGGGCTCGTCTGTGGTTCGTCTTCAGGCCACGGTCGGTGGCACGTGGGCACCGGCAAAGCTGGTGGAGCAGAAGGTGGATAAGGGCAGTGGCAAACCCCAGGACAGAGATCAGGCTCGCTCATTTCATTTTGCTCGTGGAATTTAAAAATACACACGTAAATAGATTCCTGAGCCAACAGTGGCAGCTAGATCTTTCTGTTTGAGCTGCACGTCTGTGCTGGATTTCCTGAGGCCTTTTTCTCTGTGTTTTTTGTTTGATTTTTTTTTTTTTCCCAGTCCCTCCCAGGTGAGAAGAAGATAAAAGTGACTGAAGGAGGATGGAGCAGCAGCCTGCAGCTTTGTTTCTGCAGTTTAGCTGTAAATGTAGATTGTGGGTTTGGGTACAGGGCTCCTCACTTCAAACTGGCAGATGTTGAATCCCAGAATTACACATATGTTGTTGATCAGCGTTTTCCAAGCCCACTGTTGTCTGTTAGCTGATCAAAAGTAAGCATTTTGCTAAACAAAAGAGGCATAAGAAAACCAGTGGTTTTCCATAATGCAGAAGATGCCTCTGGTTTCTCTGGCTCTTTGCAGTTCATCTTTGGAGATTACAAAGATAGGTTTGGGGTTTTGTTTTTCGGAATTTCTTTTGTGTTTTCAGTCTGTAAAGTTCTGGTTCTTATTATCATTGTTTCTCCTTTCCAGAGGCCCAAGATAACAAGTTGGCTCATAAATTCCCTTTCTAATTTTAGCCACAGGAAATGTTGCTCCATACATTCAAAGTGTTTTTCCAGGTAGGCTGCTTTGTTAGGATCCGGGCGTTTTGGGTTACGTGCTTTTGTTTGCACTGAGCTGGAAGTGGTTTGTACGGGTTGGAGGGTGGGACGTGCTTCATCGGAAATGCAGCTTTGTAGGCTGGAGAAAATGACTTCTATTTTTTGTGAAGTCATCTTGTGCAGTCCTGCAGAGTGAGTGACAGAAAATGCCTGTGGATGTAAAAGGCAGTGATGTGCTTTTGCTTTCCAGCTGTATTGCTGAAATATCTGGGGATAAAAAGGTGACATTCAGGACTACAGCAGGACAATTCCTAAGAGTATTTTTAAGGCTTTTAAAAAACCAAACAAACCTCATGACATTTGTTTTCTGTCATTCTACACAGCCACTCAGCAGAGCGGCAGGATGCCTTGTGTCTGACTTTGCTGGCACCACTGTTTTTCGGGAAGGATGGGTACCAGAGTGGGGGGCTTTAGGCTGTGTTTAATGGTGTGGAAGTGTTCAGTAGACTGCTGTGGTGTGTCATGCTGCACGGAAACCACACATCGCACAGAAGCAGTGGAAATTTTGTAGAGGGGCTACAAGAATTAGCGTAAAACTCTTCCATCATTGGGCATGAAGAAGTCAGCTGGCTTTGGCTCTGCGGGGACCAGGTGGCTTTGAGGGGTGAAGACAAGAGGAAGGGACTGTGCCATGCAGGACATCTCGGCCTGGGGACTTCTGCAAGAGCAGTCTGGCCGTCAGACCTCGCAGCACTTCTCCCTCCTGGCTTTGAGAGATCAGGTTGTGTGCTGAGGGAGAGGGACAGGTTTTTGTTCAAAAAAAACCTCCCCTGGTACCCGGAGGAAGGACGGCAAGAGAGATGCTGTGCCTGAAAGAGAGGCGATTCTCAGTGGTGCTGGGGAAGGTGTCCAAGAGAATAAAGTAAATGTTCACTTGCTGTATGGTTATGGAAACGTGTTCTGCTTCTCTCTGAAATCCTGTTTAGTGTATCTGGGAAAGTGGTGAAAAAGGTGAAGGTCTAGAAAAATTAAAAATTAGAGTTTGTGGTCAGAAGGAAGCAAAAGCAGCGCCCCGTGGGTATGTGCGGGGTGGGAGGTGGTGCCGCCTTGCAGCTGGAGTGAGGATTGAATGTAAAGAAAGACTGTCAGGGCGAGTGCTTCTCCCTTTCTCTCTGATCTTTCCCAAGGGCTGCGGGAGAACAGCGCTTTTTTAGATGCTGTGTCTGGAGTTGTTTAAACACAACTGCTGGTGGTTCCTTCAGGGAACTGGATGCCCTCTGCTTGGCACAGCTGGCAGGCTGGCTTCAGCAAGCGTCCCACTGACGGAGCATCTTGTGACCTTGCTGGAAGAGCCGGTAAAGATGGGGCAAATAACTCCACATCCTGGGCTTGATGCCTTGGAGGGAGCCGGTAAGGTTCTGCTCTGTGCTCTCCTCTGTTCAGCACCAGTGAGCAGATGTGTGATGGTCCCCTGCCCCTCCGGGGAGGAAGGTGCTGCAAACGCTTGTCCTGTGGTGGCCTCTTTGTGTGGCCTTTGGGGCTGCCCGGCCCCACGACAGCTGGGCTGCTTCAGAGATTGCAGCACAAACTGGTGCTTGGTGGGGTTGGTTTTGTCCCCCCAGTTGCTGAAATGGCCCGACTGTGATTTTTCTCTCCAGGCAATCTAAGGACAGCGTGGTCATTGCTTGAAATTAAAAATGCACCTAGAGGCCGTGACGTGCCTGGATTGCTGAAAACCAAAAGCCTGAAGGTGAGCGACTCAAGCGAGTTCAGTGTAGAATTCCCGCTGGTACGTGGCGTGTCGCTCTCACAACTCTGACAGTTCAATTGACCGGAGGATGTTTTGCAGGGATGTCACAACCCCTTCGGTCACCCAACCTGTACTTACCAGGTGCTGTTGTTGGGTAAGGATGCTGCTCTCAGGGTCCGTGTCCTTGTTTAGCTGTTGCTGGTCCTGAGTTCTTGTGGTGTAGAGGACTGGTTCCCAGCTCAGTTGATGAGAGTGTTGAGCTGGGGGAGAGGAAGAGGTTTGCAAGAGTGGGTCTAATAAAGTGAGAAGATAGTCCCCGTAAATACAGATTTGGCAGCTGTTGAATTTCAGGCATGAGGGAGAGTATTTGCTATTGAAAGTCATCTTTAGATTCAGCAACAGCTTGGATCCAAAGGACGTTAAAGCTCCTGGAAGGATGGTGTGCTCTGTATCATTCCTTGTGTAAATGTTAGGCTAGGTTAGTACCTGAAAAATTATTTAAGCTTTGACAAGGAAAAAAAAACAACATGGAAAAGCTAGGAGAGAAATGCTGAAAAGACACTGCACTTAGAAGTAGTAAATAAATTTCTGGTCACTGTTTCTACTATTATTTGCCTGTCACATTACATTGCAGAAATTGCCGTTAATAATTTATTTTACCGAGCAAGTCAGAGTCTAATGCAATTGTACGGCAGCGGATTGTATTGTATGAGGAGACCTAACTGCAGGTCTCTGCTTCCTTTCCCTGGAGTGGCAGTGGCTGAAAACCAGTGTTCTTCACCCCCAGATTTTTGGCAAAGTGTAAGGATGATGTCTTGAAAAGGTGTGGAGAAAGCTTTTTATTGCATTTCTAAAAAGAGAAAGCAAGAGCTGATTGATTGCAGAGGAGCATAACCCAAAGGCGAGTTACCACCGTTGGTTCGGAACAAAAGGAGCTAAAGCCAGTCCTGAACTGCAAAGATTTTTATGGCCTCGCTATACCACTACTGGTTACTTGTGTCAGACTTACATAAAATATTAAATTACTGAAAGATAATAGCTAACATTGTTCATCACAGCGAACTGCAGCAGATGATGGAAATGACTTTCTAGCTGGCAAGTAATTCTTGGTCTCACAGGGGAGTGACAGTCACCGTGGTTCTCACGATGAAACGGTTTTCATGCAAATTCTATTTTTTTGAGGTAAGGTACTGCAGGAGTAGAGGGTTGTGAAAATCGAGATCAATTGGTTTTTTAAAGTAATATTTCATTCCAAATAATTAAGTATAAAATGATTAAATTACGTAGATGCTAAGGGAAATGATGGGAACATAAATAATAAAGGAGAATTGTTAATATTTGGTAAAAGGGGCGTAATTCATAAAGTTTGGATTTTATTACATTAATACGAGGAGTGTTGCTCGTTGTACAGACGGGAGGGCTGTACACTGGGAAGCATTATTCTGAAAAGGACGATCACCTGGTAGTTAAATGCTGTTTCCCTGTACTGCAGATGAGGTGAAGCGGCTCATGGAGGGAGGAGCAGGGATATATAATAAGACTGGGATTAGATTTTTATTAAATGAACCAGTAAGACCATGACTTAAATATTGCCATCGCTTTTTGGTGTCTCTTAGAATCAGTGCTGGAAAGGGTTTCAAAAGCATTTGAAGTTCATCAGACAGAAATGTGAAAGGTAGGACACAGTCAGTTTGCCAGAGAGAAAGTCATCTTCCTGTCCGCTGGCAATAGAGGGCTAGAAAGTTTCAGTTCCGTACAGGTGAAGCATCAAAAATTGTAACTTGAATCTTATTTAGCCAAGGAATTGCTTACCAACTTTTGTATTAATCCCCCACCTTTTGAGATCTCCTGCAGGAGAAGACATCCCATCTTTAAACTGTGCACAGAGGGATGCCCTCTGCTTGGAGAAAAACGGGTTAGACTGGCGTAACAGCAACTTCTGTCCTGAAGCCATCAGGAGGAGTGAGCCAAAGGAAAGGAAATTAATGACTTAATGAAGGACTTGAAGGATCAAGACATCTTTTCTCTCCCTTTCCCCGTTCCTTCTCAGCAAATGGCTTCCCACCAGTTGCCCAAGATGCTTTTTCTCTGCAAACCCAGCTACTGTGGAGGACGGCAGAGTCGCTCCAGCCTGACCCGGGGGCTGGCCGGGTGCGGGCAGGGAGGCAGCCTCGGGCAGGGAGCCCTGGGCTCTGCCTGCGCCCATGATGCTGAACTTTCCATTTGCTCTGCAACGGCCGGGTTTTCTCACGCTACCAAATCCAGGTTGAAGACTGGGATGTTTATACACAGCCTTATTTATACTTTGGTTTATTTTTGTGCATACAGCAAATAATTTCAGTGTGAGTGCATGCATATGATTTTTTTTGCTGTTATTCGTATTTTCTAGCATTTGGGGTGGTTTTCTGTTTTTGTAAGTTCAGACAAACACATAAAGATAAAAAGCAAAGCTAGCTGAAGAAAGGAGCCCAGTACAGAAATTTCCTAATGCTTCTAAAATGCAACAGTGGCAGGACTGATAAACCCACTGCAGTTCTACGGCAATCTCGCCTGTTAACTATTTTGTCAAAAACAGGCTTTGCAAACGCTGCCATGTCAATATTCAAAATGGTTGAATCCACGAAGGGAGTGTTTTGACTCCATGTGCAGGAGCCGCTACTCTTGACAACGCTTACAGCTTTTCTGAACTTGACGACAAGCGAAGGACGTGGCTTGTGTTTCTCAAAGAGAAATGATGCAGCTCATTTTTCCCTGGGGCAGAAAATACTCCATACATCAGGGCAGTGTGCTGGGGGGGGTGGTTGTAGATGGATCCCCGCCTTTGCTTCCAAGAGCCATCTCTGGAAAAAAGCAGAAATGTGCTGCGGGAAAAAACCTGCCAGAGTGCAGATTTGCTGTCAGACAGTTTGAGGTCGTCTTATTTTTCGGCATTTATTTTGAATAAATTTGGGGGAAGAGAAGGAGTGTAAGGTGGAGAACGGCAGGAGGGGAAGATGGGGTGAGCTTTGCCTTTGGAAGCGGCAGTGCGAGCGTCTCGGAGCACTTTCTTCGCTGCCGTGTCTTGAGTTCCATTGTTGCGCAGCAACACCCACAGCAAAAATTGCACCGGGTTTTTTCACATCAAATAGCAGCTCCTCCGTTGTTGCCTTATTCATTTAATGTCGCTGCGTTACCTAATGGATTTAAACGTGCTGCGTGGTGGCGTGGAGGTTTTCCAGTCCGTACACCGTTTGTATGGAAAATGACAGTGTTGATTGTACTGATTGACTGTTCTCCTAGAAGACATTTTAGTTACATCGATACGGTTCTACTGAATTAATGACGGTGGGTTTTTTTATTGTGAAATATTTCAGACTGAACGTAGGAGTTGCTTTGTGAAGTGCCACAGAGTCGCAAGGAATACTAAAGCAAATCAAATGTTCCTGTCGTAAGAAGGATTTAATCACAAGCAAAGCGTTAGGCAGGCAATGCTAATAAAGTTCTGCAAAACTGAAAAATTTTTACACTTCCTAGTTTTCCAAAACTTGCCCAAAATAACATTTTTCCCTCCTGAGCCCCTGCCCTTGCGTTCGGTGCGGGGAGCGGTCCCGCTGCCTTCTCCCTGAAGGTCTCGGCGGCTCTGCAGGGTGTTGGCTTTCCCCTGGCCCGTTCCACATCACCCGTTTCGACTAACGTTCTGTGCTCCGCGGACGTGGCCAGGCTGGGGAGCGCGAGGAGGTAATAAAGAGATTTTTATAGCCGGTTCTCGGTGCCAGCCACCAGCCCTTTCAGCCAGCTTCAAACCCTGCAGCCGAACCTGCGGGACAGAGCGGGCGCGAGCGGCTGTCGGCGCAGAACGTGGCGGCGGCAGGCTGGCGGGTTTGCCGCGGATGGGAAGGACGAGGGGCGGCGAGGGCCGAGGAGCCGCGGCACGCTGTGGTTTCAGGTTGGATTCTGCTTTCCCGGGGACTTTTTCAATTACTGGCATACCGTAGCCCTTTTTCCTCGGTGTGGAGCTCAAACTGGAGATAATTTTACTGTGTGCGACAGATTGACAAAATAATTACGCTGCGCAGCATGGTAAGACAGAAAAAGTGCCTTTTCAAAAACACGAAAAACAAAGAAAATAGGTTTGTTTAGAAGGAAAAAAAGGAGGAATAATAGCAGCGGTAAAATAATCCTGTTGCTTTAAGGTAGATTTAAAAATAGGAGTAGTAAGCTTAATGCTCCAGCTTCTAGTGCAGTAAAAGTAGAATTGTAAGCTGATTGTGGTGAATTCCTCAAATGACAACACCCATCAATATAAGTTTTAAAGACACAGCCCTGCATCTGGAAGCCAGCAGCAGCTCAGGATTTTATTAAGCAGCACTGCCAAATAAAATCCAAGCGCTACTATAAGCGATATAAAAATAAAGATTGGCTTCTAGAGTAACATCTCAAATATGCAAGCGAGTGCTGCGGAGCTCGGCGAGGCTGTGGGAGCGCCGGAGCCTTCCCAGCGGCGGCCGAGCCCGAGGTTGAAATGGTGGATAGAGACGCGGGCTCTGCGGCGGTTGTACGAGCGGTCAGGAGCTTAAGTTACTGGGGCAGTAAACAGAGAAACTCCAGAATTGCTGTTGGTATAGTCTTATTGGAAAGGTTGTAGACAAAGCGCTGTCTCTGTTACATATTACAGACAAAAAAAAGAGGTTTCTAGAATATGATTTTCTGTCTAAAGAAGGTTGTGGGAGAATGACCTTATCATAGCAAACAGAAACCTGCCCGCTCCCCAGGGCTGCAGCCTGACATATTTATTTCCAGCTTTCACCCTGTGGATGGGGGCAATCGAGGGCAGTTGCTGGCTGTGACAGTCATGTCTGGCTGACACCGGGTGACAAGTGCCAGGAAAAGGGGGGGGGTGATGCCCGGCTGACCCACGTACACAACCGGCAGCGTCCCCAGCGAGGGGTCGGCTGAATTGCCCAGGACAACCACCTCTGGTAGCACAAAACACCCAGAGCTTTCCAGCTCCGCGAGCCGGTGGCCTCCGCGCTGTTCGTCAGTGCCCTGCCTTGCTGATGTCCGATAGTGGCGATAAAGCTGACTCCTTTGAATGCAGAAAGCAGTGTGGTTAGGAGCTCCTTCTGAGTCCTTGTGCTTGGAAATAACCCAGAACTCCATAACGCAAAGTTTCAAGAAGGCAAAATAAGCGGTGTTCTAAACAGAATTCGGATCTTTTCTTTTTTGAACAGGTTTTTGATACAGCTCAGCTTGCTACAGCGTGGTATTTACCAGCCTGGCCTTTAATATTGGATCTGCTTTCCAATTATGCTGCAATTCATACAACAGTTGCAGAGAGCGTGTGTGGGCGTACGTGCGAGAGAGAGAGATTGATTTTGTTCTTCAAAAATGTGAAGTCTGCCCTAACTATGAAAACCCATCAGCATTTCTAGCACTTAAACGCCATTTCCTTCTCAGAGCGCTGCCAGCATTAGGCAATCTTCACGACATCTCTGACAAATGGAGAGTGCAAGTGGAGGAACACGTGCTGGTTTTCCAGCAGTAGAATATTAACACAGATATCGGTAAAAAACGGGCTGCGAATGCTTTCCAGGGGTAAAGAGTTAATGTGAGAGCTCAGATTACAATTTGGAAGGGAATACACGAGGTCTTAGCTGTATTTTTCAGGAGTACATGAGTGAAATGGAATGAAGAAAGTACGTGTCAGTGCTGGCCGTGCCTGTGTGTTGGAGCCGTGGCTGGGACAGCAGATGTTGGGCCATCCTTGCTGCCACCGCTTCGCACAGAGGATCTTTATATTCCTGCTGCTTGTTCCCAGCCACTGGCTTTTGTTGTGCGCTGTATTCCCCAGCCTTGGCAGTGCTTTGATAGTTACTGTATTGCATCTCTGAGGAGTCCAAGGGAGTGTTATTTTTGTCTTTCTGCAGATCTGACTGTTCGATTCTCTTTTCTGTAGGTTTGAAGACCTATCTGATCTCGGGTCAGAAGGTGAAGGAGCCCCACTGCAGCTGTTCCCAGGCCTTGCTTCCCGGCTTGGAGTCCGGAGACGGAGCCAGGACACAGGGAGCATCGTCAGCCGAGAACGCCGGGGACCTGACAAAGACCCTCAAACATGTGGAAAAAACGAAGGTGAGCGCTTGTTTCAAACCCCAGCAGCATCGATCTTAAACTGTGCGAACCAGGGAGAGAGGTGTGGCTGGGAAACCTTCCAGGTTTGTTTATGCGCTGCTGTATAGATATGTGTGTATACACCTGTATATATACATTTGAGAGACAAGAGAAATGTACAAAGTAAAATGCTTTGCCAGCTGACAAGCAATCCCTAAAGTAAGGTGAACACTTTTTAAAGGTGCTTTCAAATAAATAATTTTTTTAGTACTCCGGGACTGAGAGGTCAGTGCTGCTTTTTCAATGGTCCTAATTTTATGGGGGAATAAGGAATATTCTTTAAGCAGCTACTGTAGCTTCTGGGATTTTCTGCTTTTGCTGCACCCTGCTTCTGCCGTTCCTCTGTTGTTCATGCTGTATACCTGGGAACCTTTTCATATGAGCATATAACAGACATCCCCACAAAAAGATGACGGCATTGTTTGTGTGGTGGGAGAAGGTGCTCTGGTGAGCTATGAGACTGTGTTTTATCTGCTGGCTCTAGAAACCTGTGTCTGGAACTAAGAGCAATGGTTTGTATGGATTCAGCTTAGAGAAACGATGACATGTTGTTATGTTCACACCTCTCACAAGATCTCTTGACAAGGAAATCTGTGAAACAATGTGTATTGCTTCAAAGCTTTGCTGTTACTCTCCATCTTCCAGCTCAGAGCAGATTTCCCAAACACCGGATGTCTATTCTCTGTTTTCATTTGTGCTGAGAGTTCTTCGTCTGGGCACGAATGTCCGAACCACAGGTGGTCACCTGCAGGTCACTGTCCTTAGGCTTCAGTGTGTTCATCCCGAGAGGATCTCTTCAGCACAGGTTTGGGATGTAGCTGGCAGGGTCGATGGGGAGGTGACTTCCATGCTACTCTGTTTTTGCTGCTTGCATGGTTGTCGTCTGGATCCTAAGGCATGAGCCAGGCACCTTTGCAGCGCCTCTTTAGCATCCCTCAGGCACCAGCTCTGCAGCTCTCTCCTGTCTTTCAATGAAGGGACTAGCAAATAAAGTAGGAAAATACATCTGGGAGCAGGCGGTGGGTGTCTGTACAAATAAACCTGCCAGCGCTGCCCCGTGCGTGGCCGTGCAGAGGTACAGACGTGACGGTGAGGGGTGCGAACTCCTCTGCTTCACACAGTGAAGGAAGAACGACGTACCAAGCAGAGCAGTGTTACGGAGCTGCCTGTCCCTGGAGTGGGGGAGGAAAGGGGGCATTCAACAAGCAGTAAAACTGTAAGTGCTGTTTGGAGAGAAAGCGAGGATGCCTCGGTGATGCCAGACAGCAAAGTCAGCTGGAAGACTGTGAAACTACAGCAAAGTACGGGACTGACCTGACTGCGGCTGGGATTTGATAGAATTTGTCATGTATTTGTTGTGATACTTGTTTTTAAAATCATCCAAGTCCAAAATGAAATCTGTTGTTAAGGATCAGCTGTGGTTTGTGTTCTCTAAAACACGGGGGTTTGTACCTGCCCTCTGCAGAAGGCTGGGTGCAGATGCTGCACTGTTCCTGAACAGCTCGTACACAGCCTGGGGGCACGCGGCTGGCCCACGGTGTCTTCTTTACTGCCTGGTTCCCGATTTTCTGCTCTGGGACCATCTTGGCTGGGTGTTAATTGCTGGTTAAATGCTGAATGATGGTCTGCACGGTGCAAAAGTGCAAATGTGGCTATCAGAGTAAGCGAAGGAGAAGCTGAAAGAAGCTGCTTCAGAAGAGCATCCAGGACAAGCACCAGCTCGGTTTCAGCCTGCCGCATCGAGTTTATGCTTACAGGTACCTGGTTTTATTCATCACCGTGAGCAGGTCTGGCCAGTGATTTCCTGAGCAGCCTCACAGCTCTTTGAAATAGCGTGCCTGTCCTGCCCGAAATACACTGATGCTGGAGTGAATTTTGAATGACCACGAAGTCGGCTTTCCCTGCGGTCTGATAAGCATCTGTATAACGCATGCCACGAGCTGTGCCAAATGCCGATAGCACGGTGATGAAGCAATCGTGTGAGTGCAGAGCGCTTACTTGAAAACGTGTTCTGCGACTGTCGTTGCAGCGTAGGAGTGCAGAGTGTACTCGCCTCTCGCAGCGTCGCTTGGTGCAGGTGTTCCAAACTCCACAGCACGCTTTCCAGTGTAAACGTGCACCAGCCTTCTCTCTGCTCTGCAGTCTGTTCTCGGAGTGGCTGTGGACTGAGAAAGCTTGGTCAGGCTTTCAGGGAGTGTTTAATTTGCCAGCTGTGCTAGAGCAGGTCTTACAGTGTTAAAAAAAATAATTAAATATATATTAATATTAAATAATCCCCACAAAGAACAGCGGTGCAATTTAATCACAGATTATGCAAAATTTTTAAAAAGGAGTGGGTTTCTTTTTTATAGATTGGTTTTGTATTTGGGTTTTTTTTTAAGCCTGCAGCTTGCTGGTAGGGTCTGGAGATGATAATTTGCAGGAGAGTCATGACTTACGTGCCAACTGTTTGGAATACGAAGCTGTAAACAGTGTCAGTGTAGGAGGAGATGACTCCGGCTCTGCAAAAGAGACCAAGTAGGAGGGGCAAATGTACAAGCAAGCTGAAGTATTTTTGTTTTAAAGGGAATAAGTGGCCGTATTGGATGCGAAGGATGACTTTCACATTTTGGGCTTGAACGGATGTTCTAACGGACAAGATCTGCTAAGGAAGGTCAGGAAGGAGAGCACAGCAGTAATTGATCCGTGAAGGGAATTAGATTTCCTCCTCTCCTCCAGTGTGTCTGTAGTTCATGTAATTGCAAACCTCGTTACAGTATGGATATCAAGAAAACGCATGTACATAATTAAAATGGTGAAGACAGAGGCTAAAAACTATAAGTAAATCTATAATAGCAGCTGATTTTTTTTTTTTTAATGAGAACACTGTAACGAAACCAGGACACTTGCTTAACCGGTTTTGGTATCGGTTTATTTTCGCTGCCATATTTTATAAAATCCCTTGCTTGACTGGGAATCATAAGCTGATGTAAAAATGTTTTAATCATCTCTTGGTATGAAAACAGAAAGTACTTTTGCTTGTCTTGGTGTTTGCTGGAAGCGCACTGATGTATTTATTATTCATCGTGCTGAGGTCACATAGGCGCTGAGCTTGTGTGAGCGTCTGCGGTAGAGAATGGAGTTAATGATCTTGCCTTGGACACATGGGGTAAGTCAGGTGGACTTCCGCCTCCTCTCAAAAGGTCAGGCTTCTTTTCTGAGATTTTTGTCTTCTGGTTTAGCCCCAGGAGCTGAGCGTTTGAGGTGAACTTGCCGATTTATTAGCAAGATCAAACAGGGACTATTTTCTTTATTTTTTTTGTTAGAGGTATTTAGTTTCTATTGCCACTAGCTGACTTCTGCTATGGTTCAATCCACTAACTAATGTGCTAGGAGCACAGGAGGCTCGTTAGCCCGTTGGCATGTTTGTTTTTAAAGCAGTCTCATACTGCCTTCCACAAAGTGGCCAAGGCATTCGTGACGTTTAGTCCTAGATTATTTTTAAACAAAACCATTTCAGAACCAGCTCCATAGTTTCTTCCAGCGTGCTGGCATTTGTTCAGACGTATCGGCTCAGAACTGGATGTAACTCACTTATCTGATGCCAGATGAGGAAATTTACAGTAATTTCAGAGCCCCAACCTGGACCATGCTCCTGAGGAGCAGCAGATGTGATGGTCTGCTGGCTGCTAAGGCTCGGGGTCCTTGTGAAAGCCTTGGAGAGGAATTGCTGAGTGCCGGGTGGATCGGCAGGCACAGGAGAGGGCTGGGAGAAGTGCCGCTCCGTGACAACCTGGGGATGGAAGGTGCCGCATTGTTCCACTTCAGGTGTCACACCAGAGACAGAAAAGGGGCCTTGGGTGAAAAGTTGGTTCTGAAGACTTACACACTGGTCTGTGAAACAGGGAGTGAACCTGTCGGCAGAAGTTGTGGTTTTGGACCAGGAGAACGATAAACTACGGAGGCTTGAACGAGTCCCTCCTGAGTGCAAAATAAACAGATAAAATGGATGTGGCCTGTTGAGTTTGGGACAAAAGGCTCAAGTTGCTTGCTGGAAAATTTATTGAGATGTTCAGTGGATCAGCTCCCACCATTTAGTACATAGCGTGCCGAATTTAGAATGCCGTTCCCTGGGGCTGGTGTCTCTGTATCCGTCAGGAGGCTTCTGGCACTCCTGGTGACGGGAGCCATCTCCAGAGCGGAGGAGTTGCCAGCAGGGATCAGCCACAGCCCTTTTACCACATTTTAACTCTAAGAGGTTGGGTTGTTTGAAAAACTGTGATGTGACATTTTAGGTTGCTTCAGAAATGCATAACCTGGGACTGTTACAAGTCCTGATGTTTCTGCTTTGCTTATTTTCTTGTTTCCTGTGACATTTGCTCAGTGTTTGGCTTCAACAATGTACGATAACCTACTGTCTTAGCTGTATGAGGAAATATTTCCCTTTGTTGGTTTCAGATCTGTTGCTTTCTGTTTCCCTGTACTATTCATAATGCATCATGGAGTTTAGGGATTTATTTTTTTTTCAGATTCTGCTGCATTTTGTGCTACATCTTCACTCGGTGATAATGCCATTCAGATCCTTTTGCAGGCATTTCTTAAACAAGAAAATAGCCGTTTTCTCGCTAAAGAGTGTTTTGTTCTTCTTTGCTAGCATGCAGAGATTACAGTATATCTGTGATTTTACTCTAGTAAAGCTTTCCTGGATTAGATTTAGCTTCAGGAAACAGCAAATCTGTGATTTATTTTTCAAATGGTGCATTCTGTTCCACTCAAATTTTGCTCCCTGCTTCCCATTCTGTAGCTTTGTTTATCTTTTAACCATGCCGCAAGTATACAAATGGACCGAATTACAAATTGCATAATAGTACGAGGACACCAGAATGTTCCTGCCTAAATTTTTTTGTCTCCTTGCAGCCTTGCCCTTCATGTAGTACCACCCTTGCTCCCCACTGCGATGTCAGCATAGACGAAGGAGCTATCCAAAATGGTTGTCAGGATGAGCATAAAAACAGTACGAAGGTAATTCAAGTATTTATCATATTATCCCTTCTTTTCCCTTACTCCTCCGCTTCAGTTAGCTTTCTCATTTTCTATTGCTGTTCCTTTATTCAAGCTCTTAAGCAGCAGAATTGATTTTGAGCACTTGTGTTCTAAAATCTAGTTGAGCCCTTCAAATTTTTGAAATTATTTGTAATTGTATGAGCCCAGTTTGATACTGAGAAGGACCTAAAACTTAGACTCTTAAAATTATGTTGAGGCTACCCAAAGAAAGAGGCACGAACGACACTACTGTCCCTTACCCCAGCGGGCTGTGTGTCACCCAGCCACACGTTACACCCATGTCTCGCCAGTGTCTTCTGCGTCGTAGCTCTAAGCTAGGACAGCCGTTCCCGTTCACGCGCACAGCTGAAATTCACAGCGTCTAAGTCAGTTCGCATCCTTTTTCTGACAGACAAATACAGCCTCTTACATATTCAGCGTGCTGCCGCCAAGATTGCTTTCCGTGCCTGTTGCTTGGATATTCTCACTGAAGCCACCTACTTCCTCTGGCATACCAGACGCTGCCAATTTGGCGCCTTGTCCTTGGCCTCCGTAGCTTCTCTGCTCTGCCTGTCGCCTTGCACTCCTTCCTAAATGTTAAACTCCTGCCTAAACGCAGGCTGGATACCCGCGCTCATCAGCTGCTTGTTTTATTTGCAAATAAGTTTAATGCTTTCCCTTGGTGGGAAGAATAATTTCAGAAACACATTCAGAGACAGCTATCTTGGTTTTTTCTTCTTTACAAACTCATTTTGTGCATAGAGCTAATGGAAGAACTTGCCAGCATTTATTCCGCTGGTGAGCTACTACATGAATCTGTGTTTGTCCCTCTGCTCTCTCCCTGTGTTTGGCGTCTTGTCTCCTCCGTAGTTGTAAGCTCAGAAGCAGGGGCTGCCTTACGGTACTGGGCTGAAATGGTTTGTAACACAGTAACCCATGCTCTGTGCCAGGGTTCCTAGGAAACAGATAAGAACAAAATAAAATAGTGATCCCTTTGGCTCTGAGGGAGATAGAGCAGAGTAGCCAGCAGGTACTGCTCTCAGAACAGCATGAGATCTGTAAGACAGAAGACACCGTGGGAGATGTGCCCGGGCTGCCGAGATGGTGTGTGTGAGATGCTTCTTCCCCAGGCTGCCTCTGCCCACGTGCCCGGGATCTCCAGGAACCGACTGCAGACAGAGATGGTCCTTGGGTGCCATGTGGTGTCTTCGTCAGAATTATCCTTTAAGTTTCTTCCTACTCCAGCTGTGGTAGCTTCACGTGTGTTGATCAGCAAGCCCTCTAACCGTGCTTAGAAGAGGTCTGTACAGTGCCGAAGGAAATGTCTGTAAGTTCGCTGGAGGAGACATGCTAGTGGAGACCAAATCGTGTGTCCTTTTTTGATTTGGTTTAGTTACCGCTAAGTCAAAAACTGGACCAGTTCAGTGGCTGTCCAGTAAGTCTGGGATGCCTGTTTAACTGAAAGCTTAAAGAACAACTACACATGCCCAAAGTTGCCATGGCATTTGGTTTCTAAATCTTCTGTGCAGTCCCAGCTTTCTTGGGAAGAAGAGCCATAAGCTCCCTCTGCCCATCTCTGGAGCCTGTACCCTTCCCACGCCACCTCGCCACGCCTGGCCCTGCAGAGCTTCTGTCTCCTGTCTTTATCTCTGTCTTGTTCTGTCTCCTCTCCCTAAATGATGTTAGCCATGTCCTCGGACCCTCATGGGTTCCAACAGCCTCTGGAGCCTCCGTGTCTCCTGATGAGAGAAAACTGTCCCCTGGTTCGTGAAACCTCTGGGTGGTCCAAGAACTGTGCAGCCTGTTGCCATCAGAAACCACGGTAACATTGGAGCTAACAACATTTGATAAAGGGGGATTTTCTCCTTACACACAAGCAGTTTCACACTCTAGTCCCCTCCTGTTAAGATCAGCAGAATGGAGACAGCACAGGAAAACCTTGAGCTGGCTGAAGGGAAGAATTTTCTTTGGGATTTGAGCCAAGAAGCTAAAGAGAAAAGGCCAAGAGAAGTCCATGCTGACCTTCTCTGAAAGAGCAGACATTTCCACTGTATTCTTCAAATGAACTTGAGGAACAGACAGGGAAAGTAAACACTGCACAGGAGTCCATCTCTTTTATTTGAGCTGCTCATGGCAAAAATTGCATTCTCCCAGTTGTTGCTTTTCAAGTAATGACATCTGCAGCGGGGGTGAGGGAAAGGAGAAAAATTCTTCACCAGTAATTTAAAAAAAAAAAAGGTGATAACTGTGACCTTTTTTTTTTTAATAGGCCATAAGTTGTTCTGAGAGGTGTTCTGAGCAAATATAATCTTTAGCATAAATTAAAAAAAACCCAAACAACCAAACAGTGAAGACCCTTCACTTGGAGCAGCTTGTTGGACAGTTCTCTTTGGTTTCCCTCTGTTAGTTCTCCTCATCTCAGCAGCAGGGAGGTTACCCTGTGCTCCGTAGCCCTCTGGGTGGGGCAGATAACCTGCAGGAGGACTTGCCCTGGAGCTGCTGAATGTTTTCCCTTAGAAAAGAAACCGGTGTGACCTTTTCTGTGCACCTGTCTGCTCCAGGAGTTTTTGCTCTGCTTTTGCCGAGATATGTGTTGCTGAAATCACCTCTCTCTTCTGTTTATTACATTCGTTAGCACAATATTGGCAGCACACCAAGGTGACTGCTACGTTTCCTATTCCACTTCATCAGCTGCTGTGGCTGTGGACACCTGCAAGCTGCCAAAACTGCAGAAGGGACCAGACTGGAAATCCTCTGCTGGCTCCCAGCACGTGGCTCCAGGGCTCCCACCTCCGGGGGGGGCAGCCGCAGGGTGGGGATCCTGCGTCCTCCCGGGCGGGCGGAAGGGGAAGCACAGCCCACCTTCCTCCGGCTTTTCCTGTAGCTCCAGGGAACCGTTCCAACACACCTGGTTATGGCTTTAGCTCTTGAGGTCTTGGCAGCGAGAGGGAGCCAAGCCCGAGTGCTCGGGTGCTTTCTGACTCTTCCCCGCGCAAGGTGATGTTCTGCTGCTCCGTTGGTCCTGTCTCTCCGCTGGCTGTGTCTGTACCTGTAATCACACCTGCCTGTGTTCGTGTGCCTCGTTTGCTTTGCAGGATAGATGCACGAGGGGCTTTAATTTAGGATGTGCAGCCAGAAACCAGGTATTTCTTAACTTTAACTAAGTTGCTCTTACAATCTAAGCAACATATTTCAGTGCGTGGCTGGGTGGTGATGGTATTTATGGTATTTATTTATGGTCGCTGCGGTGGCATCCAAGAATACTCTTCTGGGGGAGCTTGTCAGTGCTGTACAGGCAGAAATGAAGAAACTTCTGTCGTGAGTGGGTTTCAGGATGAGGATAATGATACGTGATAAGTGATAAGACGTGGAGGGGGGCGATGAGCATTGAAATATGCTAAGTTTGGTATATGTTTGCGTTTGAAAATGATCCTGACTAGCTGCAGTTCATTTTTCTTCTACCCATATTTAGTTGTCTAATTATTTTTGGAATTGCTTCAATGCGTGCTGGTCTATTTCAAAGAAAATGGAAAAGAAGGAACTTCAGGTTCCATGAAAATGGAATAATTTTTGGTTAAAAGTAATTTGTTTTCTCAAATGAATGAAAGCAGAGTTGATAATGCTGTGTACCTAAGCTGTGTTGCAAGCTGGTGTCAGAATTTAAAAATGCAGGATTAATTAATTAATGCAAAGGCGAAAGGAAACCAGAAAGAAAGAATATATCGTAGTGAATAAAACATAGTTTAATTTGCGGGATAATTTTTTTGTGGGATGATGAGGTGTACCAAAGGGCTGTTCCCACTGGAAGGAGAAAGGAGGAAGCTCTGGCTGGGAAAGCAGCAGGACTGTCATGCTCAGTGGAAGGATCAGCAAGGGCTGGCAGAGTAAGTTGTCCCGTGACCTGTAGAAAGACAGCACAGTTTAAGTGAAAAAAAAACCCAAAAAAAACAAACCCCCAAAAAACCAAAAACCAAAACAAAACAAAAAACACCTCCCTGCCCTTTTTAGAAGAATCTTGACCTTAAGATGAATGAATGAAATTTGGGCTTCATTGCGTGTGTGAAGACACCCTTTATTTTCTGCTCTGTGGAAGCTTGGTAGATAAAAAGCAAAAAGACGGCACCCAAATAGGCACTTACAGAGGTTGAGTGGCTTCAGGGCAGGTGGAGGTTGGGCTTTGACGTGATCGAGTGGAATCTTGGTGTTGAGGGAAGAAGTTCTTTCCGCTTTTGCTCCATGAAATCTCCTCTGTCTGCTTTCTCAACATGTTCCCCATGTATGTGTTGCTTTCTGTCGTTCAGGCTCCAGGAGGACACAGTCCAAAGACTCAGAATGGACTTCTGAGCCCTCCCCAGGAAGAAAAGCTGAGCAACAGTCAAACCTCGCTGTATGAAATGTTGCAGGAGAAAGGAAGATGGGGTGGAGTGAGCCTGGATCAGTCGGCTCTCCTTCCTTTGAGGTTCAAAAACATCAGAGAAAAGACAGATGCTCACTTTGTGGATGTGATTAAAGAAGACAGGTAAGGAAAACCGAGCAGGACAGCATGAAATTGTGTGAAGGAGAGAAGGCCTAGCAGGGGTCTCATATCTTTAGTGTTCATGTGTGTGCTATTTGTCTAATGTCAGTAATTATTGATAACATAACATAACATGTATGTTTTCTGACCTTATTCTATATTCTGATTAAGCTACAGTCGGAACTTGGTGTCAGATACTCTGTCAGGAATCCGTAAAGCCAGGTTTTCACCATTTCCATAGCGAACAGTCATTCTTCAGTCAAGCCTTCAGAAAGGACTTGTCATGAAGTTGAACTCTTATCTTTACATTCAGAAGTCCTCATAATGCACATAACACGTACCTTCCTCTGCAATTAGAAGTGTAACATAAAATCTGAACCACAAAACTCACATTTTTGTGTAGCAAAGGAACAAAATCTGATCACACCGTGTGACTAACTGGTGCCTAGAATCATACTGGGCTTGGAAGCAGCATTAATAGGAGTGAATTCTCGAGGACCTACTACTTACCTACAGCATTTTGTAAAATTAGCTTCTCTCTCTGTTTCAGACAGAAAAAACTTATTTTGGGCAGAGGAAAATACCTTCTCCCAAACCCAGCAGTGTGTTTTGTAAACACACAACTGCATCTCCCTCATGGCAGTGACTTGGCTGGATCTACTGAACAGATAACTTGAGTTTTTATTATTTATGGCTATTCTTATTTTTGCTTCAGTGCTTCCACTCAGATTAGGGGTATTTTATCTGAATATCCTTGAAACTGTATGCTTGTATAGACTCCAGGCTGCTTCCAGCAGGGACACTGTCATCGTCACTGAAAACATGACTAAAGCAGGGGGAGGTGAGAGGGAGGGACACTGGTCCCTCTCCAGCCTCTTCTCTAGATTTTTTCAGATTCATGTTCTCCTATGGCCAACTTCAGTTAAAATTTAGGTTCCTTCTGTGCGTGATCTGTCATTAGTGGCTGAGAACAGGTGTTTAGCTGATATTTTTGAAAATTAGAAGGCAGACTGGTTGGGAAAGTCCAAGTGTTGGCAAAAATCAGCAAGAACAAATTGGATTTTTGTTTAAAATTGAACTAGCCTGCCCCAAATTTTAAGTTATAGAAGTAGCTTAATTTATACTGTTGGCCTGATGAAGTTACCTAGCTCAAGCTCCTGTGTTCCTGGTGCTTTCCTCCTCCGCTTACAAAATGGATAATTCTTTCTGAGTCAGAAAAAGGAAAAAGTGGGACTGTGATTTGGTATCAGTCGAAGTCTAGCGTTTTTTTGGTCTCAATTAAAGATCATCATTACCATATTAAGTGGGCCATTTCTTGTTGCCAGGGAAACTTCTCTGCTGAGTTCAGTTCATGTAAACATAACTTTCCAAAAATAATCTTCTGATTAATTAGGTCTTTGCAAAACGCTTTAAGCCTACATCGATCCTTTTAAAGTTTCTCAATGTGAGGTTAGATGTAAGAAGTCACTTTAAAAACATTCTTGATCCCCTACTGTAAAGCATAATCTGTTGTTCGTCTCAATCTAGTATCTGTGAGGATGTTTGAATGGGAAATTTGAGTTTTCTTAGGGAAAGGGGTAAAGTCCAAACTTCCCCTTGGTCATTTCGCGTGAACCCCGTTCTCAGTAACAACACCAAGCTTTGCTGCTTTGGTTTTATGCTGCTGCACACCCAGCAGCAGCGAAGCGTGAGCTTCCCCTGCACAGCGCAGGGATTTCCACTGGGGTGCACGACGCTGGTGTTCCGATAGAAATCTGTGTTAACACAAAGTACCTGCCCCTGATCTGGCGATAAGTGCCTGAATTAATCACACAGGCTTCCTGCGCAGCTGGGAAGAGTTAAACATATCCCAGGGGGGATTTGGGAGCATCACGGGGCTGGCTAGGAGGAAATGCTGGACAGTGGCGATTTTTTTTTCTCTCTTCCAATTTCCCAGCCTCTTTCTGGAGTTCAGCTGTGCAGCTGAGAATTTCAGGAGTGGCCACTGGGCTCTTTGAATGCCGAGATTTCACCTTGAAGCTGGTATCTCAGCACAGTTCCAGTTGTCTTTAAAAATAATCATAATAAAGCCCGTGTTAGTGTGGCGTGTTGGTATTATTGCATTCTACAAGAATCCTTTTCTTAGAAGTTATCAGTTTGCATCATCTTACAACGTGGTTGTGTGTATTTGGCAAACAGTGTGTAGTCTGAGCTTTGAGTCGGGCTTTACTAAAACCCCTGCAACACTGTTTGTTCATTGTAATCTGCACGGCACTGTGTATTTTAAAAAGAAACTATAGTGTAAGAGTACAAATGTATCAATTTAATTTCACTGGGGATACTCTCAAAGGGTTCTCACTTTTTAGATTTTTGTTTCCAAGAAAAGTTACCTATTCCTTAGGTTATAAACCTTTTGAAGTACAAGATACGAGTGCTCATGTGCTAATCAGGACAGTACTCGGAGATGATCGCCTTAGGCTACCGAGCAGGGTGCCAGGAAGGTAGGGAGCTCCCCCAGAAGCCAGGTTTGGTACAGCCCTTCATCCCCACCTTGGGCCAGTTTCTTGTTTAGATACTTTTAAAATTTGCTTGTTTCGTTCATCTCCCACTTCCCAATCGTGCTTGATTCAGGGAAAACCAGAAATCCCTCTGCTGGGGAGGCACAGCACCTCCTGGGAAGCAGGTGATCAACTTGACTATGTTTAGTAACTGGACTGGGATCTTCCTCTGAGGCAGACGACTAGAGACACGGAGCTGGATGGGCGCGGTAAGGCTGGCAGACATCAGAAGTGCTGCCTTTGCCATGCTTTGATCCTGTTACACCTCCTGTTTTGGGTGCACTGGCAAACTGGACTGTTCTTCCTACATCCTTGGAGCATCACGGCTCCAGCACAACATCACCATACTGTGCTGAGCTCCCCTGGAGGAAGAAAGTGAATTCAGCAGCATTAAAAAAAAAAAAAAAAAAAAA